>VXAK01015226.1:4026-14834 GCA_013399435.1 Arenaria interpres
TTTCACATGCTTTTACCGCTAAATTATGCTAAACTATCTGTAATCTAATGTCCGTTTCCTAGATTACAAGTGATCCAAATACCAAAGCAATCTAAGGCAATTTTTTTCTCTGTCCCAATAACTCAATTATTCTTTTATACGAGGGTGGGGGNATAGAGAAAATTAAGATGTTCATAGAAACTATCAAATTATGGTTTTTTAGGAGAGAAAAGTTTATTTCTATCCAGAATTCAGAGAATATTCAATGAACATATTAAGCAACAGAGGAGATCAAATATAAGCAAGTGGGGAATGATACCCTACTACAAAGATATTTAGGGTTCAGACTAAGTAACAAAGCAGGTACACTCTGAAGCACCTACCATCATCCAAGGAAAGGTTTCTGACATAGTTCTCTTATAACCTGAGTTCTCATACATACATTTTTGCACACAGAAGCTCTTCTTTGCATTGCAAGCTAAGTCTGAAATATGAATATCCTAGTGTGTCACAGAAACTTCCTCCCTTTTTTCTAGCTTACTTTCTTGTCCCCCTCCCCCCAAAATTAAAAAAAATATTGAAAGGCAAAGGGCTAGACCCTCTACACCATCTTTCAGAAGCTTTTATGTAGGGGTGTAGGCACAAGTTAAGAACCGTTTTCCCTACAAAATCTCAAACATTGAATTTATATTTACAAAACATCCTTTTTTCATGAAAGGAAAATGTTTAGTAGCTGGAAATCAAAATTGCATTGCATTACACAAATTGAGGCTGTTTCATAATGCTGGCACAGAGTAAAAGCATTATTGGAAATGAGAATGGTTTCTCATTCTGTTCTGTTTGTATCAAAACATCTTTCCTGCTACTAGCTCTCTGTTTGCTGTTTCAACATTGTCTGGTCAAATGGCCCCTCGCATTCAGAACTTCATCAGTTCCTCTGCAGTTCTCCTTCCTCCTTTGTGTGTTCCCTGTTTGCTCCAAATCCGTTTTAAAGTTGCAGTCTCTGGGTAGCCACCTCCAGCTGATTGTACCAGTGCCAAAAACCTTTCCATCAGTGTCAAAAATTACTGGTGGACATAGGCAAAGAGATTTTTTGAAGATTTGGGTTGGTTAGTGGAGAAATTGTACTGAAACACTTATTTTTATTGAAAATCCCAAGGAGAGAAGAATGCAGCAATAATTGTTTGTTTGTTTGTTTGTTTTGTTTTCATAAAAACTTTAGTATCTTTTGATAAATTTTCTCTGGAACTTTAAAAATGGTGTATTTCACTCCCAAAATGAGTGAAGGCTGAGGGCTGATCACTGGTGAAGACGGAACGCTCTACAGCTTCAGCCCTGAAGTGGCAATTCCAGCTGTTCTGCAAAGAACAGCACATTTAGCAAGTGCATTTATCCACAGTAGACTGTCAAGTTTATAGTGCTAGAGAAATTCCCCAAAGAGAGGCAAGGTCTTAACCAGCCATTCCAGCTGTGATCTGCATTCTGACCTAAAACTCCTGTAAAGTATAATCAGTTGTTCCAGACACTCTCTCCAGCCAGGTTACTACATAGGAAACTGCCTTTTCCTTTGGCTCCAGAGAAACATTTGCCCAGAAATCTGCTAAAGAAATTGTCCACCGGCACTTCATATAAGTGTGAACATTGAGAAATTCTCATGAAAAGCAATCAGAGCTAGATTCAAACCAGCATTTCCTCCTCTTCTCCCTTTTTAACTCACTTAAAAAAAAAAAAAAAAAGGTAGTTAAAATAGTTCTTTTTTGATCCCAGGAGCCTAATCCCATAGGATTATCACATAAACTAGTTTCACTGTCCTGACCCTGATCACTGTAAACGAGAGTGCTTTTCACCTTATGAATTCAGTGACAGCACTCTTCTCTCATGCTGGACCTTCTGCAGAGGAAGGTGCCATCCATATGTTGGACAATGTGCAGTCCCGCAAGGATTGAAAGATGTGAAAGGGAGACAGAATTAGAATTGACCTGGAGGGGATGCAGGAACAGAACTAGGACAGAGGAGACCATGGAGCAGTTTATATTAAGGTGTTTTTCTTTCTAAAATTCCATCTCTGCTCTTTGATAATGAAATGTTCTGGAAGGTCTTTTTAAATATATAAGAAGGAATTTTCATTGGAACATGCTTTAAAAAAAAAATCCATAAAAGAACATAAAAAAAGGTTGTTAGCCATTACACACCCACCCAGCATATGACATTCAAATGAGTTCAATCAAGCCAATTTGCATACAGTGCACACAAAAAGGGCATGCAATTTGCACATTTTATTGTAAAGTAAAGCACTTCTCATGTCAGCATTCAAAGTCTTTAAAAGGAAAGTTCTGTATGCAGTGAGTATTTCACAGAGAAGTCTGTAGGATAGATAGTATTCATAAAATACATTTTATCTAAATTGCTACTGTCTTTAGCAATAAAAATGTCTGGAATAGATGTTGACAAGGGGAAATTATATTAAAAACCCTGCATGAATTCAACATGTTCATGGCTATGCTACTGTAATTTCAATATCCTATTATATCTTTGCCACCTAAATAAAGTATATTTGCAACAAATTGCAATTTTAAATAGCAAGCACTGCCTTTTATTCTATCGCTTTTTACTTCAGTGGAACTTCACTTCAGGAAAGACTTTCAGTCTGTATACATCGGTAAAAAGCCAGCTAAGAGCAAACTCATTCAATATAACTAGTGTTAAACATTTCAATACAAAAATAGGCAACTCTGCATTTGTAGGGATTTGGTAAAGACCTTAATTCTCAGTTCCTCCCTTCTTTCTTCCTTGTGGTATTTTACGTAGTTTTACTTCTTCCATTTTCACACATGACACTTCCAGGTGCCATTTCAAATGTCCTTACATTGTTGGTCCTTATCCTACCAAAGCCATGTTCCAGTCCTACTTTTTATTTTTCCCTCCCTGACTCCTCAATTTGTTTGAAGCTAAAATAATTTGATTTTAACTCAGGGTGTTTTCTTATTCATCTTACCAGGGATCAGCCTCTGTCAATGAGTACAGAGGAGAGCCATGCAAGAAATATGGAGAGTGGCAGCAGGAGGGACACACTGCTCAGTCTCGGGTAATAAAGTTCCATTTTGGTGACTCAAGTTTAAAAATAGACTGGATGTCTGAAATGCCAATTTTCAACAGCTTTATAGTTTGTCTAAATTTGGGAATATTCTTACAATGCAGAAAAAGGCACACCTGTGAAGGAAGAACTGGTCCTCAGCCTTGTTATTATTTATTGCTCCAAATGGCACCTTTCTAAAGAAAAAGCTGTGAAGACAGGCTTAATTTCTCCCCAACCTCATTCCCAGAAATGAAAGAACCATGTGACTGCAATAATTTGGAAACTGAGCCTGAACAGAAAAGGCCTTGGAAAGTCATAAAAAAATTATGAGAAAGCTTTAGAGCAGAAGCACATGGCAATGCTCAACTACATGATCTTGTTATTAACATCTCCTCCCCCAAAGACAGTTCAAACTGCTTCACAGTGTTTATATATTTTCAGTACTTTTACAAACTGACTTCAGGTTAAGTCAGTAAGCGCATCCAAGGAAAATCACAGAACAGAAGCAGGGAATAACCGGTGGAGAGAGAGCTCAAGAGATGTCTGGTCTAGCATGTTATTCACCAGCAGTGTCAGCCATGGGGTCAGACCAGGCTCCTCGGGGAGGAAGGAAATCTCTGCCACTGCTCACCCGTCATCCTGTGGAAAAGTTACCTTATGGCCAGTCCCAGCCTCTTGTGTCCCTCACCCTCCCTCTCTGCCCCACTGAGAAAAACCCAGCTCCATCTCCCCACCAGCCTCTCATAGGCACTGGAGGCTGCTGTTAGGTGCCCCTGGAGCAGTCCCCTCTCCAGGCTGAACTGATTCTGGTCCTCCAGAAGGCAAGTGTCCTAGCCCCATCACCTTACTGGTCCTCTGCTAAGCTGACTCTGGTTTATTGATGTCTTTTTTGTGCTGGGGGGCCCAAAACCAAATGCAGTATACAGATGTGGTCTAAAGAGTGCTGAGAAGAGGGGGAAGCCCCATCCAGTGATTGACCAGCCATGTTACTGTTAAAACAGCCCCAGGTGTGATTGACCTTCATACCTGCCAGAGCACACAGCTAGTTCATGCTCAGCTTGCTGCTACAAGAACCCCCAGGACCTTTCCCTCAGAAGCAGCCCCTGAGTCAGACAGTCCCTAGCCCGTATCACAGCAAGGGGTTATTTCTTCCCACGGCAGGCATGTTGTTTAGGTGTCTCTGAAAATTCTTCAGAGGTGGTCTCAAAAGTTTTGACCTATAACTATTACCAGTGTCAAAAAGAATCTTATGGTCATTCATCACAATGAAAGATCAGAGGCATATCTCATTGGCAAGACAATTTTAAAGGTATAATGCAATGTATAGATGCATATGGTGACAGTGGATGCAACAGTCAAAGAGGGGAATAGGGGGTGACATGATGTATTGTGATTAGCATTATTATAATTTCCATCAGCATTATATGTTGCTTTTCCAGGTAAACCGTTATGTTTGGGAAATGACTGCAGTCTGGATGCCTGAATATGATGGGACCTGTTGCCTGGTAGGCCGAAAAGATAAGGGACAAAGGAGACAGCATGTCTTGCCCCCAGTGATTTATAGTGGGTTCTTAGGTGAAAGGGCCCAGGTGTGGTGAACAGTACTAATTGGGTGTTTTGTGGGCCAGACAGCTTCTCACTGCTGCAGGGAGCAGAGACCTGCTCTCCTTTTACAAGTGGCTAATCATCCCAGTCTGGCCTCCTGCGACAGTGCCTCCAGACTTCAGCACATCTGGATAACACCACTATCCTGCCCCTCAACCTACCTTAAATTTTAGGTATAAAGTTGTTCACAATGGTGTTAGTAGGCATAGTCAGGAAAAAAGGAAGGTCCAGGAATTCTGACAATGACCCAGACCAATTAGTTTGCCTCAGGAATCCTGCAGCGGAGTGGGTGAGAGTTTGTTTCAAAAATCAAATACACGACAGTAATTAGCGCTGCTGACAGGATGCTGCTTAGAACTCTTTCCTCCCAAAATGTTTCAAAATTTAGTCAAGGCTGTGCCTGGGAACCCTAAATAGTGCAGCATGTCAGCCTGTTTATAAAACTCCCCTGGCTATTTTCAACAGCTCATTCAGCTGGGCTGACCAACAAAAGCGATGCACGGTTTTAAGGTGTCTCAGCTATTTGGCATGTTTTATCAAAAAGAACCATCAAATTGAGCTTTTAGTGTGTACCCAGTGTGGTTTATTTGGCAATGAATTGGATCATTAAAGAAAAGAAGCTTTGTGTGATAGTGCAGCAGGTAAGTGAGAGCCCAAGAGCAATCATATGTGTTTCTGATTCTGCCATCACTTCTCTCTACAACTACAGCCACAGTGTTCAGCTGCTCTCTGCTAGTTTCCACACCCAAAAATGGGTATAACGACACGTACTGGAGTAGTACTGAAAAACAAGAGCCGTGTCCAGCTCCTAGTGAAGTTAACAGCTGTGCCTTTGTTCATTTTTACTAGATAGAGCCAAATTTAAAGACCTTGAACCTGTCTGTGAACCATGCTGTGGCAATGTAGCTGTAGTGTCTGTTCAGCCAGAAAGCGGGTAATTTCCCCTCCCCCCCGGGTGTGGGACCCTGTGGGACTGCAAAATAGGCTGCTATAGTGTTTGTACATTATCTCCTCCTGTAGATACAGACATAAACATCACACAAAGAATAGAGGATAATGAGTGAGACAGATGTCTCTGTGTCTGGTGGTCCACAGAAACCTCATCTGAGGCCATGCATAGTTCTGAGAAGCCAGAGGATGCATTCCTGAGCATCCCAGAGCCAAGAAGAGTAGACAGAAGCTGCCACCATGGCCTTTAGAGTTGTAAAGCACAACTCAGACCCTAGAAGAAAAGCATCACCAGTATTTCATATAGTTTTGCTGAGAAGAGATTATTTCTTAGTAGAAATTCACAGTTAGTAGCACATATACTATATAAGCCCAAGGGGAAAACAGTTCCTACTTTTAGTAGAAGCTCTCCCTGCTTTAAAAATCAGTAAGAGAAGGTAATTCCATTTAATAGAGGCTGTAGCTTGCAAATGAAGCCATACAGCAGTCTACAAATTGAAACTTTTTTGGGAAAAGACAATATATTTAACAGAAATCCAACAGTCTTCTTGGTAGCAGCAGTCAAAAAATATTTGACATCAGAGGAAAAATGCCCTAGAATCCTATTATTAGGGCCTAGGTTTTTTGATTTTGTTTTTGCTTTTGGTTTTTTTTTGTTTTTGTTTTTGGTTTTGGTTTTGGTTTTTTTTTTTTTTTTTTCGTTTTGTTTGGTTGGGTTTTTTTGGGTTTTTTTTTTTTTCCGCTCTTACTGCCCAGTGGGTTGGCATAGCCACTTCAAGAGCTCTGACAGTACTTACACTGTGAGCCCCCCTTTACCCACTTCACTGCATGATGATCCTCAGCCGGGTTGTCAAACACAATTATTTCTCTGGGTAACAATGTGAAAGGCAGCTGCAGCGAGCGTGGAGGTCAGGCAAAGCAGGCCACGGACGCAACAGCACCTGCCTTTTGCACGCAAAGACGGAGCAAATTACAACATTTGTCGCCAAGGAACTGAGCAGCAGTACCATGTGTGATGGCCTCACAAGCACCATTTTCATTATGTGCATGGGCATATCTTTTCAAATCTAGTGCAAGGAACAGATGTTTCATCAAAAGACACATTTAAAATAAAGATAATTATGCAGTAAGAAGCTTAATTACATAGGATTATTCAGGTCCACTTAATTGCTTGACAGTCTGAGAGCCTCCCACGTATTTGTGACAGAAGCACCCTTCTCATACTGGGTTACCAAACTCTGTCATGGCTTCAGGACAAATGTAGTTGTTTTAGTAATTCAACTAATATTAATTTCTGATTTTCAGCTACAAAGAGGAAATGTAAGCAATCTTATCAAGCAATAGAATATTGTTTTATTCCTATAGGCATTGTATTTTCTTCCATAAAATATTAATAGCCTGAACTACGAAAATAAAAGTAAAATTGAATGCTATTATCACAGTATACTCAGTAGAACATTAATCACGCTTAGACATGATTTAGATTAAAGACTAGAATTTCCTCTGGTCTGGCTGCCCACAGATGCTTACGGGTCTCCAGTTTTCAGAACTTTGTCATTACTTTTTCATGTGGGCATAAAAAAATGGCCTTTTACCTCTCCCTCAATGGTGGACTCTCTTTCCCCGCAATAAAAAATTCTAATACTGTAAAAAAATATATTTATTTTAAGAAAGTAGAAAAAATGTTTTCTTTGTCTTTCCTTGAACAACGTAGTATGTGTAACATGGCTATGGTGCAGCTATTTTGAGAGACTGCATTCTCACAGGAGTTACTGAACTGATCATACTAATACATTTCACAGAAAAATAATGATTTCTGTGAACTTCTACCGACAGGCTTTCAGTGTGACTCTGTTGAGCCCTGGGAGCTCACCAGCTGCAGAGCTTGAATTCAGCACTGCTCCAAAATACAAAATTATTAAGGCAGCTATGCCATGTGAATCATGCTGAGTGGGGGACTCCTGCATTTACAGGGTACCTATCATGCAGCTGCGGGATTTAAAGAACACCCAGCATCAGCCCAGGTGTTTTTTACTCTATACAGGTTCCAGGAAATAGTTCAAAGGATTTTATTTAGCGAGTTCTGCAATTAAAATGCATTCATCCCCTCAGCTCTACATGCATTAGTTTCCCATGCTCAACACATTTCTTCATCAAGTACTGTAGGGCACTAGCAGAGCCAAGCATGGAATTTATATTTAAGGGGTGTAAATGTGATATCAAAAGCCTGAGCTCTAAAATGGTCTCCTACTTTTCATCAAAGAGAGCGCTACAATATTTGCATTTGTCAAGCCATTGCAGACTTTTCTTATATAGACAAACTAGGAATGGTTTCATTGTGCACTGCTGGAAAAAAGTCTGCAGAAGAATTAACTTTATAAGGAGTTAAAGCTTGTCATTCAGAAAAAAAATCCTTAGTTCAGTCTAAGCCACTAAATGTAACTTAAAGCTCAAGAAAGACGATTACCCTGTAATGGCTCCATTCACGTTCACAAAGTTGGGGTCATTGTAAACTGCTGCTATGTTTTGGAAGGGTGCCCAGAAAACTTTGGTGTGAAAAATCTGCTGAATGCCTTTGCGCTACATTAGCTAACAGTATTTAAGGTCAATAATGCAGGTGCGGGCTTTCTCCCATTCAAGTTGCATTTTAAAACCCTCAAAACCTTTGCGGACTTCTTCCTAAAACTCTGTTCAAAAGTGGCTTTTGCTCAAACCTCTAAAAAGAAGAAACAATGCAGGGAGAATAGGAAAGGATGGCATTTTGCTGTTATGAGAAGAGAACATGAGAGAGGTACTAATAAACCGTAAACCAAGGATATAGCTTTTGCATTAGTTTTAGTGCAGCAACTTAACTTTTATAAACATGTACCAGCATTTAGTGCAACTAACTTGCTGAGCAAATCATAGGAACTTAGGCTTCGTTCCACACTAATGGTGTCAAGGTGCACTGAATGTTTCCCCCCTGCTGCTTGAGAGTGACATTAGAGGCTTTTGGTGAAGCATATGCCCAAGTTCCTAGCTCTGCAGCAGTTATCGTATGCTAAGGTGACATTATGACTGATCACACTCAGGCACTGCTTCTGTCGCTGTAAATGGGCTTTCAGTTATAATGGAAATGTTTAGTTCAAAGCAGCGTATACATTACACATGTTATTAATGGCTGAAACAGATGCTTCCATCTAGTGAAAGGGTTTGTTTTTATATAAAGCAAATCCTCCTGTAAATCTGTATCTTTTATTTGGTTGCATATCAATTTGAAGGATAATAATACGAAAAGCCCTTTCTACTTTGCCTTATATTACAGAAGCATTTAAATTTTTAATTTGTGTTTCATATAAACAAATTTATATACATCTACACACATTTTATTACCCGTTTTATATGGCTCCGTTTGTTTCTGTTGTAAATTGCACAGTTTCTTAATCACTGCTAAGCATAAAATACCCTATCAGTAAATTATTCCTACAATAAAATACATGATGTGGTTTACAAATGATGGTTATTAATTTCAGGACAGAAATGTTGCATTTATATTGTGGTTTATGTTCAATTAACACATGGTTGCATTAATGCAAAGTGTCAGCATAGAATTGAACAGGAGACTAAATGAAAATGAAGTACCCTAAAAAGGAATTATTGCCTGTGCTAAACAGAGTAAAAGCCAATTTATTTGGGAGTTTGCTTGTACAGTACCACCTGAGATATTCATGAGCAATTCCAAGAGCAGAGATCATGTTTCCAAAAGGAAATTATCTGATTGCTTTAGCTTTTTATGTTTGTGGGTTATGGGGTTTTGGTTTGTTTTTTTTTGATGGAAAGAAATGTGTCTCTATGCACATAATTCTAAAGCTGGAGCAGCTGCACTTCATGAAAACCAGATTATTAGAAGGGGAAGACATCTTTAAAAATAAGTCACTCGTTTCTTCTGTTAATTATAAACAAGCCTGTTTCCTAAGGCACAGGCAGCTCATGAGAGAAAAGGGTGGCCATGGTTGAAACAGTGATTATGATCTTTTAGATGAAAAACATAACAATAGTTTTATTTTTCAGATACAATTTTACTAGATGTGCAAAACTCTGTAAGTAACTAAAAGGAGCAGACAATAACAGTCCAAAATTAAAATACTGGGTTAACTTCTTCTGAGAACAACAAGACCTTGTAGGAAAAAATCACTTACATGTATAGAATTCGAATGCTGTAGGGGTTAAAACTAGCTCTGACTGCAAATCAAGTGGGACAGAATGATGTTCTTTGAACACATGATGTGTCTCACTTCTGATTTCTGCTCTCTCAACCTGTATGAATTACAATGCTTTTTTGCTCTTGAATAAATATCTGGATGATTGTAAAATATTTGCATCGGAAAGTAGGTTAGCACCATTAAACATATCCTGGACTGCAGCATTATTGAAGTCGACTTAATATTGAGAGAAAGCATTTTGAATTAATTGTCCTCTCTTTTTGTAAGATGTGGAGCTGTACATGTTTAGGAACAACCCCATAGACGTTGCTTGGCAAACCTGCCAAAATCTTTGTGAGCCACCAAATTTCATTGTGTGGATTTTACATTAGAACTTGTGTATTTGTGGAGGAACTTAAAGAGCGCAGCTGGGACAAAATCACTTTGTAAAACTGGCATCACAGTCTTGAATAAACTGTGTAAACTCCCTCTGAGATTTACATTCCATTCACATGGATTACATCTGCTTAATCTTATTGCCCCAAAGCACCTGAACTCCCCCTCATCTCAAGGGAGTTCTGGAGGAGAACACCAGAGCTTCCTTAATGTTATTTCTCCTATTTTGCTCTATTCCAGAAGCAAGGTGAGAGGCAGGATTTTCTCTCTCACAAAATAGATTTCAGGACACAACTCCATAGCTGGAGGGCTAACTGTGTAGATCTAACAAACCTAGGCACCACTGTTGGCCCATCTCTTGCTAATTTTTCTCAGCTGGACTCTGCCACACACTCTCCATTTGGGGACCTCTGTGTGAAGAAAGCAGGGGTAGAAATAAGGAAGAAAATAACAACCTGCTTCCCCCAGAAACCAAGCAAATCTTCACTAACACAGTTTTATAGACCCTTAGTATATGCTAGTCTGGTTTGTAAAATATTTTATGTGTGGTTCATCAATAAAGTTCGTAAAGCAGTACTAGAAATAGAAAAACTTCCCCTGTCCCTCTTCTTTTTTTTCTTTTT
>VXAK01015239.1:16137-29675 GCA_013399435.1 Arenaria interpres
AAAATGTTTGAAAACAATATTACTATTTATTTGATTCTGCTGCATTCATTTAGTTTAACACTGTAGCTTATTTGTAACTTTTTTTTTAATGCATCTTTGTCAAGTCCCTCATTTTTCCTTGGCATATCTTGATACAGTTATGACATTAGAGGGGAAAAAAAAAAAAAAGAGACAAGAGTCCAACTATTCTGCTGATTATTTCAACTCCCACCACACAGCAGATGACTGAGAAATCCTAAAAATGAGTCAGAGGGTGAAATAGGAAGCGTGGAAAGTTTGCCTTAAACTAATGGAGGCACTGAAGAAATACCAGAAAGAAAAAAAAAAAAAAACACAAAAAAACCAACCAACCAACCAAACAAACAAACAACCCCCAAACCAAAATCAAAGTAAATATATTCACATTTTCAGAGAAATTGTCTTTAAAGGTTTTCTCAGAAAAATCATCAGTATATTTTACTGTGGAAGAGAAAAATATGTGTTAGAAAATGTATTTTCCTTTTGATGATTTTGAGCCAAAAAGAGAAAGAATTCAATCACTAAAGTGTAATGCAGGAGAAATTTACATTATAAGGTATCACAACTCAGTTTCAATTATTACATTGCCAGTAATACAACCTTAGAATAGTGCTTAGTTGGAGACCTGCAAGGGAAACCCGAGTGACTCAGGAGATGGGAATGAGTCACTAAAAGACCTCTTTCCTTTTCCATTCCATGCCAGTTACCAAGCAGGGATCTGCTGATGTCATGAAGGATGTTGGGATCTGCAGATGCCGTCCTTCAAACAAGATATCAAATCCAGTCCTGCCTACTGATAATTACACATCGCACAGCCTGTCCTACCCAAAGTCCAAACAGAATAATCACATTGACACTCCATGCAATGAAAGAGCCCTGGAACAGGCTGCCCAGGGAGGTTGTGGAGTCCCCTTCTTTGGAGATTTTCAAGACCCACCTGGATGCAGTCCTGAGTAACATGCTCTAACATGCTCTAGGCAATCCTGCTTCAGCAGGGGAGTTGGACTAGATGATCTCTACGGTCCCTTCCAACTCTAAAAGTTCAGTGAATAATTCAGTGATGTTGCATTATCAGTGAAGGAGAGAATTTTCCTTCAGTTCCAGATCTAAAACCTTGCCTGGTTGCTAGCTGTTGTTAAACAGACACTGCTCTCAACAATTCTGTTGTTCTCTGACCTCTTAGGACCACAATTTTACATCTCATCTGAGAAAGATATGTCTAACATTGCACTGCCATCTAACACATTCCTGTGTTATTGATTCAACACAGAGAACTTCTGAGGACATTTTCCAAAGGGCATTTCCATGTTAAATGCTGTACTTTGTATACAAAATTCAAACTTTTCAAGATGTTCCTTTTAGATAATCAGAAGCAGTAGTTTAGTACAAAACTTCAGTCGAAGCTCGCATGCACATAGCAATGGATGAGAGTGGATGAAAACCATTATACATGGGAGATAGGGATATAGTGTCTAGTTTGTCAAAATGCTCTCTGCCAAGAGAGCCTTTTTCATCAGTGAGTACCTGGAAGAGCCTGGGAGAGACTAGGAAGCGGGCAAGTATAGAAATATTCTTGTGCTAGTTGTGGGAGGAGTGGAGGATTTTGTTGGCTGTGTAGTGTGCTGTTATGGAGTAAAATCTCAAAGATCTTACTCCCAGGTGATCGATTGTTGCATGGCTTGTGTGCAATCATTTAGCCCACCTGGTCTCTGAGGAGAATTACTGTCCTAACGTATCTTGCACTGATGTTTTCAAAGTCTTCTTTCAGAACTACCTTGTCACTCGCTCTGAGTTTTTGAATTATCCACTCCAAAGAGGACAGGAACGCCTTTGCCTTCACCTGCTACTGGAATCAGAGGAGGTTTGCGTGGGCGGGGACTGGTAAGATAAGCTGATAAAAAGACTAGGTAACTAGATTAGGGCAAATAGGATGTAGTTGATACTGACAGTGAGTGAGAAGTCTGGCGACTGGGCAGGGATAACAAGATTTATTGGGGAAGGGAAATGTGAGTTGAAATGTTTTTTGGCTACCAAATGAGCTAAAACAATAAAACAAGGGACATCAAACTTGACCTTCAGGCAATCGAACTCCTGGGCCCAAGATGATGAAAGAGAGGAGAAAGAGAAGAAGGAATGATTATAAACAGACTTAGCAAAACAGAGAAAAAAGAAAGAAAAAAATCAAAACCCAACCTATACCTTGGCAGGGGAGAGGGCAGATGAGATGAAATGACGAGTGTTGAGCAGGAAGAGAAGAGTGGAGTAAATCCTTTTGCTTGCGTTTGAGGCCAGGCTGTGGGAAACAGGCAAACACCGTCTTGCTTAAACTTGAACTGGCCATGCTGCATTATCTGCATTTTTTCTTGACCACAGTCATACTGAAAGCAAGGGATGTGTATGAGAATACTATTCATGTATTTATTTAATGGGAAACTTGAAGGAAAAAACCTAGCTTCCTTCTTTGGCTCTGCGCAAGTGATTCTTCCTTGTGGGTCACCTGAGCCCACTGGTTCTGGAGCAGGAACAGCTGATGTCAACTTCCTTAACACAGGGAGAAGGTAACAGGCTGCAACATGTGCTTTCCGTGTGTTTGTTGTTTTGTATGTTGAGAAAGGAAAAGTTTGTTTTCTTACAGACTGTTCTACAGTGGTGGTTATTGCTTTCTTCTTCTTCCAGAGGTGCAATACGTTATGGTGTTACTGCTGTTGTGGAAGGTTTAAGTATAGGTATAAGGTGAATTGGAGTAGAAAGTAAATAAATCTTTTTATTAATTCAGCCATATTGCTAAGGAAAACAAAACAAAAACCTAACAATTGATATTTCCTCACCCATCAGGTTTCTTCAAGGCCTTCTTCAAGCTTATGCAACTGAATTTCATGGGTTTGAGTTTTGGTGGTTAGTTTGTGGGGTTTTTTTCCCAGCTGCATCTGTTGAACTGGCATAACTTCCTCTGGTTTTAATATTACAGGGAAGACCACAAAAATGAAATTCAAAATAAGCCACTGCATTCAGAGGGAGATTTTTCATACCATGGGACGTGGGGGGTAGAAGATTATAGGATCACAGTCTGGAGACATTCACTAATATTACATGGGCAAATATTTGGCCTTGAAAGAGACAATGATTTTCTATTAAGTTTCTTTGAAAGACTGTGTGTGGGAGCAAGGTAAGGGGGAAATGATGCTATTCCCATCTCAGAGCTCATGAAACACAAGGCAAAGTGGCCCACAGCCATGCCAGCAATCAGAACCAAGGAGGCCGTCCAAATCATCAGACTCCAAGTGTGAGACAACAGGCTACATTGCCTTGTCCTTTTACCGAGACTGCTTCTCTGGCATCTCTCAACAGTGGAAAATGCACAAGGAGAAGAATAATAAAGAGCCTAAGTGGTGGGAAATAATGAAGAGTTGTGAGGTTTTGTTCAGTTGTAACAATCTCACATGTTTATTAATAGAAGGTCGCCATGTATAAATATATAATTTTAGCTGGATATGGGCAGCATCTCTTTAATTATCTGAAGAAAGAGGGTACTTATTATGTAGATAGTACAGGAACATCATTCAGCAGAAAAGCAATAGAAAATTTCAAGCAAAGAAAGGCATGATCTGATATATTTTTCCCTGTATCTTGCTTTTCATTATGAGTCATTTCTATACATTCTCTCTCTGTGTGTGTATGTAAGCATGTATATATTTGCACACATAAAAACATAATATCTGTATGACATATAAAATCATGTGTGTGCTGCCTTGGTAACTCTGAAGGCAGGCAGATGCTTTAAATTCGGAAAAAAAAAAAAAAAGAAGTTAAATGAATGCAGAGCTGACCCGGCTCAGTGTGCAATGACTGAGGGTAGAATAGAATTTGGTTTCACAAATTGAACTTCCTTTCATAGCCAATGTGTCCCAAAGTGCTTTACATACAGTACAATGAGAGTGATGTCGGGAGTGGAGGCAAACACAGCAGTCATTGTAGGCACAAAAATAGCTCACATGTAGCCTTCTATATTAGAATCTGTTTCAGGGGGAGAACGCTGGCCTTGGGAACGTTATTAACTCTATATTAATCTGTTTCCTTGTTGCCAAGGGATGCTGAACTTCCCCCTCGACAGCCTCTGAGAGGATGATTTCAAGAGCATAACACCTTCCCTCCTCTTTAAAAAATTCTGCTATAATCATGCCCAAGCCCTCATTCTGCATATTGCACTTATGACTTTAATGGTCTTTTCTTTCTTTTCCTCCATCTTGGACCTTGGTTGATTGAGTGAGTTCAGGACTCTAGACTGTTCTTCTATCAGAAAACTGGATGAGGGCCAGCAACAGTGTTACATTCAGCCCTTTGCATTCATTGCATCTGTAAGCATTGAATCGTATTGCAGAAGAGTGCTTCATTGTTGCTAAGATTCCCATGCAACTCAGTCCATCATGATGCAAATTATCTCCCAGGAAATTATTGTGTCCAAGGAAACTGCTATGTGTAATACGGTATTTATGCACCACAGTAACCTTTCCTCTGTGCATTCATGGACCACTTATGAACTTAGGACTAAAGCTCTCCCACCTAGTCTTAGGAATTCACTTGAGTTAGTGACTAGTTCTGAATCTTGCTATGTTACACTCTGTGTTTGTTGAACAGACAAAAACAGCTCCACCACCTAATTTTGACTAGTCAGGAATAAAAATGTCATCCAGAGATTCATCTGGAGCTTCACCTCCTGTTTTCTGCAGTCTTGTATAAGCCAGAATCTAAATATTAAAAACACAGGATGACTGAGTCCGTTACTCAGTACAAGTGGGAAACTGGAGGTCAGCATAAATACATAATGGCCCTACTGAGAGCAACATTAGACTCAGGAATGAAACTTAGTTCTTATCATTAACGTCCCTCACTACCAGCACAATACAATTGTGGGGAGCCTTGGAAAAGTCTGCTGAGTGCTTCAGGGTTCAGATTAGGCCAACATATATAAAGACTGTGTCCAAACTAACCAGCAAATACTTTTTGATGTTGTTTTGGTGTTTTTTTTTGTTAAATCATCATTGTTCTCATCCTCTGATTACAGAAACCAGAGTGATCTGAAAAAAAACACACAATAGTTCCCATCCAGACAGCATGTCTCACTTCTCTTTCCATGGAAACCATGGCACGGGAGCCTTGATGTGGTCCTGAATCTCATTCTGATATGAGCTCAGGGACACAGAAACACTGTTGTGTCTACAAGCTGTTCTGTACTCAGTTAAGTAACTAATACTGTTTAGCCTGGCTTCAACTCACATGTAAATCCACTGATAACAGAGTATCTTCCAGTTTACAGAAAGTTAAGTACAAGAGGGATATGATCTACTAATATCACAATAGATATTAAACCCATTGAAAGCTGTATGTCCCAGAAACGTCCCCAACTATTAAGGACTATATTAGGGTGCACATTGAGATTGTTCAGCTGATGAATTAGTTTATCAGAAGACACATTGCCCTCAAAAGGTCACCTGACATTATTGAGTTCTGATTTTCAAACCTTCAATAAACTTTATGGCAAATAGAAAAAAATCAATGAGATATGATAACTGGGGAAAGTTTGGTATAGAATCTGCTGCTGACCAAGTTGAGTGCCTTGAAAGAAGGGAAAGGGGATATGACAACATTTTTTTAAAATGTATACTTATGTGTTTGGAGTGTGTATTTGAGAGGTAATAATAAAGATTCCCTTGCAACTTTCAATCCTGAGAAACACTTGAGATTAATCTTAGTGTTTTGAAACTGATGTGCATTCTGGGGCTATGGTGGCTTTCAGTCTTATGTGCTTAGACAGGGGTTTCCCTCTCACACAGTTCTTATTTTCATTAAAAAAGTAGAAAAGAAGAATTAAACAACAGCAAGGTTTCTTATTGAATTGTTTGGCATGAAAGAAAAGATCCTTACCCAATATAGACAAAGATATTTTACAACAGTCATTGAGACAGAATTTACCTTTGCTTGAAAGAGCTCTTGTTTTCAGATTAAAAAGCTGAGGTTTTCTGAGATGGGCTGTGAAACCTGATCTAGATTTTCTGTAAAGCTCAGGAGATGAAAAGATAGAAGGAACTGATGGCCTTTGGACTGCAGCACTTGCTCCCTTGGAAGCAAATTCCCTGGAGAATACAAATTGTACCTACACCTTCAGTTAAGCACAAACTCCTATGTGTTCTGAAACCTAGACCAGTCCATTTTCTGTAATAGAAATTCACAAGCCACCAGCAAGGCTCATGCCTTAATTTGACCTCTTGAGATGTCTGTGGAAGACAACTAACCTTTCAGGTTCTTACAGCTTGATGGGACCACACATCAGTAGGAAAAGCTTGATCAGGCCTGAGGCTCACAGGCCATATGGAATTACAAAAGTTCAACTGATTCAATTGTGTGGATGGAAAAAAAAATCACCTAGAGATAGACATCTCTTTACTAAAACTGTTCAATTTCATAACAACTGAACCCCAAAGACATTGAATATGTTGATATGTGCAGAGGAATAATCTCATTACTTAGTGATTTTCAACATGTAAAATCTTTAAGCTAGCTGATTTCTCCACGGCCTCATCCCAGTTCTTCAACAGAGCAGAATTCTCTCTCAGGTGCATTGCTAAGGAAGTCTCTCTCCCCATTGATTTCATAGGGCAATAGTAATAAAACAGAGTCACAGGATGATATGGGGTGGGAAGAGACCTCTGGAGATCATCTAGTCCAACCACCTTATCAAAGCAGGTCCACCTAGAACAGGTTGCACAGGAACACCTCCAGGTGGGTTTTGAATGTCTCCAGCGATGGAGACTCTACCACATCTCTGGGCAGCCTGTTCCAGTGCTCTGCCACCGTCACAGTAAAGAAATTCCTCCTCACGTTTAGATGGAACTTCTTAAGTTCCAGTTTGTGCCCATTAGCTCTTGTCCTGTCACTGGGCACCACTGAATAAAGACTGGCCTATTCTTTTGCCACCCACCCTTTAAGCATTTATAGGCATTCATCAGATCTCCCCTCGGCTTCTCTTCTCCAGACTAAAAAAAACTAAGTCTTTCAGCCTTTTCTTGTAAGAGAAATGTTCTATTCCCCTAATCATCTTTGTAGCCCTTTGCTGTACCCTCTCCAGCAGTTCCTTGTCCTTCTTGAACTGGGGAGACCAGAACTGGACACAGTACTCCAGACGCAGGCTCACCACAGCAGAGTAGAAGGGGAGGATGACCTCCCTCAACCTACTGGCCATACTCTTCTTGATGCACCCCAGGAAGCCATTGGCCTTCTTGGCCATGAGGCATATTGCTGGCTCATGGTCATCCCGTTGTCTACCAGGACTTCCAGGTCTTTTTTTCACAGAGTTGGGATTTCCACACGACTGCTATTTGCTATGTATTTCTCTCTCTGATGAAAGAATGGTATAGCCTCACCTTTATCACCCACTCTCTGGGGTCTTGGTTCTGTTCAAGTTGTGCTGCAAGCAAACAGACACCGTGGACTCCTCTGATTAGTCAGTTGGACATTTCCTGCAGTTAAAACCAAGAAGAAACATACTATTTCCTTTCCTCTGCTCAGACTGGGAAGAAGCCCAGGACTTTTCTATTCAAAATCAATTGCCCCTGGAAAGCAAGGTCTGATTCTGTCAATTTGTGATTTAGCAGGGCTCTTCTAGGTCTTTTCTTAGTGTCTCTCTGGCTGTGCACTGGCAAAAGCACAGTATAAGCCAATGCTTGGAATCAGAACTATGAGACAGGAACTCTCCCATTTGGGGTCGTAGTCTTCAACTGATCCTATTTTGGATACCAGTATTTCACTTGACTTCTTCCATGTTCTTGAGATGACTTGTTGACAGATACTGATGGGAGGTCTTCCAGTCAGTCCAGTGCAAGGAAGCTTAAAATCATATTTAAACTTGCCCCATGATTTCATACAAAAAGCCTGACTTCCAACTATATGTGAAACTAATACTAGCATAACCTAATTTTCAATGTTAATATATGCATGTAAATGCATGTACAAGTGTTGCTGTTCATCTTATGTACTTTTTTTTTGGAGGGATGTAGAAAAATTCACAAAGGTCATGACATCTTTATACTTATTGCATTACCTCCTCTTTTGCCTTCTCCTGCCTTCCCCGTGAGTTACAGTTTTCTCTTCACTTTTGCATTCCCTCTCAATTTCTCTCTTCCCCTTTTCCAGTCCCTCTTTTGACAACTTCTCTAAGGGTTTTTCTCACATGCTGCCTCCTAGAGATCTGGCACTTCTGCTTTCTAAATTCAAATCTACTATTTCCTCTTCAGCTAGAGGTCTGGAGGGATGAACAGCTGTCAATAACACCTATCTTTCAGCATCAACTTCAGAGGTAACTGGGGCTCCTAAATTAAATGGATACATGCAGAAAGCACAAAGGATGAAAAATTGTCTGTTCTAATTTCAGGCCCAGCACAACCCATAGCTGGAAATACAGGAAAAGACCTCTTCACCCCTCTATTGCAGTCAATGGAACAAATGGAGGCTGAATCTTTGTATTACACTGTCACTTGTACTATAACTATTACTTTAAGATCACGGGGAGGTACATGCAATGTGCAGTTTTCCTGAGATGCCGGAAGGGTGTTTGAGATGAAAACAGCTCCCAGGTGGAAAAGTTGTTTTGAAGTGACCAAGACTCTATATGATTTCCTAGAGAATACACACTTGTGTGCATACAGAGCAGCCAGACGATCTCTTGTATTTGTTCCACTTGTTATTAATGTTGGGTTGGCTAAACAGTTAAGTAGAACCATGAGTAGTCTCTCCCCCTCCTGCTGAAGCCTTGGACAGTTTGTATATCCTTGCTTATTTCCTTTATAGCCTCCATCTGCATGTCTGGCCTTTAGAAAACAGTCCATGGTATAGATGATTTACTATCCTGGATAGAAACAGACAAAAATACTAAGAAATAGAAGTTTTAAGAGATGTAAGACCAGATCTAAAGTTTATTGCATTCAAAAATTCTGTGATGGATTTAGAAAATTGACCATTAAGGAAACTGGCTGTGTTTGTAACACCAGTAACAAATAATGCAGGTAGAGATATCATCCATCAGACACCAAAGAACTGATAGATTTGTAGATACATAGATGGACAGATAGAGACATAGTGAAATAGGCAGAGAGACAGAGAGAGGTAATACAAAACAAGGGGAAAAAAAAATCTTTAAGGATATTATGAAATTCCAACAGAGAGCTGATGAGGAGCATTTTTGCACATTTGACTGCTTAGTTCCCTCCTTCTCTGTCTACAGTATTTCTATACATGTGTGTGTGTGGATGCACACATACGCGTGCGCGCACACTCCCACACACTGTCAGCACTTGGTCATCTGCTGTGCATCTGCATTAGAATGAGGTACGTGAAATCAGCAGCATTGATGCTGGACCCTGACTGACATTCCCCCCGGCTACTTGGAGAAGAGAATAAAATAGGAGCAAGAATGGGTTTTGTAAAACAAGTATTCATTCATGCAAACAATCCAATATTGAGACTGTGCCTACAACATACATCGTTCAAAGAGAGACTGGGTCTAGCTTCAGAAGTAAAACATGCCACAGGATATCAGGGTGTTCTGAATCTGATCACTAATTTTGTCATTGCTTCCCCTGAGGCTGTAGACCTCCACTTGAAAAGTGACGACTGACTTGGGATACTTATGTCACATACCTAATCTCCATGCTTGGTTCTCTCCGAAGCTCAGCAAGAAGCTGGGTACCCAAATAAGAATTAGCTGCTTAAACTCCTTTTCAGAGTTAGGCCTGATTTTCAAGAACATGTGCTGACTGTGACTACAGTTGTGGGAGGCCAACACTCCCAAAAAGCTGGCTTAAAATCCATCTTTAACCTAAATTAAGTTAAATTCCCCTAATCCCAAACTGGAGGGAAAAAAAAAAAAAAAAGTGCTTCTTTTTTTCCTTAGAGTTCTTTGCTTCATTTCTCTCATCTCAATTAATAAATATAAATGTGAACACACATATGCACACACAGATCTGCAAGTACACATACATACACACACAAACATGCACACAAGACCTAATTAAAAGGAAATTATTCTGGTTGCAAAGACAAGCACTTAAACACTAAGAGCCCCCAGAATTGAGGTTACATGCACAACCTGGATTTTCCTTTGTTGTACAGATGCATTCTAATTCAGCCTTTAATTACATGATCACTCACAGAGTAGATGGCATGTACAGTGCCGTTTGTTGACTGCAGAGCACTGGAGGACTCTGCCTCTCATTTCAAGCACACAGGAGAGTGAGCATTTTGGGGCAAATATTCTCCTCCAGGCATGACCTCTTGTTCTTTTAACTCATCCCTGTCTCAGATCCATCCCTTCTCACTGTATTCCCCCTCTCAGTTTCAGTCCAATATTCAGTTTCACTTTTTGGCGCTCTCTGAATCTCTTTTTCTGCCTGAGCTTTCTCATGCCCTGTCCCTGAGTTTGCCAACCCCACACGCTCTCAGATCCAGTAAGCTTTCCACAGCTTACTTTCCAATATTCACTTACATTCCTTATATTAAACCCTCCCTTTTCTCTGTTATTCTGCCACACACGGTTCCCCATCAGATTTACTTCCCCTCCCGTTTCTCACCATTTTCCCAGATTCTTGTTACTGAGAAGCAGACTGTTGCGTCTCAGTACAACCTTTCCTTCCAAGCTTTCCATGGCTAACTGGGTCAATGCAAATAAATAAATGGCATATTCTTCAATCCTAGGTCGAAATGGAATGGCAGCCCATTCTCATATGGCTAAAATCTCTTCTCCCAAAAAACACACTATCCTTGTCTGTAGTGCCTACTGGAAACACCCTATTGAGCTGTGATGACTTCCAAACTACACCCAGAAGGTGCCTGGGAGGCTGATAGGGGCCAAAGCCATACCAAAAACTTGACTAATATTAAAGGAAATGAAAAATCTCTTAACCCTGTTCTCTGGACTCTCTTCTCAACCCATCCCAGTGTACTCCAACCTCCTTTGTCTTTCCAGCTCTTCTGATTTCTCCCCAGCTATCTCCTTTTAATTTCTACTCTAGCCTCACTATTGGATCTCCTTGTCAGTCCTCAAAAGTGCAGGGAAGACAAACTCCCTGCTTTTGTCTCAGGTACCTAGATAACCAATTTTTCCTGGTCTGTCCTAGGCCAGTGCTGCAATGACAGGAATAATGCTTGTCTCTGCTGGAGCTTACTCGGTGAGAGCCGAGTCACTGAGGAATCTGGTTTTGGAAATCTGCATCTCTGGTGAGCGTGTGAGAACTGCCATTTTCCCAAGGCTTTTAATTGGCCGCTTTGGGGCAGATTTTCCCCGAGATAGCAAAAAGACTTGAGAAAGAGCTTCACCTCCTGTCAGCTCTTAGTATCATGCTGTAAAGCATGGGGACATGAGAGCTCTACAAAGCATCTCATTTGACTCAGTTCAAACCAGCCCAGTTCTCCTCTGGGTCATTCTCAGGGACAGACAAATAGCTCTGGCTGAAATTTTTGAGAAACAATTAACTGAATGCAGGCACCCAACTTAGAGAATTTCAGCCAAAACATGTTCAGTTTATCAAAGCTGAACAGGATTTTATTATAGAAAGTCTGAGGCAACCTTTGTAACTGGCAGCAGTGCTACCAGATCCTATTAAACTGAAATTTCCCTTCCTCACAGGGGCGCTGTGAGCATTAATTTGTTAATGATTGCACAATGATTTGATGATGAAAAGGACCATATTAACATGAAGCATTATTGTCCCTACAATACGAGCTTGCCTGCTTTCATTACTCATTATGTACAGGGACATACATATTATGGAAAAGGGATGGGGAGATAATAAACTTGATATTCTTTTCAAAGGACTAATACAACATGGTCACAGAGTTCACAGCATGGGTAATAGGAATATTCTGGAGAGCTCTATTTAAATAGCAGAATCCATTGGGTGGAGTGTAATGATGTGTATGTATTTCTCTGCACAAATCCTGTGTCTAAACATACATGCAAACACCCGCATACACTCTCTCTTCTATTTCTCTGTCCTCTATTAACCCCCAGTTTCATTGCTGCCTTTGCTTTACCACCTGAAACTCACCAGTGCTACTTTAATAACAAAAGGCCTCCATAAACAAAGCTCCCTTTTATTACAGTGATACCTTTTGTTGCCTACATTGACTAAAATCCTGTACTAAGCTCCTTTGGATACAAATAGTTTTTTATTTCTCTCCTCAATCAACCTTCTTGATTATAACTACGGCAGAGGGAGAAAAAAAAATAGAAGGCAAAAAAAACCCCACAAAAAAACCAACAACCCACACTGATTCACGCATTAATTCAGGGACCAATCTTGCAAATGTTCACATGAGTAATCCTTCCTCAGATGAATAATCCCTCTGACCACAGCAGACTGATTAACAACAATGCAGATTAAGGTTTTCAGGATCGGGCCCATTGCCTGATCCCTGGGTTCTCACACGAAGTTTAGCAGATGATGGTCCTTCTCCTTTTGTTGCATGTATTAGAGACTCACTTGCAGCTCTCAATTATTTTATTTGATTACATAGCTAATAGGCTCTGATCCTGTCAGCGCTCCCTAGAAAGCCTAACAGGCTGAAGTACACAATACCAGCTGAGTTACAAGACTTGGCAGGATTGGGCCCTTTAATAGTAGCCGAGAGATGTATCTTTCAGCTTTGATCAGAATGTGTATCTTTGCAATTAACTGTCTCATATTTTATTTGGAAAATCTCTAAGGGGAATCTGGAAGGATGTGGGCTGATTTAGCTACCTGAGTCTAAAAAAGGATAAATTACTATTTAAAAACAAAATTCAGGCATATTTTTTATTTATTGGAAATGAAGCTTGCCTGAAATTTATTTTCTCTATTTCAAAACCAAATTCAGGCATATCGTTTGTTTATTTATTTGGAACAAAACTGTCCTGCAATTTATTTTATATTATTCAGTGAATGGCAGTTCCGTGTGCTATGGGCCCAGGGTTTTGAAGTTCAGCAGAAGAATCCCCCTCCAGCAACCTTTCGGCCTACTCCTGCCTTTCTTCTTTACTTGGTCGTTTCCTGGAGAATGAAGATATTCAGGACTGATGTCGTCGCTATGCCCCCCTTCCCTGCACCAAACGGTGTTCATTAAAAACTTGCTGCTAGCGGGGGCCTGATCCAGCCCTCCTGGAAGTCATTGGAAAGCTGTCTATTGACGTCATGGGGACGAGGAGCATACTAATGCATGCAAGTACCTTTACTAATGCGGGCAGTCCTGTTAACAACACCGAAATTGTTCGCAGGATTAACAGCAATCAATCAAGCCCTTTGAAAGGCACATTAAAAGCCAAAGCCTGGTGCTGCAAACCCTTTCCCACACGAGGTGTGTGCCTACCTGTGGCTGGTCCCGCTGCGTCTCTCTGCTCCCACGCCAGCAGCGTCGGTGCATTCTTCTAGCTGTGCCGATTCGGGGTGGCATTTCTTCTGAGGAGGTACGAATCGCTGGTGATCTACCCCCAGAAG
>VXAK01015245.1:0-168880 GCA_013399435.1 Arenaria interpres
TCCCGGCCCCGGTGGGGTGTCTCCGCTGCGGCGGGAGAGGGGCAGTGCTACGGAGGGCAGGGAGGGGGTAAAGACCCTCCGGGTGCCACAGGCTGCCTGGGCTTCACACTGGGATGTGGCCCTGCGGGGGTGAGCGCGGGGGCTGGTGGCCCCGCCGGGGAGATGGGACCGGCTCCGGGAGGTTCCGGGAGTCCCGCTGCCGCCTGCCCGCACTCGGAGTGCAGTTTGTTTGTTTGTCCTGAAGCACGGTGTGGAAAGCTTCAAGGGCTCGGCTTCCTGCTCAGATTAACTAGGCTTCTGTTACGTTTCTAGCCCAAAACTGGGAACTTCAGGACATTCAGCTTCGTTACCTGGGAACTCTGTAGCATGGCTCACTCTTTAACATACTACACAGAAGGTGCACCTGGACTTTATAGCATAATTTATAGCATACTCTGTATTATTTTATTATGTTTGAAGAGGGGAGTTTAATTTCCAAATTTCTAGCAGTTTCTATTTTCCGAAGCCCCGTGTGACAGTCTCTCTGAGAGCACGCAGGGTGTGCTCCCAGTGTTTGGAGGAGACAGAACAAGATTAAATCTATTAACTGAAGAATTGATGTAGAAGAGGTTTGATCTCAAGGCCGGATCCCAAATTGAGGAACAGTCCCCTCCTGCACGCCCTCAGGAGAGGGAGAGAGGGATTCCTGCCTGAGGATAAGGATAGTGGCAGTTGCAGGGTAAGTTTGATGCCTCCACTTTGTTTCGAGGGTGGGTTGAGCGATGTCCCCCTTCTCCCACCAGCTCCTGTTCATGTTTTTCCCTCCCACAGCCTTTTTTCCCCACGGTGCGTGGACTGCAGTGTATCGCCTTCCCTTTGCCTTATTACTTGAGCACTTTGACCAGTGACATCGGTCCTCGTTGCCTTTTGCCCCAGCACGATACCTTAATGAAATTCTAGAGAAGTTTCCTCAGAAAAGACTGAGCTTGGTGTTGCAGTAGAAGTTGTTGTCAATACGCACTGACATTTGCTGTTTTCAGGGAAGGCTTGGGTAATACGTGGAAAAAATTAGTTGCTGCTGTCCTGACAAAAGCTGTAGTGCTGACACCTCAGTGAAAAAAAGGATTTGCCAGGGAGCCGATTTCATAGCCCAGCCGGCTGTGCCTCTGGTGCCTGTGCTGGTGACCAGGACTGGCTTCACAGACTTCACACTCAGCTCTGCCTGTATGTTCATAAAAGTGCCTCAGTTACAGCTGATCTCATCTGAGCAGCTGAAAATAAGATCTAGTAATAAAAAACCCTTTTAAAGATTTATTTTTTCCTAACAACCCCCAAGTTCTCTTCCTTGATAGATTTGTTTCTAGATACAGTTTGTATCTACAGATGGAGTTTGTAGTCTCCATTGCTTAGAAAAGTGGCAATAAAAATTTCTTTTCATCTTCTTTTGAGTAATTAGTTCTTCTGAACTATTTCTGATACTTTAAAAGCTCAGACTTCTCACTTTTTTAAAAAAAACAAAACTGCTCAGGTTAATTCAAAACTGACGGTTGCCATCGTAAGTGGCTTTTTCTCTAGTTCTTAGAAAGGGAAACACCTCGGCTCTCAGTAATGAGGACTCAAATTGTATAAAAATTGTCCTGTGACTGAGTGTTGGTAGCAACCATACCTCCTTGAGGAGCTTCTCAGCAGATGGCTGCTTGTGCTGTTGGATGAGCACGGAGCCACAAATGATGGTGCTGCCCGGAGTGTAAGTTGTACCCGTGGCTGTGTGCTGGCAAGAGTACTCACTGAGGAAGTGTGATTGGCTTGTGTGTTGTCAGAATGTGTCCCTGCTCACATGGGATGGGAGAGGAGGTCCTGGAGGTGCCAAACAGCGGTAGTTCAGCAGCCTGGAGCATCTTATTTAGCAAGTGTGGCTCTTGTAATGCTCTTTGCCTAGTTTACAAACTGTCTAAAATGTGGTAGCTCCCATAGGTTTTTTTCCTAATGGTCTTAATTGTATATGGAAATTCTTTTAAAATAATTTTGCTGTTGTCTGAAAGCTGAGAGAAGGCAGGGGGGAAGTCGAGAAGTCCCGCTGCCTTCAGCTGAGAGCTGCATCGTTGCGATTGCCCTGTCAGGGAGACTGTTGGGGGGTGGCAGATCTGGGTGAGGAGGCTGCTGTTCCCAGCTCCTCAGCGATCAGACCGTTCTGCCGCTCGGTGCCTTGGAATCATCCAGGGTAACTGTCTGCCTGCGTTTCACTGAACCGGAGGAGGATCCGATGGGGTGAGGTAGGGGAAAAGGCAAGCAGCTCTGAGCCCCAGCATCTTGCCCGAGCTCTGTGACAGGAGCCGTGGCTGCGCCCTTGAGGTTGTCACTAATAATTAATTCCAAGATCGTGGGAAAGTTTACATCCATGATTTTTTTCTTAGGTGGGTATTAGGTGTAGTATTAGGCTCTGGGATCTTAAGTTGTATTTGTGCCAAATCATTAAGCCTGTCAAATCAATGCTAACAATTTCTAACTGATAAATAACCTGCTGTCTTTTTGTTCTCCCTCTTTGTCTCTGGGCGTGTGAAGCGGGATGCCTCAGGTGGATTGGAGGTGTGTGGAGCAGAGTGCTGTGGTGAGGCAAACCCCAGGGCTGCGGTCACTTCTCTCCACTGTGCTGCTGCTGTGGTCAGAGCATTAGGTGGTTTCTTTCGCTGTCACTGCTTCACGCCCCGGAGTGTGATTCATAAAACAGCCACATACAGACGCTGCTCGACGGTTTGTGGTCTTACACGGCACCTTACAGCCCAATGCTCTGCTCTTGGGTTGCTTACGGCTTTTGGGTAGCCCCAGTGGTTGCTGTTGGGTACAGAATGGTTACCAGGAAGAGCAGGAGTGTTGTGGGGGCAGCAGAATTAAAGCCATGATGATTACCTTGACTGAACTGTACTGTACCCTCCAAAGCAGCACGTACAGAGCAGAACAGTAACCCCAAAACGGGCAAGCAGCAGGTAGTATCCAGGGCTGAGGTAAAGCCACGGTGGTTCTGAACATCTTTTAAAGATTAATTATACTTCGTAGTTCTACATGTACATACAGTTCCATTATGAATTGTGTATTTACTTGACAAATTTAGGTGCCTGATAGTTGGCAAACTTTCTTATTCCTGGATTCGAAGGTTACTGGTGACAGCAGCAGTGGTACTACCTCTGTAACAAAAGCACCGCTTTCACAAATATTGCTTTCCAGAATTCATCTTAACCAGGTTTTTTTTCTGAGAATCAGGTGGGGAATGAGCTGTCCTTGTTGGGACAGATTTTTTTAAATCTTCTGTTTGTGTAAAGATCGAAACCTGATTGATGGGGGACACTTCAGCAGGCTTAATTTATATCCCTGTATTGGCTGTGCCTCTGCCTTAGTCCTTGCTGACATCCTGAAAGACTTGTGTATTTGGGTAGAGAGCGCTACTAACGGGTGCAGGAAACACACTGGTGATGTATTGGGAAGGTAACTGGAGAGAAGGGCTAAGGCTTCCCCCCAGAAATCCGTAGGGCACCCTTCTGTCTTTGTCAGACCTAGTTGTTTGCTTTCTCTAAGCAATCTTGTAACTTAAGTGAACAAGCGGATACTTATAATTGATTGGAATTAAAGCTCATTGGAAAGGGTAGGCGAGAGCAGCTGCACCCAGATCTGTGACTAGCTTCAAACAGTTATCCTATTTTCCTGAGTTAGAGACATAATTAACTTGGTATAAATAGGAAAAAGCATTCTTATAATTAAAATGAGAAGCTTCTCTGTAGATTCTTCATTCAGCCTTTGCTAAGAATGATTTATTTCATGAAGTTGTGTTCACATGTTTGCCAGTTTCTGTCTTTTGGTCATGGGAATAACAAATACAATGGCAACTTAAGCAAGGAGAATCTCCAAAGCAAAACAAACTGTAGAAAACTTTGAAGACGAATGATCAGAGCTTTTCCTTTTTTTTTTTTCTTGGTTCCCAGCTTTTTAATAACTGTGTACCTGGAAAATTTTACCCAAATTATATACACTTTTTATTCATTAAAAGGTCAGGGCAATACTCCGCACATCTAAAGTTTCTCTCCCAAGAGCGGATCCCACTGTAGAAAATTAAGTCTCTTTGGTGGCAGCCTTGGTTTTGTTAGTGAAGCAGTTCCAAGCAGCTCGTGAAAATGAGCAAGTCCTCGAGGTCTGAGAGTTGAAAATGCCTGTTGGAGAGAGGTTTGCTCCCAGGCCTCGTGGTGTATAGGTTTTAAAGAGTTTTGTGTTTCTGAAAAGCATTAGCGGTGGGTGTTTCACCCTATGTATGTGACATGCCTTGTGCCCGTGTGAGCCTCTGGCTGGGACGTCTAGAGCAGCAAAGCAACATTAAATTTCAGAAGAATCAATCTTATTTAACTCTGGGCNTGCTGAGACCTTAGAGCCATATGTAGAATGTCCATCAATTCAAAGCACCCAAAGTATTATTAGCAATTTCTCTGCTCTCTTTGGTAGACAAAACCATGTTCTACCTTGGTACAGGTGTTTGCATGGGGCATCTCAAAGTCCTAGTAGGATTTTTCCTGAGGGTAAGTTCTCCTTAAACTAATGCTGTAGTTCTGTAGGGGCTTTTTTTTTGGGTGGGTTATGTGTAGTTTTTCTCAAGCCAGGCAGCTGACATTGCTGTTCACTTCAGTGTGCAACAAACTGTTGGCGCCGTAGCTTGTTTTGCCAAGGAGTGTTTTACAGGGGCATTTAAACTTAACCTGAAAGCAGCTTCTTCCCCCGTTCATTTCACAGAAGACGTTTTTAATTCCTTGGTCTCTTCTGCCCATTTTGTGTCACAGAATTTCCTACAGACTCAATGTAGCAGTGTGGCAGGGTGAATGGGACCTCTCTTCTGAACGGGCTGGGACTAAAAGGAGAATGTTGTACATGGAAAACAACGACCAAAGGAGGTTGCTTTAATCACAGCTGGCCTCTAAGAAAATGATAGTTTTATGCTTTTGCTCTTCTGGCTGTTCAATTATTCATTAGGCTCTTTTGTCTTGATTGTTTAAGAATAAAAAAAGGAGTTTGCGGATTTTGGTCACATTTCATTCACATGGATGCAAAAAATTGTTATTCCTCTTCAGTTTCTGAGAACTGCTGAGATGTTTATGATATAATGTCTGTCCTTTTTTTTTAATCCCTTATTGGTCTTGTTTGCTGTTCCGCTGGGAAGGGAGTGGGTTTGTTAGGCTGGGTGGTGGGCTTTGCTTTGAGCTCCTGACTGTGCTGTGATTCTCAGCCTTTTTATCCTGGTTTTCTAAGGAAATTAAGCCCAGGCTGTCACTGCCTGGTCCCTCCAGTACCACAGCCAGTGAGTCAGGTTTCACTGAATTTCACTGAATTTTTAGAGTTGGAAGGGACCTTAGAGATCATCTAGTCCAACTTTTGGTCAAACCTCTCAGAGAGGACTGGAATACAAAATCCTACAGGTTTTTGGCTGAAGGCTGAGTGGAAGCCTCTCTGCAGAAGAGACGCTGCTGATTTGGCTGTTTGTGCAGGACCCAGCCAGCCCTGCAGAGCCCATCGCTGCTGGCCCGGCACGGGGACAGCGGAGTGAGGGTGGATGGGTGTCGTGTGGGTGAACTTATGACTCCAGTTAGTAGAAAACTAGTTTTGGTGGTGGTAGATGAGTTTATTCTTCTGGAGCTTCTGAGAGCCAAACACTCAGACTGGCGTTCCTGCAAATGCCTTTTCTCCCGACTGAAACTAATCCCTGTAGCCTATTGGGAAGCTCTCTGCAGTTTTTTCTCCATCCTTCTCCAAGGTACTCCCTTATGAAGAAGAAATCGCATTCAATTTCTGTTGTTACACTGGGAACCCTTACTGAAGGCACTCTCAAGTGAGTGAGAGTCTCTTGATCGGGCAGTATAATAAAAGCTGCTGTTGTTGGCTCCCCTTGCCCAGGGCAGTTCTGTTGGTCTAAACAAACTTCCAGCTATAGGCAAAGTAGGTGATTGTCCAGAAGTAAAGGAGAAGAGACACCAGAGACACAGAGCAGCGCATCTCTAGCCCTTCTGCCTCGCTGGAACCACAGAAACCCAGGCTGCCACTGCCCGTCGCCGAGGTCTGGTCCCATGTGCTGAGGAGGATGCTCTGGGAGAAGGGTGGCAGCTTCACACCTCGTCCTTGTGCTCCAGGAACAGCAAAGGGAGCGGTTGGTGTCAGCTCCTCCGCTTTCTGTCACAGCCGAGTGGTGGATTGGGGAATTTCTTCCTCGCTTTGTGAAACACAAAGCCATCAGGCAAAGCTGGAAGGAACGGGGCCCTTGCATATTAATAGCAGCTGTCTGACAGAGCAAAGCCACGTTCTTGCACTTCGTAGTATTTCTGCAATTTATCACTGAAGCAGTGACATAAAATGCAGTGTGAATTGCTAACCGCAGCAGGAGCCTGAGACACGGGGTGGCTACAGAAGTCGTACAGGAGTACTTTGGTACTACATTACACCATCAGGTAGTTGACAGGCACTCTTTAAAGGGAGCAGAAGGGAAAAATATTAAATGAGGTTTAAGCAGGCTGGTCAGAGCAGTAAAGCATTGCCAAATCTTGGGACAGCCTTCAAAAGTAAAACTTCGCCTCATGTTTGAACTTAAAGCTCACAGGCTTGTTGGCTGTGTCAAAGGCTGAAATCTTTCTCAGCTTTGTCTTGAAAATGTATCTCGTATAGGAACGTCTGGGCTGTGGGCACAGGGGCTGCCCCAATAACGCTGGTGACTGTTGCCCTGACTGAGAGGCAGTGACCACTGAACAGTTGTAGGTAGTTTGCTTAGTTAGTTGTAGGTAGTTTGCTTAGTTAGGTTGTACTTCCTTGAGATAGCCTGGTGAGCTGATCGAAGAATCTGCTGTTGTCAAGGAACAAAAGGAATGTCTCTTCCTTGCTTCTGGTATTTATTTGATCCTCTGTGAGCTGCTGTGGCTCACTAAGACAGAGAGTGAAAAAATTTGGATGGTTTTCTGTGGGATTAGTGGGTCGAATTGACTGGCGAGGTATGGAGAGCCTGGGAACCGAGGCAGCAGGAGGGGGTGTAGGACATGAGTGGTGCAACGAGGAGAAATGGGCTTCCCTGTATTGGAGCTGAAACAGGTTGGACGTGGTGTGTGAGGGAGGAAGGGGTCTCATTCTTCCAGCGTTGTTTGGCTTGGAGTATGGTGCTGGTTTACCAGCCTTGCCTTTGCTGGAGCAGATATTCCTGGCCATGCAAGAAATGGCAGAACATCTGCAGCCAACTGGTAGAAATTGTCCACTTCTCGCAGCTGTGATCTAGGATTTTGGGTTAGGTTCTGTGGGAAAGTGGCATTTGGTTATTATTGCACAGGATTGACCATAGTGTAGTGTCAAAATAGCTGCTGAACTACCTGATTAAATATGAAGATGATAGAATAGTTTGGCTCCGTTTTTTCTAGTTCACCCTGAAAAGGACAGGTGAGACCATGCTGATTATCTTCCTTTACTCTTTTTGTGCTCGAGCATTCTGAAATCCAACCATGTCCATCACCTTGGCTATGTGTCTAGTCACCTCCGGTTTGGAGAGCTGAGCCCGTTTGTAAAGCTGACCTCTGTGGTGAGAGTGTAATGCAGACTGCTAAAACACTGCGTACCAGCAAGTGTTCTGTGATAGAACTAAATGCTTCCAATCTTAAAACTTCCCAAATATGTGTGTACCTGCAGTGATGTTTTTGCCAGCAGAGTTTATAAAGCCTGGCACTGGTGTCAGCTTTGGGGCTGGTATCAACTAGGAGCTTGAGCAATAGGGTTGATCTAATCTAGTCTCTTCAGCACAGTTCCATGAGAGTTCTGTTAACCTTTGTGTCCTCTCTGAGGCCAGAAACCACCTCCTTCCCTAGCCCTCGGCCCTTGGCAGTTCATTAGATTTCAGATATACTCAGTTGTAGCTGAGGCTTTAGATGACCAGTAACATCTATACCAATGGAAAGGTCGGTTTCATTAAAAATCCCAAACCTGCAAGCTTGGCCTGGCTGAAGGTGCATGTTCTCCTGGTTTCATTATTTTAAGTTTTTGGAGGTAGGAGAGGGAAACCGAAATCTTGCCTGTGTAGCACTGAAGACTGTAGTTTTAGAGTAGGAGAGATGCAAACATTGAAGTTCCTCTGGAGAGGGTAGTTGGGGTACGCTTTGAATTGTCTTGGTGCAGAGAGAAGGAGATCTCTGTACTGCTAAAAGGTGCTGAAACTGGAACCACCCTGTAATAGATCCATGTGTGGCGGTACTTTAAAGAGAAGCTGGTGTCCAGCTTCTCCTTGGGGCAAAGCGGTGGAAGGTGCGAACTTGGGATTTCACTGTCCTGCAATATCGGGCAGAACTTGTGCTCAGAGCAGCTGCATAAATGTATTGAATCCAAATGGGCTGGTGTTAGTCCAAGCTTTCAAAACTAAAAATCTAGAACGTGTAATAAATTCTAAATTTATTGGTGTTTGGTTCCAAATCTCCATGTTAAGAATTTTAAACTTAATCTAAAACCAGTTGCATCTGAACTTACAAATTAAGGTAGAAATGTGAGAGTAAAGGATGAGCTGAAAAGTATATTTGTAAAGCGGGGGGGTGTTTGTTCCTGATCTTTTTATGTTCATGTCACTTTTCCAGCCATACTAACAATGTGAGAAAACACTTCTGAGCACATGAAATGGAGCAAAGGGTTCTGGACAATGTGGTGTAATTCAAATCTAAAGTAATGGGGCCATCCTGTCCATTGGGCTGAGAAATAATTACCCTTTGCACTCTGAGCATCCATCCTGACTTCAGGGACACACTTTTCCTACACACAATTCCTACAGACGGGTACTGTATATCAACTGTTTAAAATGTAGAAATAGAATCCTCCTTTTATTGCTCAGCAGGCTTTGTGAGTGGCTAACCAAAAAGGTTTGGTTTTCCCTTTAATGATTCATTATTTATGCTTAGAGTTGAGTTACGTTTGTTTCTGAATGTAAATTATTGAAAAGTCTTGTTTAAAGCAGAGGAGTTAATTGTCTGTAATCAAGCGATGTTTTTCTGCTGGTATTCCAAATTGCAGCACACAGGACCTACCTTAGCAGAATGGACAAGACTTGAGCATGAGGAAAAATTCTGTTGTGTTCTTAAGTAGTTTTTGCCTTTTGCACATGGCAAAGACATGCCCATGTGAATGTAGTAATTCTCATTATATACTCAGCTATGGTGATGCAGGAATATGGAACTGCAGGCTTGAAGGGTCTTCAGAACTTGTGCAGACTGTTCTGAAAGTATTGTTTTAAGTCAAAATGATTCACCTTAAACCTATACCAGTAAAAATGCATCTATAACAATTCCTGGGACATACCTCTTCTAACTCCTCACTGATACAGCTCTCTGGATAAAAATTACTAGGCACATAAGTAGCTTTCTTATCAGTTTGTCTTTTGGCTAATTCAAATTTCAACAGATTTCAAATATAGATCTATTCTGTGTGCCTAGGAAGCTTATTTAAAAATTAGCACAAGGATGGAGCAAGAACAGCCTGTGTGCACCAGCAGAACTCTATTCTTTCTGGAGATGCAAAATCAATTCTATCATCATACATATACAGTTCTTAATGAGCTTTGTTACTTCATGTTCCTTTTACAAATTCTGAGCTTTTATTGGAATCAGTGGAATTTTTAATGTACTTTAGTTATTGCAGAGAAATGCAACTTCCAAGGCTTTTGACTGCATTTTTACAATTATATTTAAAACAAGCAGAAAACCAGAAAACTGTTTTTTGTCCCACTCGGTGCTGATCTGTAGCATTAATTCCATGCTGGATCCTCCCCCTAAACCTTTGTGATTCTCAGGGGAGAAGTTCTGTAGGACAGAATGAGGATGCTCTCGATGTGGTACCGACTGCTTCCTGTTGGTGTCTTGCTTCCCTGGATTTAAGGTGAGGCAATTGTCTCACGCAGTGTGTAAGAACACATACCAGATGCTTGTAAAAAGGAAAATGTAATCAGCCCTCCCTTCCTCTGTCAGTTCTTGTGGCTTTCAGGGCTTGTTTGCTCGGCTATTCCCTCTTATCGTACCAAAGTGCTGCTCTTTGGCTTTTTTTTTTTTTTTCCCCAGTCAGTCTCAATGGATGACTTTTCCTGGGATCAGTGAGACTCATGAATAGTCTAAGCAGCAGCAAATGTGCCCAATCTGGTATGGTTCCTGCCGTCCAGTGAATGCGAGGGGCGAGCATCCATAGGTGCTGTTCCCTAAGAGGGTTTTCGTACGGCTTTGCTGCCGTCACCAGCACATCAGCCCTGGCACTGGGACCTGCCAAAGCACTCTATTAAAAGCGTCCCTCCGTCTTCAGCAGAGCTTGGTTGTCAACCTCCTGACGATTTCTCTAGGGTTAGCGTTCCCCTGTGAGGTTTACGCTGGCACAGTGTGAAGTTTTGACCAGCTTTTTGCTTTCAAAGAAACAGACTTCAATTGATGTCTACTCAATAAAAGTAACGTTTGGGTTCTTACTGGCACATTCATAAAAAAGCAAAATAAGCCTTTGCTTAGTTCAGTACAGAGAAGAATAGTTTAAGGAAAAAAAAAGGTACCAAACCTCAAGATTGGTTATGGTGGGACTGCATGCTGGGAGGTTTGTCGCTCACGCCAGTGCACTTTTTATATCTTTCTTTGATGGATGGACCCGTTCGTTCCACTGACGGTGTGCAGTTCTGGGACTGGCTGAGGACTGCGTCTTCTGAAGGTGTTGCTCCCGTGGCTTGGCTTTTCCCTCAGCCCTTCCATCCAGGCCCTGTGTCCGGAACTGCTGGGTTTGGGTTCTGGGCGCTTGCTTTGCTTCCATCGGGATGGAAGGTTTCAAACATTTCAAACACTGTGGGTTCCCCTGATGGGGGCAGAGTCCTGGGGTGCATGGGTCACAACCAGTGCTCACTACAACACCGGGTATTAATTCAGCTATTATTAATAGCAACAGCTTGATTCCATTTATGGGTTGGGGCAGTAGCTGGGAGACCTCCGCAGAAGTGGAGGGGTGTAATGAGGCACCAACAGCTTTTCCGTGGGCCTTCAAAATAATCTCTGGAGGCTCTCTCTTCCATTAGGTGTGTGTGTGATCGATCCCGTGGTCCCTGCCTGCCCACAGCAGCTGCTGCTCTTGGCAATGCCGTATTTTCTCTTTTTTTAGCCAGCTACTGTGGCAGGTGGTGTGTGCTGGTGGCCTCGGGCAGGGTGAGCAATCTCGGTGTTGGGAGCTTCTCGGTTCTCATTTTTTCTGCAGGATAGTTAGTTTTGAGTTTGCTGATCCTTGGGAGACTGTCACACTCTCTCAGCATCTCCTCCTCCTCCTCAGCCTGCTGCTTCCCGGTGGCCAGACCTTCACCTGCACAGTGTGTCTGTGGAGCACGCTCACACGGACTCGCACAGACGGGGTTTTTGTGACAGGTGTTTGCTCATTTCCCAAATAGCAAAAATAAGACACCATTCTGGGAACTGAAAAGATGGTTTGTATTTGAAAAGCTATACCATGTCTTAGAAACACTGACAGTTCCTAATTGCAAAACTACCCCGTGTGGTCAGAAACCCCCTCAGCTCTGGAATTGAAGAGCAACTGCACTTCCCAGAGAGATTGTGGCGGTTGGAGCTGCTTCTGTCTGGGCAAAGCCAAGAGACTGTCTCCTGTGCACAAAGGGGAATGCTTTCCCTTTGAGGAGGAAATGTATTTTAAAGTCTAGCAAATGCTGTAAGTGAAGAATGAATCTGGGGATCTCTTTGCAGAGGAAGAATGGGAAAGTACAAGGTTAGCACTGCACAATAACATCATCCAGTAAAAGCGCTCCATGTTCTGTGGGCTCAGAAGTCAGCTTATGAGCATCCTGAGAAGTAACCTTACAGATGGCTGAACTTCTCATCCCTCTGTCTGGAAAGTAGCTTTCCAGTATTCAGAATAAATGCACTTCTTTCAGTGTCTCAGTTCCCACAGACAGCGTGGTCAGTGGGAGCTCGTGACCAGTGGCACACAGTGGAGCTGTGTGTCTGGGCAAACGGTGATTAATGCGACCCCCCGAGTGTGGGCTTTCTCAGAAGTAAGAGAGCACCGGGGTCATCTGCCGGTCCCAGTGCAATTGCTGGAAAGGTTTCCTGCTAAACTGAAGCTGTGTCCATGTTCCCTGGTTTTCTGGTCCGTGTGATGCAAGTTGAAGGGTGAACATTGCAGGAAATGTTAGCAAAAGCAATAGCTCACCATTTCTTTTTAAAATCTGTAAGTTATGCAGTGATTTCCAGCTGTTTTCAGTCTCCCACCAGCTCCGTAAGATACATTAAACTCAACCCCAAAGAGGAGCCTGGGAGCTGGTGTGTGCTGCCAACTTACATCTAAGAAAGTGTCCAGGGTTACTAAGAGCTCTGATGCTGCATAAAGTAGCTTAGAGTTCAGAGGTAAAACTCAGTGTTAAGTAAAAAGTGTTAAGGCATCAAAGCACCTGCAGTGAAAGCTCCTCCGCTTCAAGGTACTTACTTCAAAGCATAAGGCGTTTTCTGAGCCCTAAATCTCTGCAGTGGTGAACTTTGGTTTAAAGAAATGTAAGTGGGTACAAATGTCATTTGTTTATTTATGCTAATAACAAACAGAAAACCCTCCTCTCTTTTCAGAAACTTTTTCACTAAAAGGACAAAGGAACTCAAACCTGCTGTCCAAAGCGCTCCTGGTTGGAAGCTGTTTGGAAAAGTCCCACCCAGGGAAAATCTTCCAAAAGATTCCAAAATTATTCAGCAGGTGAGTAAGTGTCACACAACTATGGGTACAAAACCTGTAGAGACTGATGCATAGGTATTGCTGTCCTCTGGTGTCACCTCCTGTGCAGCCACACACTGCTCTGGGAACGCTCCTCTGGGGCTTTGCCTAAAGAACAGCAGTTACTGGGCAGGAGTTTGAGTTTTATCATCATGTAGAATGTTCTTCCATACATCTCAGTGCTCATAAAAAGGTGATACATGTTCAAAAAGTGTTTAAGCTGTTTCAGTCAAAATATCAGAACTTGTATTAATTTCCCGTAAAACTTTGCCTTATCTAACATGATACACTACAATTTTTTTTAATGGTAAAGTGATTGTGAAATATTCTAGGCTTTCTTTTATGAAGTTCATTTCTGAATGACTTTTGCCTGTTTTGTACAATAAGACCATGGTCATACTTGTATATTCAGTTGTTCTTCAATCTAGTAAAATTTATCTTCTTGAATATTCTAGTGTTACAAAACTGATTTTTTTATTTTTTTTTTAATATAACTCCTTTTTCCATAGTCCTTCCTGCCTGGAAGGCTTATCTGGGTAACTTGTGACAAATTGCATAGAATTCTGAAGCATGCAATCTGATTTCATTTGAATTTTTAATCTCACTCAAGGTATTTTTGTTTCAAAATAGTACTGCTAAGTTGAACTTGAACTTGTTCGGGGGTTATTGGGGTACTCCAGAAAGTGATTTCCTTCCTCTGATACAAAGTTCATTCCTGAGGAGGCTGCCCTTAATTTGATAAAATAACAATAAAATGGTATAGTCTTTAAAGATGAGCAGATGGTAGTATATCATTAACTGAATGTTAATGTGAGATCCTGCTTTTTCAACATTTTCAAATACAATTTTCCTTATTTAAAGGGTTTCCCCTTTTGGGTGGGAGAGGGAAACTGCTCCTGGTTTGCTTGCAAGTGAATGCAATGCTGTTGGCCCTGTGGTGAAAATCCAGGTGTCTCTTCCCTCCTGAGGAACAGAGAGTGTGCACGATGCCACCAGTCCCCTGCTTCCCCTTTTCCAGTGACGAAGGTGTTTGTTCTGGAGACCAAGTTGTAATCTGCAGAAATAGTCTCATTTTCTGTTGTCCCTCAGTGACTGTTTTTCTTTCGAACTGTAGTGCTCCCATGTGGGTATTGTTTTAACTTTTCCAAAGTTAAAGCAATATATTCTATTATATAGATTTATATATTTAAGTTGTGGCTGCCCCATCCCTGGAGGGGATCAAGACGAGGCTGGATGGAGCTTTGAGCAACCTGGTCTGGTGGGAGGTGTCCCTGCCCAGGGCAGGGGATTGGAGCTGGATGGTCTTTAAGATCCCTTCCAACCCAAACCATTCTATGATTCTATATTAAAACACTGTATTGTCTTTAACCGTGATTGAGTTGGTCCTGGGCGCTGGTCATGTGGCTTGTGTTATGGTGGCCAGATTAGGGTCACTATTGGATTTATATAATCTTGTGTAATGTGTCAGTAATAGCTAATATTTTTAGCCTCTAATTTAGATAAAGCATGATCTTTAGATAACTGTATGTCTTAGCTCCTGATGTGTTGCCAAAGGGGGATCCAGACTGATGCTATTCTCTGATCTACAGTACCTGAGAGAACTGGTCTCTTTAATGGAGAGGTGATCCCAGTGTCTCTGCATTTAACATGTCAAATGTCTTGCCTGTGTATTTAAAATTTACAATATTGCTCCTTGTGCATACGCCTTTGAAGAAAAGTCAATGTTTTGGTTTTTTTTTCCTCAAAACGGTTCTAATTTGGGAAGCTGGCAATGGGTTGGGGTGAAAACAGGCAGGACTGGTCACACAATGTCAGCTGGAAATAGTGTCTTCACTTCTAATGGCTGGCTGAAGTCCCTGGACTGAATTCCCCGCTGTGCGGGAGACGGGAGTGAAAAGAACATAGGCAAGAATGCAGTTCTGAGGCCTTTAAGAAGTTGATAGAAACACAGTTAGAGCTTAATGTGTCCCATTCACAAGTAATTCTGTGAACCTGGCAGAATACTTCATATCCCATGTGGGACGTCCCTACAGACTTTGACACTGACTTTCCCAACTGAAGGCAAGGGATCCAGTGTCATCTGAAATATAAAATCTGCTTTTTTTTCCTTTTTTTCTTTTCTCTCAGCCATCTGTGGTCAGAACAATGGCCACTCGCTGTTTACCAGCTTCTGTGGAATAAGGTTCTGGGTGTAAGACTCGGCACGTAGAATGGGCTCCAGCTGTAGGCAAGCTGCCGGTGAGGGAGTTCAGGGTAGTTTATTAGCAAATCTTGCTGTTCCTGAGATGTTCTGTGGGTGAACACAAAGTTCTGTGACTCTGCTGATGCCAGTGGCCAGCTCTGGGAGGGTGGAAATAAACCCATGGTTAAGGAAACCAATTACTGAGTCAGCATCCTCCAGGTGACAGATGGGATGTGGAGAAGCCCTTTTGCAGGAGAAATTAACTCGCAACAGGAAATGCTTCGTAATTAATGGAAGGAGAAAGCCTTTTGGATAAGGATAATACTTATATCAAAGGTTTATGGCAATATGGTGAAGGCTAAAGGAATTTCCTATTAGTAAGACAAGAAATTAATTGCGTGACTGTAGATTTATAGTCCAAGGGGTGGTAGAGCTCCCGTGGCCTGTTTCCATCCTGGCTGATGTAAGCCTCCTTTGTTACCAGGATTTTGGTGAGGGTGATGTAGTAAATTGATAATCACATCTAAATGACCACTTGTGGCTCTGGGTCACTGTTTATCAGCTAGATGTTGCTATATGAGCCTCTGGGGAGAAGTCAGGTTGTGATTCCAACATCTTGAGTAACTTCCAAGGAAATCTGGAAACTTCATTTGGGGTAGTGTTTCAGACATTTGTCAGACAGTGATGCTGGCCAGCTCTGCCCTCAGAGACTGCCGAATGAGTTACTGGAAGGAATAGCTTTGCAAGTTTGTTAGGATATGTAGGTGAATATTTTTGTGGAACGGCCAGCTGTGGGAGGACACGGGGCGGCGAGTGAGATGCTCTGGCTTGAGCTGGGGAGCTCTTGGCCACTGCATCTCGGGGCTGCTGGCCACGGCTGGCTCCACTGGGCTCTCCTGGGAGTCAGAGCTGCCCGGCAGGATGCGATGGAGGCCAGCCCCTGTGCTGGACATCCCCCTCCTGGGCTTCCTTCCTTTGCTCTTCTGGAAAAAGGGAAAACAGCAACTCCTGAGGACTGCAAATCCCAAATGTCTGTGATGGGTTTAGGAAGTGTGCCTTTTTTCATGAACTGCAGTGAATAAACTGGCTATTGTAAGAAGTATGTGGTCATTAATGATTGGTCTGGTAAATTCTTTTCAGTCTGTACAAAAATCTGCTTTAAATTAGACTGCTGAAATATTTGAATACAGAAGCATTTAAAGTAGAGACCGATATGTGGGCTGATGTGCAACACGGCAGGGGGTTGGAACTCGATGATCTTTAAGGTCCCTTCCAACCCAAACCATTCCATGCTTCTGTGATTATGGGGTGTATGGACTGAAGTGCAAGTTCTGTTTGAAAACGTGAGATCAGTTTCATTTTTTGTGCTTATGGCTAAAGAAAAGAGCTTTTAGTCTATGATCAGAATTACTCTCAATATCAAGTCATTCAGTTTAGCTTTTGCCTTTTATTAAAGCAGTCTCAAATATTTTTTACTAATTTGTTTAAAGCAACATGATGTTTTTTTTCCCTAATATTCCCAAATTAAATTAAACTCGAACCATGGAAATATACATTGCCAGATAAAGAAAAGAAAAACATACACCAAATTCACTTTATCAGCAGTTTTAACAGAAGTACTGTCAGTGACAGCCTTAAATAAGGGAGGAGGAAGCTGCTTTTCTATTTAAACCTGACACGCCATGAGAAGCTTGCAGTGATGGAGAAGTGGTTGCTGATTCAGGAGTGAAGTAAAGCCAGCTTTTTCCAAAAGTTGTCACCTCGTGTACGAAATGGAAGGTGTTGATTTTAGAGAGCCTGTTAAATACTAACTCTGATTTTGGTACAACTAACCTCTGAAAATATTGGGGTTTTGGGTGGCTCTGAAATCTTTTGGGTGGAAAAAGAAGTAAAATACTGTACTTAAGGGCCAAAAAACAGTGTCTTCACTTGCGTGTTTTTCTTATGTTGTTATCTCCAGTGTGAAATCCAAGGGAGAAATTGCATTCACTGAATCGGCACAACTCCCGAGGTCTCCCAGGGACAAGAGCTGTCAGAGGTTCCTCTTTGGAGGAACAGATGTATTTTGGGTTGGTTTTCATACGACTCAGACCTTCCAGCTCGCAATATTAACTCTTCCCTCCAATCTTTGTTGTTTTGGTTAAACAATGTGTGAAGCTGCTAATGGTTAAGAAGTGTATATGGCATGTTTGCCAACAAGTCTGAGAATCTGAAAGAAGCTGGTACAGCCAGTGTAGATGGTTTTCTATAGGAGTGGTCCTTGAGCAGACAGTTATCTGCATGGAGGTCCCATGGGCTCGTCCTGCATTGCTGCTGGGGAGAAAAGACAGGAGAGACTTCTGCCTCTTTAGCAGGTAGAGGAACATTGGTAACAAACTGCCTGGAAACCAGGACAGATGATAAATGGGGGTCCTGGGCCTCGCAAGGAACACGGAACACCTCAACAACCGCATCTGCCAGCAGCAGCGGTGGGAAGGCCGTGGTGGTTTTCTTTGTGGTGGTCACATTCTCAGGAAATGGCCATCACCTTTCCCGAGTCCCACACACGCTCAGTACAATGCCACGCTCGGGGTGAAGTAGGGTGCTGTGTTGAACTCTTTCAAAGACATTCTCTACCCTTTTAGACTTTTGCAATTACTGTCTTGTCAGTAAAATGGTACCGAAACTGGGCAGGACCTCAGTGTGACCAATACCTCTCCCCTTTGTTCCATGAAGGGTGTAAAATACTGTTCAGCTCCTGGGACCAGCTGCTTGGACAAGGAGAACTTGTCAAGGAGAACTTCTCCTGATGTCCCTGTTGTGTTGGTGGCACAAACCTACCTTCAGGGGAGCACTCCACCATGAGCAGGGTACAGGTGTTTTGAAAACACCACAGAGGTGTTGACTCTGCTGATGTGAATTCTTCAGATTGATGGGGTGGGGTGGTTGGTTGTTTTTTGGGTTTTTTTGTGTTTTTTTTTTTAAATCTGAGGTAAACAACGAAGAGCATTGAAGCAAGCTTTGTCTTCCTAAAGTTTGCAAAATATAACATAAGCACTGTACGTATTGTCTGTCCTTGGAAGTTGCTGGGGTTTGGGGAAAGAAAGGATATAGAACCAATCTTGAGGTGGTAACACCGATGGTGGTACTTTTACTTTGGTGGGACACATTTTTTGTTTTTTTTGCCTTCTGGGTCCTCTTTTTGATGGGATGCCTCTTCCCCTCTGTTGGGCCTTTGAATTTCTTTAGCAAAGGGTGACACAGATAAAAATACTGTTTTTTCTTCTCTGAAGAAGTGAGCTTTTGCAAGTTAAGCAGATTTACACTGGTGAGCTTGAGGTGCTGTGATAGCAAAATCATCATCCGGGCAGGCTGTGTCAAATTCCAAAAGGATGGGATTTAGCAAAAAGATCCAGATGGGAAAGATACTGTCTTTTCTGGACTTTTTTTGAAGTGCGGTGGTTTGGTTTTTTTTTGAATATAAGCCTTAACCTTTCTGGAGCTGGCATGATGCTTCAGTACAGGAAAGGAGAAAATAGTATGGCAAGGGAGAAGGAGTTCTTTAAAATGCTTTTTAGTAGTCTGGGGTCTGCATGGTACAAGAACACTACAGATAAGTTCAGAAATAATGTTGATAAAAAGCTTGTTTTCCTTGCTGCAGTGTGGCACGAGGGGTTTCAGTTTGCTGCTTAGAATCTTACTTTTATTTTAAGTGCCTGTTTTTCAAAGCTGTACAGGTGTATCTTGGTTTTCATCAGCTCCCCAGTGAAGCTGAGGTGTGTAGTCCTCTTCTGAGCTTCCAGTTTAGAAATGCTAATTATAACATGGGGGGGAAGGTGGGGAACTTAAAGGCTCAGTCTAAGTCACTGTGCAATTTAATGGTATTTTCTTCCCTCTCAGGTTAAATAGAAAACCCCAAACACTAAGTGGGAGAGTTCTGTTTGAAAGTACCCAATGCCTTGTCCCTTGCCAAAGGCGTATCCACGTCCAGCTGTGTGGCTCTTCTCCTTCTCCCCAGGGCAAGTGCTGTTCTTGAGCCTTCATGCTAAGCCCTGAAGCAAGCTAGCTCACGGGTGAGGGTCTCTCTGGGTGTGAGATGCGATCTGACGGAGCCCAAGGAAGGCCCAGGACTTCCAAGATTCGTTTTCAGAGCAAACAGTTTCTGTTTCCTTCGTCTCAGCCCAGAGACAATCTTTGGCTCTTTCCTTTTGAACAGCTTGTCCTCCAGGGCTAGTGGGAGCCCACAAAGGCTAGTGGGAGTGTAACTTGTGGGTGACGTGGACTAGTGAGAGACGGTGTACCAGGGAACACCTTTTGTCTTGCACCTGAGAAGTGCCGTGGAAAAAGGGTCTCCCTTCGGGCAAAGGGGTCGACTGTAGGAAAGATAAAAGAGTTTCAATTAAACCAGGAAAAAATAGTCCAATAGGTGTCTATGCTCATCTTGCACAAGTGGGAAGTCTTTGTATGTGTGGTTTTTGTATATTTGGAGGGCTGGAGAAGGAGGAGAAACCGCCACATGTTTCTTCAAATATACAGTATTAGCACTCTACATGTGAATTTAAATTTTTACTTGCATGTTGCTATATTGTAATGGTCTTTTCCTTCATTTATTCACTAAGGTTTTGCTTCTGTTTTTCTCATTAGGATGACAGTTCTGGCAGTCTTGCGTCAATATCTGCTCTCAGTCTATTAAACACAGGGGTATGAAATTTAATATATATTCTTTCTAGCTGTATTCAATGCCATGCATGGGACTATGTAGCACTCATTAAAATAGAACAAACATTGCATCTTCACAGTAGCATGAATATTTTATGGCACTAACCATCAACTCATTAGAGACCATTAATAAAACAAATAAATAAACTTCACACAAGTCTCACTAACAACTTAAAGTAATAGAGTTTTATTGTTTATATTGCATGTTCTCGAATAGCAGGAAATAGGTAATGCTAGAGCTTGACAGTAATTTACTTGTCTGTGCTTGTGTTTCCTTGATTAATGGTAACTGTTGTTAAAAGGTTTAATTTGTAATATTTTTGAACACATTTCGCTTCAGTTTTGTGTGTTTTCCATGTAGATATCAAAAAGGTGGAGACAATAAAGACCTCTGCAGGCTTGTCATTTTTCTTTTGTTGAAAAGACATGGGGGTTTTTTGGTGTGGTTTGTTTGGGTTTTGTGGTTTGTTTGTTTTTCTTTGTTTGTTTTTTTAATAAAGAAGATGCAATTTCTTCTTAAGCACAAAGGCAGTTTATAATCAAGAGGCTTTTTTCCCAGCCCCCTTTATGTGCTACCTGTCTGTAGGTTAATGTGCTTATCTGTATTTCTGTACGAATAAATACTGGAAATACAAGTCCCTCCACATATCAAAGTGCTCTTAAATATATCGTTACAGTGGTTTTCAGGAAAAACATGCTTTTGGCCTTTTAACAGGTTAATTATTGGCAGTACATGAGAGGATGCAGGTCCAGCCTTAAGGAGATAACTTTTCTTTCTTTCTATTAGAGCTGAGATTTGAGATTTTTTCAATAAATACCAGTTATGCTGCAATAAAGAATTTTTTAACAGCGTTCCTTAAGCTACTGAATCTATACATGTGACACTTCTGGCATTAATTTATTTTTTACATAAACAGGTCTTACATAGTCTTGAATTTTAACTGTCAACTGTTCAATATGCCCTGCATGCTAAGTATTTGTTAAGACGTTTGACTTCAAATTGTGTTTTCACCTTGTCGTGGAAGAGTATTAGCTCATGTTTTTTGAAGTGAAATCCTATGTCAGCTCAAGCTTTTTATCCTTTGCCAAGAATTTTAGGCTCTGCATCAAATGCACAGTTAAAGCTGTTGGATTCTTTACATCAAGTCCTATGAAATATTCCAGAAAAAAATGGGTATTTTAGTTGCACAAACTCGTGAGTTCCATGTATGTCTGATGGTTCTGGGATTTAATAATCAAATAAGTTTTCTATGGCACAGGCTTCTTGGGGAAGAAGCATCTTCCATTGGGAAGCTTGGATACTTTGGAATGTATTTCACCTTGGGGCATGTGCAGTTTTGACAGTTTGAGCTTGAAGCTGTTTTGGTCTCATTTGACTCTTTCTAGGAACGCTTACTGTTTCCCTCTCTGTGTGTGTTCTTTTCTTACAAAACCCAGCTGTTCGTAAAGCGTATGTACTTCCAGAAACACACTTGGGTGGCGAGTTCTGCCTTTTGGGGAAAACCCCTGTTGAAGATTTTTTTAATGTTTTTTTTCCCTTTCTCTGTTGCTTTGGAAATACTGTCTCAGTTCTTAGCACGTACAACAGCCAGAAGCACTAGCACCATCCAAATGTGTTTCTCATAATAAAAAGGTGAGAGTGGCTTCATTCCTAATGTCCATCTTGCAGTGCCTTTTTGTTTAAGTTGTGCGCACGGGAGGTGTGTAGGAACGTTGAAAAGGTCGGTAGGTGCTGTTTGAGCTGTCTCATGTCTGACTACTTGAATATATGTGATTTTTGGCTCCTGTTACAAAGGAAGTGTGAAAGTAAATCAGAACTTCTGCCAAGGATGGGAGGGATGGCACTGGGGCCTGGATGCTGGCCTCCGGGTGCTGTCACAGGGCATGTTCCCATCTTAAGGATGTGTGTATTCATTCCTACAGTGAGTATTTGGCTTCTGGTATTTCTCATGCTTGTGTGGATTACAGCAGAGCTCTTCCAGTATGTCCAGTTCCAGATCCTTGTGTGAATGTGCTGGATGATGTTAGGTCATATGGCTTTCAATCAAAATTTATCTTGTGAATTACCCTTCAGGAGAGGAATATCTTGAAGGAAACCTGTATAACCACTGCTCTTCACTATGGACCTAGAAATATTTAGAATTAAATTGTATTTAGGAGCAGTTGGACAGTAACTTTTAAGTCATTGTGTTTACAAATACTTAGTTTTTCAGTATGAATGTGTGTATAAATGGTCATAGCAAACAGTTGCTGTGTTGTCTTTACAAGGTGCGTATTTGGGCTCTTTCTGAAGGCAGAAGAGCAGCAGAGTGTCTCCTAGTTAGAATAGCAGGCTGCTGGCTCTAGGTTTGTGGTGAAACAAAGTGAGTTATTTGGTGGGCTACTGGGGGGCAGAGCATGGGCCAGGGGTTCAAGGGTGGAGAGCTGAAGGCTTGGCAGGGGGAGCGGGATGGAAACTACTTCAGAAGATACTGCAAGTGTCTCAGAACCATTCTTTGGCTTGTTTTGTGGAGGTGCAATCACTTTTTCTCATCAGTTAAACTATTTTTCCCACTCCCACTAGAAAAAGAAAAGGAAAAGAAGTCCAGATGACTCCTCAGGATCTGGAAAGTGCAGTGGGATGTAATGCCTATGGCCCTGCCATGGAGCACACTTGATCTCGGAAGCTTTGGGCCTGGTCAGCCCTTGGATGGGAAACCGCTGGGAATTCTGGATGCTGAAGCCTCTGCTGAGCGAGAGCAGGGTCTCCATCCTTGGTGATGTTAAAAGTCTGGCCCTGCACAACCTGTGGCTGTTGACCTTCTTTGAGCAGGGGGGCTGGAGTTAGATCTCCAGAGGTCCCTTCCAACCTCAGTGAGTCCGTGGTAACTTCCTTTTGAGAGAAGATTAACGTGATGTCATTGAGGTTATACTTGTTATACTTTTCATATCATTTAATGTATTCTGCTCAGTGTGGAAGAACAGAAGTGTTGTTAGGGATGAAAGGAGGCTGTGGAGCAGAGAGCTTTAAGCGACCTTAGTGTTGGGCAAGCACTTTGTGCCTTCTCTGTTGGCCGGAGGCTGCAGAGTTGCATTGGCAGGAGGGCTTTTCCCCTTTAACTTACGGACTGCAGCTGCGTACTGAGCCTTTAAGCTATATAATAGCTTTAAAATTGTCAGTTCCGTATCAGTAACGCTATCACTAGACACTGAATGTGTGAAGCCCTGTGCAATCTCCCTGGGAGAACTAACATGCAGAAGATGCAGCGTATTGGGGTGAGATTCATTAGGGAGCAGTTCCTAGAGAAGACTGTTACGTCTTGTTGGTAAGATACATCACCTAACTAGTAATTGATCATTTTTTTAATTTTTGGTGACTTTGAATTTCCTTACACAATTATTAAAGCAACAGATGTACAAGAACAAACTGTCTTTAGATGAAAAAAACCTTGTACGAGTTAGAGCTCACATAGGTGTGCTTAAGAATAGAGATGTGTCATCTCAGAAGGTACATTGATGAAGTATCTTGAATTTGTTCTCTTAAAAAGGTGATTTTTCAGCATTTAGTATTCTGTGTTTGAATCCAAGCATGTGGAAGACTTGCAGAGAAACTCCCATTTAGCCTTGGTGCCTGAGGAGAGTGTGAGCCCACAGGCTGACTTGCTTTGGGAATATGTTGGAAGTCGTCTCACAGACAACCTTGTAGGATTTGCTGGATTGTAAGAATGGGTTTCCCAGTCACTTGGCAGTACATTTTTATTTACAGAGGCTAAAAAAAAGGGAATGTGAGATATTTGAGGTTTTCATCTGGCTCTGTCTAGCCTTTTTTCTAAGACTGTCTCGGATTTCTGTTTTGTTGAGTTGCTCCTATGGAAAAGGGAATGGGATTCTTTCTTCCTCAGAATCTTCTGTGCATTGAAGGCTGTTAAATATTTCTGAGTAGATGGGATGTTTTAACCCCTGAGGAATAAAAGATGAGACACAGACCGAGTGCCAATATCCCAGTATTTATCACTGGGAGTGTAGCGTGGGCAGCGCTGGGTGAGGTGGGTCTGGTCTTGCCCCAGGAGCATGGGGAGTGCTGGATGGTGGCTAGGGTGGGGGGGGGGAAACAAGTGGGAAGAGACACAGGCTTGCTAATGAGTTTGGGAAGATGATGCAGGTTTCTTAACTAACTGCTCCTCGGATGCTCAGTAGTGATACTGAACTAGAACAGATCGGAGAGGAAGGTGCTACAGGAAGCCGTGTTCTCATTCACCTTTCCTTAGCAGCTCTGGAAAGCTGCACTGTCTTGCTAGGAACGATTTCAATGTGTAATGTTAGCTTCTTGCTGTCTTAAATAATTTAATGTTGTCTATTTTAACATTATTTAATAAGTGTACAGCAAGTAATACTGTGCTTAATATTTAGAAATGAGGCTGAAAATTGAAATTTAATTTTTATCAATAATGTTATTTAGGAATATGAGGCACGGACAGGAAGAATGTATAAACCTCCACCCCCATCAGCGAGACGTAAAAATATTGAATTTGAACCACTTTCAACCACTGCTTTGATTCTGGAGGATCGGCCAGCGTAAGTATGAGCCTGCTGGGGAACCCATGGCTGAATTTGTTAGATGTGCTTCTGATGAGCTCAACTTGACAAGTCTTACACAAAAAGTATCATTGGATTATTCCATCCCAGATAATAGCCCAACAAATTCCTCCAGGAGAACCTTTAAGTATATTGTAGTCTATTGAGGAACTGTTTCTCATTGTGGTGGGGCCACCAGTCTGTTACCTCCTGTGTATCTCAGCTGCGGTGAGGGAAGCAAAGGGAGAAAAGCTCCATTGCACATTGAGAAAGCTCGTGATGGCTCTGTTAAATGCTTGCTCTAATCAGTTCCAATTAGGAAATGGAAAATAGAACACACAGTGTTTCCTTTGATAGTCTCTCTAGTGGTGTATACCCTCCTTGGGTGCTAAGACAGAAATACCCTGAAGGGAGGTAGGATTGCTGTGGTCATTTTATTGTAAATGTGTTGTTTCTTTCACCTTGTGGTGGGGAGTGACTGATTGGCTGATGCTTTTCTGTACTTTCAAAATAATGTAATTCACAGACTAACCTACATTTGTCTTTACAAATGACACTTCCACTTGTTTCAAATTGGAGTGCCATCCCAAGTGTCTCATGTGGTGCCACCATCTCATCCTTGAAAAATCCCAGGAAATACCAATAAAGCTATCAGTTCTGCTTGTATAAGAGGAGATGGAAAAGTTGTTGGTTTTTTTTTCTTCTACATATTAAAATAACAAAACTGTCTTCTGTTTCCTTTGAAGTAGAGTAGAGATTGGGTAAAAGACTGACACCAAACATTGTGTTGGGATTTGTTTTGGAATGAGTCTGGTCAAAAGGAAGGCGACTGTGGACTCGCTGTGTAGCCAGGAACCAAGCACCTTTCAGGCTGGTGAACTTGTAGTTCTGCAGCAAACTTCCTTAGCTCTAACTCCGACGGAAGTGGGGATGTGTCCTTTCCTCTTCTAATTCTAAACCTGTCTTCTCTTGTGGGAGTTCTAAAGGGCTAACTATAATGGATAATTTCATACTAACAAATGGAGTATGGATACGGCAGTAGATTTAATGACTAAAATGTGCATGTGCAGAAATGCATTGGAATAAACAGCTCTAAATGGAATACCAGTATTTCCCTTTTGTCACTTCATGCAAACTTCATTGGAGCATCATTCCAGATGTTCAGAAAATCTTGTAACCGTGCTTTGGGGGAAGCTGCAGGAGAGCCAATGAACAGCAGCTGTAAACATCTGGTTGTTGGAATAAACAGGCCCTGCTGCTGTTACTGAAACACTGGGAAAGTGACAGCCCCAAAGCTCACCTTAGAGAGATGCCAATTTAAAGCCTGTTTTGAAATAGTTAAGTGTCGTTTGTGTGTATTAAGTTCAGGAACAACTTGTTTTCAGAAATCTTCCTGCCAAATCAGTGGAGGAGGCTTTACGTCACCGACAAGAATATGATGAGATGGTGGCAGAGGCAAAAAAGCGAGGTATGTTAACTGCTGATAATCGCTATAATTCTTTTTAACTGTGCAGCACAAATAAAGTAATTTCTGGCTGTAGGCTGGTAGGTACAGTAAATAACAACCTTGCTTAACATCCAGGGTATTCTCTGGTACATGCGTGCACACAGGTTAAAACAAAACTCAGTTATCAAATGTTTACTTATTCTACTGCAGTGAATGTAACTAGGTTCAGAAGTCAGTTTAACCTTTCTTTAATTTTCAAGTAGAAATTTTATGATTTTTTTTAAATTACTTGTCTAATGTGATCAGCTAGAAACTTTCTGAGTATTCAGAATCTTTTTTCCAAGCTGCATTGCCATGGTTGCCACCGAGAGCCAAAGTATACTAAAGCTGAGTGCTGATAAAGATCTGTGTCTGAGATCTGAATTTGAGATAAGCTTCCATGTGAAGACAGGTGAAGACCTGGGTGGTTTTTTTTCCAAACATCTTTACTTGTGTGAACCTTCTTTCTCCCACTAAATCTGATTTTATTTTTTTTTTAATTAAACCTATCTGTAGCATCTGGTACTGTGTCAGTCCATGAACACAGTTGAAAGAACTCCTGCTGTCTCATGTGTGGTGTTCAGGGAATAAGCTGTTTTAAGAATCTGTGCTGCGTGTTTTACTTTGGCTATTCTTTGAGGTGTGAAGACAGCGCTGCTCTCCTTCTTTCTTATTTAAAAAAAAAAAGGTATCTGCAAATGGTCCTTTTTTAACAGAAGGCAGAATACTTTTCTCTTGTTCAGCATTGTGGCTTCGTCTCAAGTCTTTAGGTTCTCTTTACAGAAAAGAAAATACATGATCCTTCTAGGTGGAAGTTTTAGTAAAATCTGAATAATTTAAAAACGGATGTAGAATTGCTTTTTTGAATAATAATTTTATCTATGATTATTGCTGAGTATTCTAAGAAATAAGTAAAGATTTGGTAGAACGTGCTTTGAAATTCATTACAGGAAAACCAGTGCTGATGATGTGCTTGCTTTTAGTCATTGTGTATCCTGCAGAAAAGAGCAATGTAAGAGTTCTCTAGCCAGATTCTTGTTTGTCTAAATCACTGTGTATTTGAATAACTTATAGCTTAAATGTAAAAAAAAAATCCCAAGAAATGCATTATACAACAGAGTAGTACCTATGGTAGCTCATGTGCAACTGTAATTTACCCTTGATCTCTTTCAGGCATCATCTAAATAATATAGCTGAATTATTTACCTTATAATTTATATACACTAATATAGAATTATTAACGTTACACTTAACAGAAATTAAAGAAGCACATAAAAGGAAAAAAATAATGCGAGAGCGTTTCAAGCAAGAGGAGAACATTGCTAGTGCCATGGTGATCTGGGTCAATGAAATACTGCCCAACTGGGAAGGCATGTGAGTAGATCCTGCTGGGTGGCTGAGGCCAGGCTGCCCAACCTTAATTTAACACCTAATTTTCCTTGACCTTTCTGTTCTGCCAGGAATTCAGTTTTGTTGCTGTGATGTAGTGAGAGCTCACTGTGGAACAACGTGGTGTGCTTTCTGGGAGCTTCATGGTTTGGGGTTTTTTTAGTGGGGCTTCAGAATGAGCAGAGCTCCTTGAATATTGATTTGGGAAATAGTATGTTATTTTGCTTATAAGTTGCCCGATGATTTTAGAAAACGGGCTTTGTAATATTGCCTCTTTTTTTTTCTTTTTTTTTTTTTTTCTGTTTCCTTGTCCTAGGCGTGCCACCCGCAGAGTCCGAGAGCTGTGGTGGCAGGGATTGCCGCCGAGTGTCCGTGGGAAGGTCTGGAGTCTGGCTGTGGGAAACGAGCTAAATATTACTCCTGGTATGCCTGAACTCATCACATCTTAATGCAAACATGAACTTGGTAGTTTTCAAAGAAAAGCTTAAACTTCTGTTAAAAAAAATAGAAATCAGATTATATTTGCTTTTTGAAGAACTGTATTTCACAACTGTAGGAAGAGGTGTTTTTTAGACATAGCCTGGTGGATTATGGACACAAGGTTCAAAACCTGCTTACAAAAACACATTAATCTCGTAAGAGTTCAGGTCATGCTCCCCACCCAAAAAATACTTTTATTTTTAAAATTAAGGATTTGTAGCTTTGCTTTTGTGAGGGAGTGGAAAGGGGAACTGCTTTATTTCATACCTAAGGGTTTTGATGAACTGGAAGCATTCTAACCTGTTCACAAAAATAAAAATCTGAATTAAGACGTGATTTCCCTCTTGTAATTTGGGTGCTCACCGCAGAGGAAAGTGTAAGGCAGCGCACAGCACAGAACCCTGTGCTGCAGGGGGAGCGGTGTAACAGCTCACACCCTCTCTCCTGCCCCCAGGGGTGAAGGTGAAACCAAGCCACAAAACCACAGAACTCTGTGTGCTTTTGGGGATGTTTTGGATGGGTGCTGCTCTTGCTTACCTCTTCCTTTCTTGTTGGTGGTTTTATTTTGCTTCTGTGCAGAACTTTATGAAATCTTCTTGTCAAGAGCGAAGGAACGATGGAAAAGCTTCAGTGAGCCGAGTTCTGAGGCTGACACAGAAGGTGAGACCTCGGGGGTGCTCGGCAGCCCCCATGCCCCCCCACCAGCCCAGCCAGGCTTACCAGGGCGGCTGCAATCTCAGCGTCAGCAATGTTAAAAGTGGTAAAAGTCACTCCTTAAAAGTGCTCTCGGGTATTCCCTGCCTAAGGGTTTGTTTCCTTATAAGAAGTCCGTGAATGAGAGGCTTAACAGTATTTACTGTATCAATAAAAGATGTATTAAAATATTGCATGTGCCAGTTCGCTTGCAAATAGGTGTTTTCCTCGGAGTTCCTGCAATACCAGGAGTTGAGGTCTCATGAAAATTTTAGATGAAATACAAAAAGAATAAATGGGAAACTAAATGACAGTGTGCACTACTGCTTAGTTCTACTTACATGGTTCTCACGTTGGCATCGCTTCCATGGTTTTGGGAAAGAAAAATTATTCTTTATTTTTTAATTGTGGAATGGAGAGGTAAGGAGTGTATAACATTCCACATTTCAGATCCCACTTGGCTTTCCCTGGCTGCCCAGCTGGCATGTCCTCCCTTTTCCTCCTGCCACTAGGATTTGCATCCTGTCCCCACGGAGAGGGTGGGACAGAGGACTGAAGGGCAGCTGCATTTCTTCTGCAGGCTCCTGAGTGAATGCTGCCTTCTGTCCTGCCACTTGAGGAATGCCAGTCCTAGGGATGCAAAAAAAAATAAATATCTGAGTCAAATGAGAGCTAATGAGAGCTCAGAAATATGTAACTTACGCAGATCATAACTGTGTCATCAATTCTGGAAACCTCAGTGGATTTTCTCTGTATATTTTAGTTACCTTCAGTAGAGAGAAGGTATGAGAAATGCATGACTGAAAATAACATGCTTGACTCTGCAGATGAAGAAGTGCTGGCTCCTTGGGATAGTGATGGAATTAATCTTTTTTTCCCTCTAGCGTACATAGTACATTTCAGTGCTGCTGTCTGAAATGAGCCACCAAATGAGCTGATTAGGAATTAAACATTTGGAAAGTGAGATCCCACTGGGTCATGTTTAGATCCAGAGCAGTGCTCTCGCTCCGTGCTCCTGAACAGACTCAGAAGCTGACATCACGGTAGAATATAAGAAAGAAAACAGGGTTTTGGGGACTGGACTGGGCAAAGTTCAAACTCTAGTGACTGCAGGGCCAGCCGGAGCCCAGCCGGAGCATTGCACAAAAGTAAAAGGTAACCTGTCTCTGGCACTTGTAACAAGCGTTGGGTTTCCTTGCAGATGCAGTTGCATCGGTTGCTGATCGCGAGGCCAGTCTGGAGCTCATTAAGCTGGATATATCACGCACATTTCCATCCCTGTATATTTTCCAGAAGGTGAGATTTCTGTAACTTTCTTTATGACAACTTTAAACTTCTGAATAATTAACCAACAAAAGAAGCCTAGCTGGCTAAAGATGGAATTGTTTTTAGAAGTTGTTTTTGTAACACAATAAAGTAAAATTAGCTCTTTTCTACATACAACAGCAAATAGTTACTTCTTTTTTTTTTTTTTTAAATGAGAAAGTAGGGACACTTAGTGATGGACTATAAGGCTTTTTCTCCTGGAAAAATTGCATGTGGTTCTTATTAATGTTTATGAAATTACATGCAAAATCAAGAATATTCTTACTGCTTCTACAGAAACCTTGCTGTATTTCAGTACACATTTTGAGGCTTTATGGTTTTTATACAGATACAATATAGGCACACACGTGTATAGGAAATGGCAGGCACTACTGTAATACAGTAACTTGGGTTACTAAGAATTAAAACATCCACTGTCTCTGAAAAAGAAAAGCCAGCCTGGGTGTGTACCAGATATCCTCATTTTTCATTATGTATTGATTTCCACCAAATTGCTCTGTTACTTTTCCTTGAACATCTCAAAAGCATACACAGACAGGCTTAGAGTGAAAACAGGTATTATTCTAGATCTGAATAAAGCAACAATTCACTGGCTCACTTGCATCTTAAAATACAGGCTTGCTATCTTCCTGTATTTATAAAGGGATTTTGAAAAAAAAACTTTTTTTTTCTCCTTTCCGTCCCCTTGCATTAGGGTGGTCCTTACCATGATCTCCTGCACAGTGTGTTAGGAGCATATACATGTTACAGACCAGATGTGGGATATGTAAGTATTTGCTGTAAAATGTTTATACCATGGGAAATAAGCTTAAGGTGTCATGTTTTAGAGTGTATTTAATAAAGCAGGTTATCTAAACTTTATGCTACTAGCACTTAAAATAATAAGTTCAACTTTGACACTTAGTCTTTCCATAGCTCTAAATTGCTTTTGGGCTAAAAAGAACATTAGTTTTAAGTCTGATCCATGCTCCAAACCATTATTTAGCAGAGGGTGTGTTTTCCTCCATAAATCAGACACGCTTGGGACTCTGCATCAATATCTAGTTGGGGTTTTGTGTTCATATGCTTTTAGCCCTAAATTCTGTCATCTATGACCTCATTTTTGGAGACCCTCCCGTATTCTTTAAGTGAGATTACAAACTCTGCAGGTTTGGAGACTGCTTGTTCCCAGGATGGAGTTTTAAAAGGCCAATAAGTAATTTTTCATGGGTCAGTCTTCTCTCTTTTACTTCAGCTACCTTGGATATTTCTGGTCATAAATTTTGTTATGTTAATATGGCAGTAAATTTAATCTTATTTCCACACCCATCTATCCCACAGAAATGGAGGGCTGCTGGACTGTTGTTGATGCACACCAATACTGTTTTTCCTAGTTGGTTAAAATTCTGAGTGTTTTGGTTTTTTGGTTTTTTTTTATGAGGAGCAGGCAGGATAAGTGCCCAGAAACAGCGAAATAATCATCATTGCAGTTGAAATTGGTAACATTATTTTTAGTATAAGGAGTATTCAGATCATCAGTTAACAACTGCAAGAATAATGCTCTTTGCTTTTATTGCAGGCTAAGTTGTTTTTGAGAGAGTAATGATGGGAAAATGTAAACTTGCATTGTAGCTAACCACTTAAAAGTAATTTTCCGTATGTGAACAAACAGGGTTTGGCAAGTGGAAAGACATATATTGACTGTTCTGAAACAGAATTTTGTCTTAATTCCAACGTATCTGTCTGGGCCTAAACTGTCCCATATGTGAGGGTTTTATCCATGTCTGCTTTTCCCATGGCTTAACAGTGAACTCAATGCCAAGTTTCATCTCAAGAGTTCTGGGTCCAGCTTGTGTGGTTTTAACTTTCTCACATTCCAAGTCCCAAGGACTTGTGATCACGAGACCTCCCAGAACTTCCATCAGGGCCCTAAAATCGGCATCTGAAGAAACAATCTATTTCTGCTGAAGTCAGATTGCCTGCATGCATGAAAATTATTTATCCATGTTGTTTCTGTGCATCTGGAAATGTTACACAATGGCATTTGATGTATTGCAGACTGTAAATATGTGTATTTCCAAAGATGTGAAATGTACTGAACTCACTCAACTGCATTTGCCCGATGCTTTTCCCACTTGAAGGTGCAGGGGATGTCCTTCATTGCTGCTGTGCTCATTCTCAACCTGGAGGAGGCAGATGCGTTCATTGCCTTTGCCAACCTTCTGAACAAGCCATGCCAGCTGGCCTTCTTCCGCGTGGACCACAGTATGGTACGCACAGACCCCTCTGGGTTTGAACCATAACGTTCCTTTGACGTGAGGCATAGTTGAGTTACCGATCGCTGCCTTTTGTCCTGTTGAATAATAGAGAACTTTAACCTTTGGTTACAAAATCGAGAAGACCACATTTTAATCCCTAGAACACACGCCACTGTTGTGATTTTTCTTCTCAAAGCACTTAATAGTTGTACTTACCCAAAGAAGCCCCGCCGTGCTCTGTTGGCATCCTCAGTTCTTGGTGGGGTCTGTGTTATTTTACGACTAAATGTTCTTTTGATGACTGCTTACAAGGTGCTCTGCTCTCTCTACAGATGCTGAAATACTTTGCAGCCTTTGAAGTATTCTTTGAAGAAAATCTTCCCAAATTGTTTCTTCATTTCAAATCATACAGTCTTACTCCAGACATATATTTGATAGACTGGTGAGTTCAGAGCACGTAGCAAACCGAACCTTACGACTGCTGCAGCGCTTCCCATTTTGCTATAGGTTTTTCAGCTCCTGAAGGAAGAATGACTGTAGGAATATAGACTTTAAAGCAGGAGGAGGATAAAATTTAGGACTTGGTTTGGAAAGGGATAGCTCGGAAATACAGTGAACATTTTGGAGTAATGGATGTTCTTCTTGGGGGATAAGATGCAGCTTGTTGGTGAGCAGAAGTCTCAGCAGGAGCAGGTTATACCATTGCAGCAGATATAATGGGGAAATGGAGAACACTTCTGTCACAGGAACCACTAAAAATTCGGGGGGGGGGGTGTGTGTCTGCAATAGGCAGCAGAGTGAACTCGCTGCTCATCTACAGTGAATGCTTTTGAAAAATAAACTTTGCAGTAAGAAAAGGAGTCAGACTCTTCCCAGCAAGAATACAACAGCAGCTGCCTGTAGAGTTCGGTTTTAAACTTGGATAGAAGTTCATGATATGTTGTGGAAATGTAGTTTCTGAATTCTTTTCAGTACATTAGTGAGATGGAGCCTTCTGTGAGGTGATTTGTGGCTTTAGAGTAGAAAACAAATGATGAACAGAGCTGTTAAACTATGTGGCTTAAATAACAGGCAGGGTTGAGTTAGAAAGTTATGATGTCTGTTGCTGAAGTTTTTATTTGTATGTTATACCCTGTTTGGGTGTAAAGGTGTAACTTCTCTAGCCAGAGCTTCCTAAAGGGGGTGGCTTTCAGATGCAGCATTTCCTGTAGGCTAAAAAGGCATGGGTTTCAGAGTAGGAGTTCTAACTTCAAACACTGGAGACTTGTGGATCTTTGAAATATGGAAAAAAACCCCAGTATATGAAGTAACTTGTCACCTGCTCACTCTCAGCAAACATAACTAAGATTTAAAGGAGGCTGTATTTTCATCTTTCTGAAATAGGTTAAAGTTATAACTCTACCTTTTTTTCCTCAATTGTAGGATTTTTACGCTCTACAGCAAGTCATTACCACTTGACCTGGCCTGTCGTGTCTGGGACGTTTTCTGTAGAGATGGAGAAGAATTTTTGTTTAGGACAGGATTAGGAATCCTTCGGTTATATGAAGATATTCTCCTACAGATGGACTTTATTCACATAGCACAGTTTCTAACAAAACTTCCCGAAGACATTACATCAGAGAAGCTTTTTAGTTGTATTGCAGCTATTCAGATGCAGAATAGTAACAAAAAATGGGCACAGGTGAGTTTGTGGGATATATCTATGTCTCAGAGCGGAGATGTCAGCACAGCAGTACAAGGGGCACTTCTCTTAACGACTACTTTGTGCTGCACGTCTGACTTATGGGCACTTCCTTTCTACTGGCTCACTCTAGAAATTAATCTCCATGCTAATGTTGTGGTGGTTAATACTGATTATTTTTTTTAATAAGACTGTTTTTTTTTTTAATATACATTAAATAATTCACTTTTCCAGGTGTTTGCCTCGCTGATGAAGGACAACAAAGAAGGGGACAAGAACCACAGCCCAGCGCTGAAAAGCTAAGCCAAGTCGTAACGCTGAGGTGAACTGAGAATGTGGAAAACCACTTGATGACAAAGGAGTTTTCGCATCACTTCTATGGGGGGAAAAAGCACTATAGAAAATGTGAAAATGAGACGGGGAAAATGAAACAGCTCTCAGTGGAGTAATGAACTGATACAATCTTCACCGTTTTGCCAGTATTAGCTTTTGTCGTGGGAAGATTTGTTTTCACACAGAATACTAAACCCTATGAAACTGAGAAGCGGGGGAGTTCATATTTAATACTTTAAAAGAATCAGCTCAATGCAATAAACATTTGTAATAACTTCTGTTGGTACTTTAAAAAAAAAAATTTTGAGGCATAACTTTTTTTACAAATACCACAAAGGCACTTTTGGGGGGGGATGAGGGAAATGCTAAATCTTAAGGCCCCAAAACTGCTATCCAAACCAAATGCTTTGGTACAAATGTTACCTCCAAAATTAACCATTTGAAAGTATTGAGGACCAAATGAGGTTGGTTGGTATGTTTATGTGCAAGATGGTTAAAATTTGGGAAGGGGTATTGTCTTACTTGTTTTTTGTTTTGTTGGGTTTTTTTTAAGTTGCAGCTTCATTCTTCAGTCTGGGCAAATGTAATTAACTCAGGAACTGTGGAAGTATCGTGCCCAAACCCGTTAGAGCAAAAATCACCTGAATATTAAAAAGTGGTAAGATCAGAGCTATTATTTTCTGAGCGTACAGCTTACAAAGCAAGTGGCGTTAAGCATTTGTGTTGGTGTATGGGTTGTGCAGCCTGTTAAAGATGGAGCAGGTATTCTGTGAAAGGGTTTTGCCACCAGAAGTTTTATTTTGAGCCATTTCCAGCTAAGAAATACTTGTAATTTAATGGTGAACACTAGGAACTGACAAAGCTATCGGCAGACTTTGTGTTGTCAAAGGAGCAGCCACTTTTAACACTTAAGAGTAACGCAGGCACAGAATTGTTTTTTGAAACTGTCTTTTATTAGCGTGCAATACTGAAATCCCAAAACGACCTGGTTTAGTGATACTTAATTCTTTAACATCTTCTAACTGTGGGACATAAGGTCATATTGTATGTGTCACGGCAGATATTTTCAAACATTTCCTATTCTCAAAGACGCTGTACAACAATTTGTGATTGTAGGGGATGGAAATTTAAAATGGATAGCACTGCAGGTGAGGAACACTTGCACTCTCTTGGTCCATTTTTTTGCTAATATTTAATGTAAATAAATTCCTTACATGTGGGTTTTTGTAACTGGTCCCTCTGTGGAAATCAAGTCAAAATTGCCATTATGTATTTTTAAGTGCAGGAGGCTTCCAATTGTCTGGTGTTTAAAAGCAGAGTCTACATAATTGGGGTAAAGATTTAGTGTGGTGTAACTTACATTGCTATCTGGTTTAAAAACTACATATATGCTACTCGTAACATTACAATTTGAAATTTAAATGTCAGATTTTTCTTAACTTATGTATTCACTACTTTAATTGGATCCAATTTGTCTTATATTTTTGTGTTATCTTGTACAGTTTTCTTACTTTTCAACTATAAATCTGTATATAACTGTAAATAGAAGGATCAAGCCTTCCTTTAAGACCACTAGTAACAATTCCTGTGTAAATAAAACTTATAGCAGAGGTGCGCTGTGGCTCTTTTCCCGTTCCTCCCTCCCTGGCCGGTGCCGAGGGGAAGGAGCGCCTCAGGCGCCCCCGCGGGAGAGGCCGCGCCGCTGCCGGCGGGCCTCGGCTCCTGAGGAGCGGGGGTAAAGGCCCTGGAGCCGCCTTTGCGGTGGGCTCTGCTCGCTCCGAGGCTGGCGGACGAGCCCGGAGGTTACACTCCACAACCGGAGGGAGCGTTTCGGTGCGGGAGCATTAAAAAATAGCAGATTTATTTACTTCGGGAGCCCCCCGCCGCAGCAGCCGCTCTCTCAGCGACCGCCGCCGCCAGGGGGCGCTGTGGCCGCGGGGGGAGGGGGCGGGCTGAGCGCGGATACGTCACTTCCGGCGCCGGCACCGCACGCGCTCGGGGCCGCCGCCATGAAGTCGGTAAGGAGGCGGCTGCGGGGCCGGGCTCGGCCGGGCGGCGCCCAGGGGGCCTCCCCCGGGTGCTGCCGNCAGGGACAGCCGTCAGCCTGGCTTCTGTCGCTAAACAGGGAAGCTAAAGGTGAACCGGTAAGAATACCAGACTGGAGGAGCCCCGCCTTGGCCCAGCCACTTGTCCCCTTACCAAAGGGACGCCCCACCCCCACCAAGACCAGCAGGATGGCCCATTTTCGCTCCGTGGCCCTTGCCTTCCCGGCTGTTCTGGCTCTGTGTCCCCGAACGCTCCTGGGAGCCTTGTGTGGTTTTGGGACAGGGTGCCTGTATCGGTGGTGCTGTTGTGAGCCGCCCCTCTGTGCGCAGCTGCCGGTCGTGGGGAGTGCGGGCAGGAGAGGGCCAAAGCTCAGGGCGTGGCAGGGGGACGTTTCCCTGAGGCTGTGCCCTTGGAGTAGTATCTTAAGGTACCGTGTACTTTGTGGTGTGCTGGGGAGAACGACGTCCTCAAGGGAGGAGGCAGAGTGCTTGGAAGCACACAGGGCAAAGACTTGTGCCCTCACAGCTTGCTTCCCATGCTTTGAGTGTTCGTGTGGCTAAAAATAATGGACGAAGGGCTTAATTAAAAAGTTGTCCAAGAACGTTTCTGTAAAACATTCTCCGCAGGTCTGTCTTTTCAGAAGTGTGTTTCAGAAGTGTAACGTGGTTGGGTAGATTTGGAGCGAACTCATGATACCATTTGGAAGAAACACATTGTTCAGCCCTGACAGAAAGATGAACTTCGTGAGATCTGAAAACAGTGAAATAAATTTCCCGAAGGCTATGAACATGTCAGTTACTTGTTGTTTTCTGTTGTTTTCTAGAGAAAAAACACCAAGCGAGTTCCAAGCTTTCGCAAGTTACTGAGAACTAGTAAGATAAAACTTGACAACAAATTAAAGAATAAACAGTACAAGCAGCAGAGTGCTGCTAAGAAGTACCGAAAAGAACAAAAGAAACTAAGGGAAGCTGTCAGAGATGCTATCTCCAGAAAACCTTTTCCGCTGGAAGAATGCAAGAAAAAACAAGTTGGTAAGTGTTTGTTCAGAGTTATTTTTGTAAGCAGAAAGGTACGAGAGTTGCTAAATATTCTGCTGCGCATTTCATTTTCTGTGTGCAAGTAATTGTTGTTCTTGTTTAAAGGAATGAAAGGGAGAGTTATGAAAAATAGAAAGTGTGGCCATTCTGGCAACAAGATCTGGCAGCTGGAGATGGTAGAAATGTGTTTACTCTAATCATTATTGGATGTTACAATAAAGGGGCAGTTTTCTGGGGAAACACAAAATACATACATGAAGGTTGATGAGCTCCAGGCTGAAGCAGGGTGTAAAATGGTCTCACAGGTGTAGGCTGAGTTAGGTTTTCAGGTTTGAATTTACATATGGGATCTTAATTTGTATACATCATCTTCTAAAACAGCTGAAAAACATGAAGAAGAGGAAGAAGAGGCTCTTCCACTGGACATGATGGATGAAGATGACTTAAAATTAATGGAAGATTTGGCTCAAAAGGCATCCTTTTTAACCAGAGATCTTTCTTCTAAGTGAGTGTCATTGTGACATCTTCTTTTCGTACCAGTTCAGCTTTGTGTGGTTAATGTGTAATTAATATGTAATGCAATACATACATCAGGAGGTCACTTTCAGTCTGGCGTTTCTTTTCAGTTGCAGCGTAGTGTTTCCTGAATCTGTCAGTACATTTAATATTAATGTATTGATGTGTATCAGTACATTCACCTGCTCTGCCTGACCTTCAGGGTGCTTTTTCTGCGCAGTGTTCCCTCCTGTGAGGTCTCTGCTGTGCGATGAGTAGCATTCCTCAAACTGGAAAAACTGCTTTCATCTGTATACAGAGCCTTTTTTTAATATATAGAATATTCAGGACATTCCCTGAACATGGGCCACTCTACTTTCCATATTAGATTGCACATTACTGTAAAAAAAATAAAAGTTCTGGAAGCCATGTCTGTAACCACATGCAACACCAGAACGTTCATACAGAAACTTCGTTGCCAGTTTGCTGGAGTGAGGTGTTGGGTAGAGTTCACAATGAAGTACATACAAGGAGAGTGCTCCTCGTTGTATAATTGTACGTCTGTACAAGTGCGGTTCTAAGAGTAGTCTGGTTACCTGATTGATTGAAAATCTTACCTTTTCTGATGACTCTGGGAAGACTGTACACCTAGCTGCTGTAAGGTGGTTGTAATTTGCCCTGTAAACTTTAAACTTTTATTTTTCAGTGAACCTGTTCATGTCAAAAAACGAAAACATGAAAGTGTGATGGACAAATACGAGAAGGTGCCAAGACGTATGCAGACTGAGCCAGAAAAAGAACTCATCCATCTGCTCCCCATCAAAGACAAGAGTGGAATTATTCCCCAGACTATGGAAAAGCCAGGTAAGACACATTCTGGAATTGGTATAGTAGCCAAGGTGTATATCATTTATTCTTATAAAATTCCACAGTGTTTACTACATGCTTTACACTAGACACTCTATTTTTGCAGTTCTCAGCGTTGCACAGGATGAAGAAGAGGATACAGAAGAAATGGAGGAAGCAGAGGGTAATACAACATTATGTCTACTTTTTGTTCAGTGTCTTTTGCTTTTATTCTTTTCAAGACATTGTGGTTTAACCCCAGTTGGCAGCCAGGACCATGCAGCCATTCCCTTACTCCCCATCTTCCCCCCAGTAGGGTAGAGAGAAGAGGGAGAAAAAGAGAAAAAAAAACCCCTCATGGGTTGAGATACAAACAGTCTAACAGAGAAGTAACAGAAGAGAAAGTAGTAATAATAATAATGGTAAAAGAATATGCAAAATTGTGATGTAATACAATTGCTCCCCACCTGATGATCAGTTGCCCAGCCTGTCCCGAGCAGCGATCGTGGATTCCTGCCCCTGGCCAGCCCCCATTTATACACCGAGCAGGACGTCTATGGTATGGGATATCCCTTTGGCAGCTCGTCCTGCCTGTGCTCCCTCCCAGCTTCTCTGGGAAGCTGAAAAAGTCCTTGACTTAATACAGCATAACTTAGAGACAACTAAAAGAGTACGTGTTAGCAGCAGTTAGTGATTTTCATCCGGAACTGGTGCTTGCATTAAGTTCCTTTTTGTTGTGTCATCTTTGCTTGTTAGAAGGGAAATCTTGGCCTTAACTTGAAGAATATGTGCTGTGATTCTAGTTTGATTACTCTGAGATCATTTTGAAATACAGTTCAGGACACAGACTTGTGTAGACTTTTGAGTGTCTGTCTTTGTCTTTGAAAGTTTTTACTTAAAAAATCAGAATACCAGGAAATTCAGATTTCGATTTGCAGTTTGCTATCCAGTGAGAGTCATATTCAAGTAACAGTTGCAGTTGTAACACTGCTAATTCTGGGTCATTATTCTCTAAAGATAATCTGAAGTTGAGGAAGGACATACTTGAAGCAAAATAATACTCTGAAAATGCAAATAAAGCAATTGTATTTTTAAAAGAAAAAGCGAATGGTGACCTTCCTACCTAACTCTCACACCTTGTGCCAGGCTTTTCCACAGAGCCCCTGCCCGTCCTCTCTCCCGAGGAGATGGCTGCTCAGAGGAGACAGAAGCTGCAGGAGCGGAAGGTGCACATCGCTGCCCTGGCCTCAGCCATTCTCTCTGCGCCAGACAGCAACGTAGGTAGCGTTTACCCAACATGTGTTGTGCTGTGAGTCAATAAATAAAGATCTCAAGTGACCAAACCATAGCAAAAGCAGAAAAATACATGAGTAGAACAAGGAAAAAAGTCGGTGTTGTATCACTTCTCAGGGGGCAGGAAATGGTGAAACTGCTGACATGGGCTGGTACAAAGGATTTGAAGTGGGTGAAGATCCAGGTGACTGTGTTTGTGCTGATCAGGAGTCACTTGTTCCTCTGAATACTTGTGGGTTTAGGAGCAATGCTGTCTGTGATATTTCCTGGCCAAACTACCTTGTTCCTTAAGCATGACCTTATTTAGGCTCTGATTTCGTGGTTGTATCCAATAATTCTCAATGTTTCAGGATATGATAATAATTTTCTGTCATTCTGTGCAAGTTTGTAATAGTTGGGTAGTTTGAACATTGCCAAGATAAAAATGTTGGGTATCTAGTACTTCTTGGCTCTTTATGCAGTGCTAGGTAGAGGCTGACTAACTGCTGAGTTAGTTGTTTTCTCTTTCTATTGTTTAAAAATGGGGCATGTTTCTTTTGGCAAACCTTTGCTGAAATGTACCTTGTGGGTGATCTTCAGCTGACTTCGGCTGCCTCTTTTCTTAATCAGATTAAAAAGCTGAAGGAGCTGCGTGCCATGCTGATGGAGCAGGATCCGAACGTGGCCGTGATTGTTCGCAAGCTGGTCATGGTTTCTTTGATGGAAATATTCAAAGATATTGTGCCTTCTTACAAAATTCGGCCTCTAACTGAAGCGGAAAAGGCTACCAAGGTGAAATATGAGATTTCTTTATAGAGTATTGTGAGTAGTTCAGATTTTTTTAAGTTATGCCAAATATTAATAGTGATTTGTGGAATATGAATTTATGTTTTTGAGCAAAGGGTGACACACACAAGTTCTTGTGGAAATTCTGAAACTGTGATCCTTTCAGGGGCAGGGGTCTTTGTTTTCAACCTTTGATTCTTAGGTACTTCTTTCAATAAGTAGGTGACGTGCTGGTGGTAATGGAGGGGAAAAATAGTTGATGAAAGCAGCGTATCAAACTTGGGTGACTGCAGTCATAAACCTTGCAATAAGGGGGTGTTTTGTGTGAAACTGAAGGGAACTAGAAGTTTACACAACATTGTCACCAGATGGGCACATATCTCTTTGAAATGTGTTCAATAATTTGCTGAACAAATGCAGAGTACCTTGTTTCCTGGAGCTCGTTTTTAACCGATTCTTTAGAAAGTTTCTTGAATACGGGTGGTGCAGTTCAGAGTCATGGCCTTAAAACAACTAAGTTACTAATTTCACTTCAGTCCCTACACATGAAATAGGCCTAGTTGGAAAATGCCCTCTGAGCACAGAACAGGTACAGAAATATGTAGAAATGTTTTCATTTTAATACATTTCTAGGAATGTCTGTCTAGAAGAAAAAACTACTTAGTTATCTGTTACTTGTTTTAAAACTTCTTTTTTTTTTTTTTCCCACCATTGGCTAATTTCAGGATTTAGCTCTCCAAATAAAATTTCATTTGTGTTATGTTTACAGGTTAAAAAAGAAACTCAGAAACTGAGAGAATTTGAAGAGGGCCTTGTGAGCCAGTATAAATTCTACTTGGAAAATCTGGAGCAAACAATCAAAGGTACAGTCAATGCTCCCCATTTTTTGTAATAAATGCAAAATTGTTTGAGGTATCAAAGCTGCCCTCTTCTGACTGAATACTACCTGCTGTCTCGAAATAGTGCTTTGATAAAGTATGAAGGAGAATGTCCGCAGTAACTAAAAATGTAAATATTTAGAAGCTCCCCTCCATTCTGAACAGTAATCACTAACAATCATATTTTGTGCAGATTGGAAACAGAGGAAGTTGAAGAAGAGCAATGTCATCTCGTTAAAAGCGTATAAAGGCCTGGCAGAGATTGCAGTGAAGTGTCTTTGTGAGCTGCTGGTGGCCCTGCCCCACTTCAACTTCCACAACAACATCATTGTTCTCATTGTTCCACTCATGAATGATGCATCAAAAATGGTAAGTGATTTTCTGATTAGGGAAAGAGTTCTTGTTTTGCATGAAAAATAGTCCATTTCTGAGTTTATTCCACAGATCTTGTGGCTGGATCTTTTTGCTATTTTCCATGGTGTGTCCACGTTCTAATGAGTAAATTCTGTCAGTATTATCAGTTGGCCGTTGTCATGGGCTTGGCTTTACAGAAGAATTTGTTTGAATTCCCTTTTCAGATTTCTGAACTGTGCTGTGAGGCAGTCAGGAAGCTCTTTAAACAAGACAAGTTGGGCTATGCTTCACTCGGTGTGGTTAAGGTCATTTCTGGTCTTGTGAGGGGTCGAAATTACGATGTCAGACCTGAGGTAAGAGTCTTTCTGTTGTGCAACGCAATTTACTTCTCTCAATGGTTTAAAAAAATCAGAAAGCTAAAGTTAATGCAGCTGGTGGCTGCAGATAGCAGAAGTTCCTTTCCTACACAAAAGAACCTTTGACCCCCGGAGCCCACTAGCTGGAATGGAATTCAGGATTTCTTACCCTCCATTCTTCTGCTGTGGATCACCTTCCGTTGTATTTATTTTATTTTACAACAGGTGTTAAAAGTTTTTCTTCACTTAAGAATTAAGGAAGTAGAATTACAAAAAGATGCAGAAGACATCGCACCAAAGAAAAAGTTCATGACATACAAAGAGAAAAGGAAAAACCTTTCAAGAATGCAGAGGAAGGTATGGCGTGTGCTTTCTCATGCTCTGCTTCAGTGACTTCATGTAGCAGTGAGTTTCAGCAGTGATGGCACTTCTGTTGCCGTTGTTAACTCTCAGCATCAGTGATCAGTGTTTGAGTTGTACTTTAACATTTATGAGGTTCTACAGGGATTTTTTTATCTGGGTATTATTTTTCTCTTCCTGGTCTTGATAACACTGTGGCTGTTCCCAATAGGGAGGGGTATATCTGAAGCAGTTACCCTGCGGCATCACAGGGTGACTTGAGCAACACACTCAGCAGGGAGGGTTTGTTCTCTGGGTATCTTTGGGACATGGATATCCTGGCTGATCGGAAACATTTAATCTGTTGTCTTAAAATCATGTGTATGTTTTCAGTGGAGGAAAGCAGAAGAAAAACTGGAACGAGAACTCTTGGAAGCAGAAGCATCAGAAAGTAAAGAAAAAAAACGGAAACTGGTAAATAATTTAGAATTACTTTCCTACTTTTGCAGAGTGGCAGCTCCTAACCCTTCTGTGACCAAGTTCTCCCCTCCGTCCAACCTGTCTGCATTCCACACCTCTAGATAATTGTGCCTGTGCCCAAGGTCTAGGTTTTAGTAAACCAGGCCCTCCAAGTTTACCTTGGAAAGCAAACTTAAGCCATTCCTGCTCCCTTTTGTTGTCTGCCCAAAAAGGTGTTGGAATCCATCAACACACATCCTCCGGGTGCGGGCTTGGACAGAGAGGAGTGTTTTCACTTGAGTTTAAGCAAAGTAGAAATGTCTGGTTTTCACACTTAAGTATTTTATTTTGTTTTCTTTCCTTCAGCACACAGAGACCTTGAATATTGTATTTGTAACGTACTTTAGAATCTTGAAGAAAGCTCAGAAGTCTCCACTTTTGCCGGCCGTGCTGGAAGGTCTTGCAAAGTAAGAACACAGTCCACCTTCTGTGTGTGTTAGGAAAGAGATAAAGCACCAAAGGGGTTTGTGCCAGACTTGGTGTGATGCAAACCCAGCAGGGTGTGATGGGATTCCAGTGTTTAGTCTGATGAGTTCCTCAGAACGGGGAGCAGTCCCTAGTGCTATAGGGCAGCTGGGATTAGGGGCTGAATCTCCCCTCTGTGTGAGGATAGCAGTTATTCAGCATTTGATTTAGCTCTGCTTTTAACGTGGATTTTGGCAATTCAGAACAGTTTGAGCTGAGTTTGCAGAAAATGTCTATAGCATAAAAATAAAAATCTCTTTGATTCTAGGTTTGCTCATCTCATAAATGTGGAGTTTTTTGATGACCTGGTGATTGTCCTTCATTCTCTCATTGCATCTGGAGTAAGTGGAGCTTATTTTATTACAGTTTCCTTAAAAGTATGTTCTTTGGGTACCTAATCAGTTTTGTATTCTTAGGGTTTAAGCTATCGTGAGAGTCTTCACTGCATTCTCAGTGCTTTTCATATACTCTCTGGTCAAGGTAAGAGATCTTTAAAAACAAGCTTTTGTTTAATATTGTCTGATAAAATAGTGGAGTAAATGTATTTATTTGGGATTATGTTAATAGGTGATGTTCTTAACATTGATCCGATGAAGTTCTACACACATCTTTACAAGACACTGTTCAGCCTACATGCAGGTAACGCTGCATTCTCGTTGGCATGGGTTACCCAGATAGTGTTTATTCTGCTTATTTGGCATCATAGCCTTAATATATTGTTAATAAACTACAGGTGTTTGAAGATACCTGAGTTCTGAGAACTGGTTTAATCTACTTTTTTCTCAGGTTGCACATTGCACTCCTGCAGTACAAATACTAGCAGTATTATTGCAGTCCATGAGAACGGGGTTTAATCACGTCACTTCCTCAGGGAATGCCGAGTGTGTGCTCTTGGATAAGCATTTGTCCTGTCCTCAATATAGGGTTTTTTACTTCCTTATAATTGTTTCTTTCAGTGGCAATTTTTAAATTCTCGATTTTTTCTCTAATAGGGCAAAATCTCTTAATTTTTGTAATACAGTTTTAAAAATAATTTCAGTTTAAATTCTGTTTTCCAAAATCTTCTGGTTTATATTTCTGATGTTTATAATTTTGACCTTCTAATTTGCTAATTTAAATTTTCTAATAATTCTGAGAAGCTGAATAGTTTATGGAGAAAAAGATACTCCCGAAGTTTGAAATTAACATAATTATAATTAAATTCATGCATTTGTACTCACTAAGGAGGAAAGATTAAGAAAAAAACATTCTACAATCCTGGATGGGTAAAAGACCGAATCTTTGCACCATTTAACAATTTATAAAAGATGACAGAATGAGTGCACTTAGGGTTAAAACACTAACTACTTTAATGTTTATACGTTTTTGATGGAAAAAATATTTTCTTAGAAACAATTATACATTTTTTCTGCTCAAAGCTGGACTATTTTTACCAAAAAGGATGGACGCTCATGTCTGTATTGCATAATCCTCAGCTTTTCATGCTATTTCTCAGGTTCTGCAGTCAGTAGCAGAGTATTTAGCTGTGTGTTCTTTGAAATGCTTATTCACTCTTTGTATGAAATTCCGCTTTGGAGGCCGAACCAACGATGATGTGGAGATTGTGCTCCAGAGCCTGGACGTCATGTTTGCCAGGCGGAGGAAGCAGGTTTCCCAGCAGCGAGCTCTGGCTTTCCTGAAGCGGCTTTCCACGCTGGCTCTCCACGTCCTTCCAAACTCCAGCATTGGGATCTTGGCAACAAACAGAGTATTCATGCAAGTGAGTTGTACTTGTTAGAATTTTTAGCTTACTGGGTAAAGGTTATTGAATTTTTTGACAAATTGATGTTACGCAAAATATTTTGAAGCGTCTTAAGCAAGAATGATGAAAACAGTATCCGTAAATGCTGCTGAGACTGAATAACATGGAATGAATCCATCTTCTAATTGGATGTGTAATATAAGCAACTCAGTCCTTTTTTGTGTGTTGTAGATGTTCCCAAGGATGGACCTCTTACTCGACAACGAATCTCAAGGCAGTGGGGTTTATCTTCCAGAACTGGATGAACCAGAGCATTGCAATGCCCAGAACACTGCTCTGTGGGAGCTGCACTTACTGCAGGTTAGTGGGTATCTGAGTGAGTGGGGAAGTAAAAAGCAGCAGTAAAGAGCTGCTAAATGCTTTTACATGCTTAAAACAAGAGTAGAGAACAAGAGGTCTTCAGGCTTATCAGTCAAATCTGGCCCACGTGAGCCTATTCCATACAAAGAGGAAGAGTAGCACAAGTAGTACTAGGAAGGAGTGAGCTGAAAAGGGGATGTTACACATGCCCTGTGATAGCACCACACTGGATCTCGCTGCAGGTTGCCTAATAAGACTCCTTTGGAGGCTTTTTCAATCTGTGAAGTTCTCTTGCAGTTCAGTCCTTCTCTGGGGAGCAACTGGCCCCTTGATATGTCATTCCAGCCAGGGTGTAGAGTCTGGGGCTTCAGGAAGGTTTCCTCTGCCCCTTCTCCCGCCTGCGGGGAGCAGGAGTTAGATGAACCGTAGAGAGTATGATGTACTAGTGAATAAAAGTATGACTGCATGTTCTCATTCACTTAACCCCAGAAACTGACTGATTTTGGGGTGCTGTTCTTCTGTCTCAACCAAAAGCAGAACGTTCCATCTTACTGAAAAGGAAATAAATGTGAGAATTCATAGGTAAATACATTATCCTTATCCCTCAGTCAGCTGCCTCCTTTCTTTTCTCTCAGAGACACTATCACCCTACAGTGCGGACATTTGCAGCTCACCTTAGCGTTGGAGCTCCAGCTGAAGGCTCGGCAGCTCTTCCACTTGATTTGAGCCAAAGGTGAGTTACCAAAGAATTCTGTTTTTAAAGAGAGTGCCCTGAGAAGTAGCTGTTGCTCATACTTTTTATTAAAGGAATCCCTAAAAAGAATTACCCATAAAATTAAAAGATTCTCTTCTTCAAACTCACTTTCTTTGTTCTTCTGCCACTACAGAATATTGGCTGCCTTTTCCTTTTTTTTTTTTCCCTTTCTTTTGAGTTGTTGCCAGGCGGTGACAAGGGTAAGCATCTCAGAGTGCAGTGAGCTTTCTTCCCACGGGAGCACAGTGTCTGCATCAGCAGCCCTGAGCTGAATGTGGATCAGGATCACTGAACCGTGGCTGCCCAGTGTAAGCTCGGAAACCAAGTTGCAGTGTAAGGTCCATGGTGTGTTAAAACATAAGAACAACTGCCCTGGTTTGGACAAAGGATCTAATTCAGCATCCTGTCCTCAGCGGTGGCCTCAGGACAAGTAAGAGCCGCTCTCTGAGCGGTGTCCCGGCCTCCTGCTGCTTTCAGCCGGGTGGGTTTCCTGACCCTGATACCATTCGCTGTTTATCACCTCCTCATGGAATTCTTTTCACAACTGCTCACTGTCCCTTGAACCACAGCGCGCGTTTTGCAAATAGAGCTCTGTTTGGTCGGGGTTCCCTGAGCCCACAGCTCCTCACGTTAGGACTTGCCTTTTGTTGTGAACCAAGTGCCCGCACGTGTCATTTCTCACTAGGGAGGTGAAACGAGCAGCCTGCTCCAACACACTCTGGCTTGTGCCTCATGGGATTTGGTCACCCTCTCTCATACTGTCCTCCAGCTGCCGCCTCTTTGGCTGAAGGGATCCACCCAGACAGGAGCAGTTCCATACTTGCCAGCATCTTTATTGGCTGTTCCTGAACTTTTACCAATTTGAGTATTTTATGATGACAAAACTGGAGACTGGGATGCAGTATTTGAGATGGGGCGGTCTGTGGATTTACACACGGATGTAACTCTGTTCTCTTGTTGCTTTCCAGCTCCAAGTGGCATTAAGGTCACGATCCCATGAAAGCATCTATCGTAACAACAGGAGTTTTTTCCTTAAGTGACAGCGGTTGACTCAGAGTCTGTTGGTTTTATGCAACGCTGAGATTGTTTTTCTCTCTCTTCCTCCCCCTTCCTTAAATTTCATTTGCCATTTTACTGCCCATCTCATGCAGTCTGTCTCTGCACAGGCAGCTCATTCTTACTATAACAAATAACTTGGTGTTCTCCAGCTCAGCTTTGAGCTTGTTGAAAAGCACAGGGTCCGGCACACACCTTCTGGAAATCTGGAGTTTGTTCCTGCCATTGCAAAACATCAGCCCCTGCCTGCTCTTTCCTGTCTTTTAACCACTTCTTGTCCCACGTGATGGTCTTCCCTGTTCTCCCGTGGCTGCTTGGTTTTCGTAAATCTCTTTGGTAAGGAACTGTTGGGAATTCAGGCAGATTCTATCAGGTCAATAACCTCTATCTGCTTTTTTCTTTTCTTTTGCTTATTCAAATACGTACAGGGCAGGCAGTGACTGGCTGGAGCTCTGGCAAGCCAACAGAACAGTCTGCTTGTCTCCCAGTTCTCCTGTCCCCAGCTGAGTAATTAGACACGTTTTATGGGCTTTTACTTGCACTGTTACCCAGCTGTTGGCTTCCCATCTCCCAGGTGATGCACATTCCTCTGAGTTCTCCTAGAGCAGGGTGGAGGCTGTGGATGGCAGGTGTGTGGGAGAAGCTGCTCTTGCTTTGGTGAGATGTTACTTGGAAATGTGCCTAACGCCATTTTTCTTTCTCTGCTTGCTCTAGGCCTGCTACAGAGCTGTTTGAGGCGTACAGTATGAGAGGAATGACCTTTAATCCTCCTGTTGCGGCAGTGACACCCAGAAGAAAGGTACCGCCTTGTATCTCTGTGTCCTTTTGTGATGTCCCAACAGAACCTGTACCCGCTGGCTTGTGCTGCCGTGCCCAGGCATCAGCTCCCTTCCTTTGGCTTTCTGCTTTCTGTGCTGTCTGTGGCAAGGGCTGTTTTTAACTGGCATAAGGTGGCACTGACTATAAAGAAGGCAGAGAGGCTGTATGAACACCTCCCCCAGTATCAGTTCACCAGCAGGATGAGTGCAGTAGCTATTATTTTACTTAGCTTTTGCGCTTTGCAGTGGTTCAGTGCAGATTTCTTGTCTGTTTTCTGTAACGATGAACTAATGTTTGCTCAAAAAGCAGTGATAAAACACCAGCTGTTTCCCAGGGTGAGTAGTTGCCAGGGCTCTGGCTTTCCAGAGCCTTTGATTCAGCACGTAGACGGACACTGGTCCCCAGGAGTGTCAGTTTATAGCTTTACAGTGTAAATTTGAAGGGAACGAAGAGCTAATGTACAGAGAGGAGAAATGGGAGCACACTCTTAAGCTCCTCAGCACTGGATGTGTTCCAGATGCAGCTTCCATTAAATGTCCAGTGAGCAGTGTGTCCTTTAAAAGGTGATAAATAATTTTATTTCTTCCTAATGAAAACATGACAACCTATTAACCTTGTTAGTGCCTCCCATTTGTAACTCAGTATCAGTTAAAGCCTTGAGAGCACAATTATTATTTTTCCATTTTAGAGAAGCAGGTTCTGCAAACGCGTTTGCACGGCCTTGGTGTGTCCCCTGCCAAGGGCCCGTGCCGTGCCTGTCCTGCGGGGCGTCAGAGGAGCAGCTCTGCCAGGATGGGGCTGGGACAGCGGGCAGGAGACCGGGCAGTGCTTGAGTAAGGACGAGCACAGGCTCTTTAAGGCAGCAGAAACAGAGGCAGAGGAAGATAACGGAGAGACAAAGGTGTCCTTAGGTGGTTACAGTGGAGGTAACTGGGAAAATTACCAAGGGGTCTTGCCTGCGCTCTGGCTGTTTGGTTCTTTTTAACAAATTGTGGCAGTATCTGAGGTTTATCCTGTCTGTCCTGTGTGTGTAAGGACGGCCAGATCCACCTGAGCTCCATGGGTCTGGTCCGGACACGCAGGGGCACGGGAGAGACACGGGCTGCTCATGGAGGCCACGGCCCAGTTCAGTAACACAGCTAATGCCCTGTCATCCCCAGGATACGTTCTCACAAATGGATGCGTTTCTAGATGAAGAGCTGAACAAAGAGCTTCAGCAACACACCACCCACGCCACGACCGCGGGACACAAACCCTTGGATTTTGCCAAACACTTGAAGCAATCATCCCTGTCATGAGTGTAGCCATCAATCATCTTCGGTTCCTGCCTTAATTAGGGAGAAAGACATTTCCACTCATCACTAAAGGAACTCAAGTACGTTTTTCTTTGAATGTAGAAACACACAAAAGTGTAACAAACAGCAGCTTTTCATGTGAGTTACAAACGCCTCTGTCTCCAGGTACCCGCCCAGGCCGTGTTCCCGGGGCTTGGGAACCACAGTGGACAGTCATGGCAGTAATTTAAAAAAGATAGAAAAACCAGGTCATTCTAAAATTGTTTGCAACCATGTATTATAATATTTTTGTTTATATATTTTTATAACAGAATATAGTTGTGTTTCTGAGAACTCACTGGGTTGTGTTGATAAATTAATAAATATTTTGGAAATTTTAATATAATACTGACTTTGAGTTCAAGATGCCTAGAGCTTTGGAATATATTGCTTTTTTTCTGTCTAATGATGCCTCCTAACCTTTACCTCATCTTGAAATGATTTTGCATTTGGTGGGTTGTTCTCCCTCCACGAAATCTCGGTGTTGGCAAAGAGATTACTAAATTCCAGAGCTGAACCATCATCAGGATGGAATGCTCTACTGCACCGTCCTCAGTGACCCATGGCTGGCACCAATGCTGCGCAAAGTCAAGGTAAGGATTTAAATCTCCTTTTTTAATCTTCATTCCCCAAATAATAGTTATCGCCTGGTTGTTTTAGAATCAGTTTTCATGTGCATGTTGACTTTGCAAACAGTAAATATATTAAATAACTTAAAAGTTGAGTGTTGGCGTTACGTGTGCTCCGATCTCCAGGGGAGGGCGGTGGCCGTGACAATCCTGTCGTGCTTGCTCTGTGGTGTGGGATGAGAGATGCTGGAAGTTCTGCAGAGCTTTTGCTCAAGTCGCTTCACCTCCTTACAAGAATTAGAAAACATCTCTTTTATCTCCTGGGTGTTTAGTCCTTTAGCCAGATATTTACAGTTTTATAAGTAATTTATTTTAATACATGTTTTTAGGATTAATCAGACAAGTTCACCAAATTTCAAGTAGTTAAACATAAATTCACAAATGTTTTTGGAACAGACATCTCTCTATTAATGGATCAGAAAATGTAGATTAGATTACAGACTGCCTCCGGAGTACGGAGGGCAATACCCGCCTCGCTCTCCGTTCAGGTTGCCTTTCCCAGGGCTTTTGAGTAGTTCTTTTCAGTTGTGAAGTGGTTGCCAATACGGATGTGATTTGAATTCTGACAATTTCCAGGGGCCGTTGGCCAGTTCTGTGTCAGGTCAGGAAAGCAAAAGCAAGGAGTCACCTTAAACCGTTTATTTATTTTTTACAATATATACAAATACAAGTTTATTCTTCAAGTCAGCAGAGAGAAAATAGTCCGGGTGGAAAAGTAAATTCTAAAATTATTCATTTTTACATAGTTTCCAAAAGAAAAGACTGGCAGAGGGTGACGTTGCATTGTCAGAATACTCTTGACGTGCTTCGGGAGGAAAAGGGCTGCACAGCTCCGTCAGCGGGAAACAGCCCGTGCGCGCAGCGCAGAGAAACCACCTGCCGGCTGCTGGCTTTTGTGCTCAGTGTGCCCCCACGATTGAACCCACCAGGTACGTACGACAGGCAGGGGAGAACCCTCCACCCTTGGTAGAGTGCGTGGGGTCCCCTAAAGGAAAGCGGAGTTTCTAGAGGCGCAGTAACAGGCGGGGGTGAGAGAGGGGGCACAGAGCAGCCGGGGCTGGGGGGCACTGGAGCGTAACGCCGTCGGCGAGGTCATCTCTGTTACAGACAAACTATGAACGTAAGAGGGTGTGTTCTTGAAACATTCAGATATTCCCATGTTAGTCTTTAATGCCTGAAAGCACATGATTCCTAAAGCAGATGGCTATTGAGATACTTCAGCTAGTAATGAAAATTGAAACTGGCAGAGGTGTTTGGTTTTTTTATTCTTCTAAGTGCTAAGCTTGGCTTTAGCCAGCAGAGACAGGAGCCCCTTCCTTCTGCCCCAGCTCCTGCAGCCCGAGTCGTGCTGCAGCGGGCTCCATGGCTGCCCCACACCGTCCCACTGCCGCACGTGCTGCGCCAGGAAAAGGTAGGACATGGGTAGAAAAGTAGCAGTGGGCTCAAAATAGTGTAGAATAAACTACTTCTGAGATTTCCAGCTGGGAACTGTTTGGCATGAGCCCTGCTCCCACCCAGGGGACCGCCTGTTTCTGGAAGGTGTTGGTGATTTACATTCCTTTCTCTCAGACTTTATCCTGGAAGCTGCTTCCTGTAAATAGTTTGTAATGTAAAAATGAATGTATTATTTCCCTAATTGCTGCCTGGGCTCAGCCAAAAGCACAGAGAGGGACACAGGTTCTTTGTCAGTCTCGTCACAGGAATGCGTGGACAGGTTTTCCTGCAGAAATAAAACTGAGCAGATAAACTTTCCTGTTAGAATTAAGTAACTCAGCATGTGGAATCTGTGTAACTGGGCTGGCACAAAAGGTAACACACACACACTCCCACCCCCTGTTTAGTGCTTCAAGTGCTGGTGTGTTCTCATTATTAGGATAGTTGGTATCAACGCAAAGGAAAGGAGTCTGTCTTCCTTTCCAGCTTCACCCCAAAACGTACCACATCTCACCAAGAAGCGTTTACTGGGATGTCTCCCAAAGCCCAGACTTGACGTGATGCACGTCCAGTAATGAACGTACTGGAACCAGGTAATTGCCTTACGCAGGGTCAGGTACCCACGTGCCTGTGAAGTTGGGGGTTTTAAACAGAAGCTGGGTATTTTGCCGATCTCCTTCTCTGTGATAAACAGCAGCAAGAGCAGCTTTAGACTTGGATTGATGAGGACGAGACATATTAATAAGCTATTAGAAAATCATTGTCTTAGCAGAAATAGTACAAAACTACTGTGTTTAACTTGCCCCTGGTGGTCAGGCTGTTGTTAGAGCTGTGTTACACACTGACACGGCTGCTCTCCCCCTGTCATTTCCCAAGGTTGGTTGTTTTTAATCTGTGTGACAGAAAACCATTAGTGGGTGACACCATCGGTGCAAGAACTTGCTGTTGAACCTCGTGAATTAGTGTCTCTGCCGGACTGCTGTGACACCGCAGGGGAGGGGAAGCATTTTATTGTCAGTGCTGCTGAATGTAACAAAAAAAAGCACCAAACAGGCATGGGGAAACTCCACAGGAAAGTATTGTTTCTAAAATGCCATAAAAATCCCAAAAGAAAAAAATTCATAGTGATGTGAAACTGCTGCTGTGGTGAAATGACACACAGAAAGGAACTAACATTAAAAAGTTGCCTTAGTTGACTTGTGCAGTTGATGTATTTCCCAGTAATTCCACAGCATCCCAAAGCAAACTGTGCCCATAGACCTGCGCCAGGCGTCACGCGGGGGCTGGGGGTCACTGGATGGCAGCTCTGCCTGGGCTCGGGGAGGAAACGCCTCCGGGAAACTGGACTTTTTTGTGTGTCTTGGTGTTTTTCATGAAAGCTGGAACTGACCCCCAGAGGGCACTTCCTTGCTTTGGTAAGGGCTGCTGCGTAGCAGCTTTCTGCCCCGAGAGGGGACCGTGCGCAGTGTCTGGTGTCACTGCAGCTGCTGGCTGCTCCTTCATCTCTCTTCATTTTCTAATTACTGGGGTGGGGAGGCGTGTGTCCCGGGACCCCAGCCTGTAACATCCTTCACTTTCCTTCTTGCACTATCAAAAATAAACGCCATTTTAGCTCTGCTGCTGCTTTGGCCTCTGCCTGGGGCAGCTGCTCCCGGGAGCTCCCAACGCTGATGCGGGATCCCCGAGTGGCTCCCTGCATCCGTGGATTTGGTGCCGTAGTCCCAGCGGGGCCCTGAACCGCGCCGCTCGGGGAGGCCCTCGGGCACCGCGGAAGCTCCTGGGGGAAAGCCCAGGGTGACCGACCCCGGCACCTGGGTGTGGAGACTGGGGGATAAGCACCTTCATAGCTCCCGGGAGGGAAAAGAGACACCCCCAGCCAGCTTCAGGGGCAAAAGATGAATTCAGCAAACACAAACCTTTACAACAGCGTTGCTTTGTAAACAGCAATGTCAGGAATTTTAGTGTCAGAATTCTCTGTGCTCTGGGTTAACAGACAAGTAAAAAGGCATTTCCTGACTCTAGGGAAAAATGCATTTTGAATTTAAAATTTTGAAATGTTGATTACATTTATCTCTGAGTTTGGTCAGTTTGGGGTCTTGAACGTCCTGTGCTGAAAAGAAACAACCAGAACAGTTAAAACATTTTTTTCCTCTAAATCCAGAGAGAGGTAAAAATTCTGCATTTTCTAAAAAGTAGCATATGATAAATATATTATACAGCGGCATGTACTTTGGAACACGGTAATAAATACTAAACACAAGCCTGGAAAACTAGAATTTATAAGAAGAAAACGTTGTTCCTTGTCAAAGTATCACTACCTGTTAGGTGTACTTACCTATTGTACATTATTTTGTTAAAGTAGATAAACCATAAATAATTAGAGCGTTTTGTGTATACAGAGTTACACAGACATGCAGGGAAGGTACAGAATATTTAAATCTCTTTACAATCACTTAACACAGTGTTTAACAGAAATCTTCGGGTAAAAGTGCATTATTTTAATATAATACACGTAAAAGAACCCTCTGCTTCTCTGCCTTCAGTTGCCCCCGAGGCAACCAGCTAAAATCAGCTTTTCTTGCAGAAGGGGAGGGTGTTTGCAGCCCCCAGTCCAGGAGACGTCTCGCCAGCAGCCGCAGCCGCAGGGGACTCTCCCGGCCTCTCCCCGCTCCGCTCCGTCCCTGGCTCCCGCGGCGGCGCCCGGGGCTGTGCCCGGCTCCTCCGGCGGCCCTGCGGGGGGACCACGGGTCAGCCCGGGCTTCGAGTCACCAAAGAACAAGAGCAGAAGAAGAGGGAACGCCACTGGGGCCTTTCCCGCGTTTACTTGGCTTTTCTTGGGTTCAGATTGTTTTGATGATTATGGGGTTTTATCGCAGCCTAGAAATAAGGTATCAAATCTGTCCCGTCATAGTGGAAATGTTTTGCAAGTGGCAGGGTAATTTTAATTCATTTAACGTAATGATTTAGCAGTATTATGACAGTGCATGTCAATAATACTTCAATAATTATTAAATAAATCCACCCAGTTGGGTGTATGTGGGAACAAAGATGCAGCCGTGAGTTGGCCACATGGGAGGGGGTTACTGAACCTGGAAGGGGGTTACCGATTCCCGTATCCCCTGGGGTGCTGTGGGTGCTGCCAGCCCCGGGCAGGGGGGTGGGTGGGCACCTGACACCTCCTCCCTTCATCAAGGCATGGATCTTCCTTCTCTATTTCGCTTGTTCCAAGTCAAGCAAAAGGGAAGAAATTAAGAGAGACAGAAACAACAGTAAAAATGCTTAAACGTTTCTGGTAAAATTTCCACGGAGAGAAATTACCATCAGAAACTTGTTCTAGCTGAAACGGAGACTGTCACTCCTGCTGCGTTTGTTATATGCGTGTAACAAAAACCTAACCAACGCTCTACGGGACACTTCTGTTTATCTTGGACCAGAGCAAACAGGTAACGGCCGTTGCTAATTAAGGGCAGTTAGTTCATTAAAACGCCTACTATAAAACCAACCAGGAGGCAGCCTTTGGGGTTTGTTTTTCAAACGGGCAGAGAAAGGGGTGAAGCCCAGCCCTCGCCCCGCTCCGAGTCGCTGGGGCAGACGCCGTAGGGTTGGTGTCTCGTACCTGCAGGGCCCGTGCCCTGGGCAGCGGCTCCTCACTCCATGGTGTCACCGAAGGTCACCCCGCAGGGGGCCCGCTCCTCCCGCTGCGGCCCCTCGGGCGCCATCCCCAGCGGGGGCGAGGAGAACCCCCGGTACTGCCGGCTCGCCTTGGTCAGCTTCCTCAGCTCGCTGGTGAAGGAAATGCCTTTTCTCTTGTCATCGCGGGCTGCCTGTAAAAAATACATGGGGTCATCGGAGAGGATGAAGGGGCCGGATGGCTGCTGGAAATAGGGAATTCATAGGAAAACAACATCTTTCTAAGCAGCCTCCCTTCTGAACTGCAGTGCGGCTGTGCTTTCACACCAAGCACCTTCTTCTGATTGTTCTGAATAAATTAACTGAAAATTATGCATTGTCAAAGATAGGTTTAGCAAATTTGGTATAAAAATCTGTGCTTATGACGCAGGAAAAGGGACTTTATTCCAGTAGCTGGCCAGTCCTGGCCATTGGGCTGGTCCTGCTTTGCTGTGCCGGGAGCACGGTCTGCATGGCCAGGTTTTGAAGAACAGCTGGTAGGAAGAGACGGCTGTTGTGAGGGGATGTGGAGGGGAAGGGAGTCCCGTGCTGGGGGTGACCGAGGCGGTTCTGCCAAGGAAAAAAGTACAGGAGGAGCGTCGAGAAAAGGAACCTGCTTTTTGCTGTGGTCTCTTCTCCCCACCCAGCCTTGGGCTGGTCGCAGCTCCCTCCCACTGGAAGCAGGTTCCCGTTAAGCTGAGCCATAAAACCTGCCCCAACCTACTTAATTTTTTTACCTGAACTTGTTCTTTGAGTTTAAGGATAAATTTTCCTGCTCCCTTCCACTTGCTTTGGGCCTGGAACACACACTCTTGATCAGAGAGAATCCTCTGTGAGGGTTTAGACGCCGAGGACTTCTTGTTGGCTGGCTCTTTCGTCACCTCTTCCAGGAGCACGTAATCACTGGGGTTGGGGTTGCTCAAGATGCTGTAGGAGTATTTGGCTTTGCAAAGAGTCTGTTTTCAAGCAGAAAAGACAAAAAAAAGAAGGAATTCCCTCAGAATGGGGTTACTGAAGCAATGGATTCCCCAGCGAGTGCTGGGAAGAAACCTCCCCGCTCTGGTGTGACCCCCGTGTCACCAACCCACCGACAGCCCCCCTTACGTCACCGAGGGCCCCCCCGGGCGTTACCTGCTGTATGACGTCCTGCGCCGTGCTGAGCCGCGGGGCTTTGATGACGGTGCGGGGCTGCTCTGGGGAGACATCGTGTACCTGGACGAAGAAACTGTCCTCCTCGGGGCCCAGGGTTGCCTCTTCCCTGGCTTCCTGAAAGACGTTCCTCTCATTTAAATTCTACAGGGAAAAGGAGAGGCAAATCCATGGACTTGAGAGGTAACTGACAGCTGGGGGTCACAAGGGGCTTTTATCACATAAAAACTGGAGACTGCTGTTGTCCCCCCCTCCGCTTCATTAAATGCAAATCTTCTATGTGAGATTTCTGAGGAGCCACTATGGCTTGTGTTTCTATAGAAATACCCACATTTCTAAAACACCTTCCGTAGCAGGCAAGGACTGGAGACACACATCGCACCACATCGTGCAAAAATGATCACTTAAATCCTTTATTTTTTTATGTTTGCAAAATTCTGTTGTATCTTCTGTAGTGGTGGCATTAAGAGGGGAGATGGTGGGAAGTGTCCCTTTCTTTACTGGTCCCTGCACTAAAGCCAGAAGAATTGAGAGAGCGAGAAGCCTGAGGGAGTGTTTTTCCCACTCCTTGTTCTTCTGGGCAAATTTGCAGCTTCATTTCTAGCCCCAAGACCTGAGGGGACTCTGTGGGAAGGCTCCAAAGCACAGATGATGCTCTGAGGTACCAGCATCGCGGGACAAAGCCATGGCATTGCTTTTCACAGATTTGTCAAACCGAAGCTTTATCAGAAGTTGGAACAAAATAATCCATTAAGAATGTATTTTTTCATTTTAAAGGATCCCAAAGGATCTGTCATTCGTGTGTGTAAATCTTCACATATAAACATACGTGTGTAAATATCACCATGCTCAGCCCAAGCGCCGTTAGACGCTGAAATGACCAAAGGAAGTGCCTCTGGAAAGGAGATAAAGGTCTTTCTCCAGCTGTTTTGTTTCCCCTCCCAAGCCTGCGCACTAACGTTGGATGTTTTGCTCACAGTTTAAACTCCATCCTCCTCCTTTACATTACATCACCTATTTTATTGTTTTAGGCTATCGTTGATAGCCTTTGATATTCCTCCTTTGAGGTTTTTAGACTTCTTTAGTACTAAAATCCTTTCTAATTTTTCTGAAGAGGGAAGAAGTTGCTGACATTTACACTGATTGATGACTGGCGTCTGGAGTTCTGTTATCGATGATCTTGTGGTGTTAGCTATTATCCTTCTTCCTTTATGCTCATTTCCTATCATGTCAAAATCCAGATTTAAATGAAATTAGAACGATCAGAAGAGCAAGCTGGTGGCCCTGACCTGCTGAGATGATGATTAACACCATGTGGCTGATGCTGGAGCTGAGGGGAGCCAGGTTGGTGTCACCCAGGGGTATAAAGTCTAGTTGTGCTCGCTCAGGTGTTATGTTTGTTTTCAAACAATATTCAGAGCAGTGACAGACTCACCAAACAGTGAAAAAAATACAGCAGCCCTTTGTTTCCTGGACCTAACAGCTATTTTTAGCCACCTTTGTAAATAACAATTTATCTAAAACAGACTTACTTCCTCTCGGGTTTTAAAGAGAATCCTTCCAACGTATCCTTCTTCTGGAAACCAACTGTTCAGAAGCTGCACCAGCCCCTCGTCAGGCCCGATCACCCTCTGGAATGGTGGTTTTCTGCATTCGCTCTTTTCTTTAGATATAAAACTCTTCTCTTCCATCAGAAAATAGTCTGCAGCACATGACTTGGTGCCTTTGGTGGTAGCCAAGAGCTAAGACAGACCACAATAAACACACAGCAATTAGAATGCTAAATATAAACACTGCATAATTAGTAGTTATAAATGAGAATGAACAAGGAGGCTTTAAGAATCAATAACTATTCTGATAGCGCAGGCGAGATTTCTGATGTGCTATTTATTATTGGGATATTTCACTCCGGGGTAATGTCCTGTTCTCTGCAGCCCAGCAGCTCAGCTCTCCCAGACAAGGCAGTGCTATTTAAGCTTATTTCTGTCCCGTTTGGCTGCCCAGACAATTTATTCATAATCCCAGGACAGTACAGTCTTTTCCCACTGCTGGAATAACAATCCCTGTTGAGTGAACTGGTTTTTCTGCTCATGAACTTCACCCTCTAACTTTTACTCTCTATTCCTACGGTGCTCAGATTCAAAGAACTGCAGAGAAATGTTTGCCCTCGGTGTAAGGACAGCCCACAGGGGTCAGAGAGATGGTTTTTCTCATCTGCATATGCCCAAATATTAAGAAACTAAAATAAGATTATAACCCCATCCTCTGTAGCCAAGATTGGGAAAATTTGACTGAGGATATTCTGTGTTTGCAACGTAATTAACTCCAGAGCAGCCTGTTTCTGAAGCACCCCCTCGCTGTGACAGAGGATCACTGTGACCTCGCAGATGAACACCTGGAGTGCTGTTGTGTGGGTCCCTGCGTCAGTCGGCAATCTGGCGGCACGTACCTGATGGAGAAGCTGCGCAGCCGTGGTGCCCCCCCCAACATTAAAAACGGTGAAAGGCTCCGGGCCCGGGATTCCGTGAATCGTCACTTTGTGGGTGACAGCAGCTTTCCTGTCCCCTGCGCTGAACAGCTGTGGGACAACAGGCAGCAGGTCACTGAGTGATTCGTACACAAGCCTGTTGTTGTTGTAAGGCTGCCTGGAAGACCCTCTACTGAGTGTACACCTCAACAGAGCAAAGGGAGCCCCTAAATACAGCTCTTAATGATTGTACACTACACATCAGGGCATTGAAAACCCCAACAAACCGACCCCCCAAAAGAACCCCCCTGGAAGGTGAAGAGCAAAAAGGAAGTTTTCCAGCGAGAGTCCATGAACCTCCATCGCTATTATCCATTTCAGCTGAGCTCAGACTGTTTGCGTTCAGCGCACGAATTACTGGATGAGAAGCTACAGATTTGGTTTACCCTCCAAACCACTGATGTCCTTCCCTCCTGCCCCCATTTACCCAGCTGGGTGTCTGGCCCGAGTTCAGGGGAGGGGAATGTCTGCTGTAGCTCAGGAGGGTTTATCTAACACTTCAGCAAACAGCAAAGTGATAAAATACGTGCTTAAAGTTACTAAAACACAAGTCATCCAGGTAACCTAACACTGAAGGCTATTTAAGAAACCCCACCCACATCACATCCCTATGTGTATAGAGACACATGTACTGTTAGAACTGGTAAAATATGCATGTATTTATGCAGATACAATCTCCATCTTTGCCTGGAACAGAATTCAATTTGACTCTCATTATTCTGAAGTTGTGGGCAATTTGAATCTTTCTTTTTCTGCCCCAAATGCACTGCTTATGATTGATGCACAAAGGAACGCACAAGGCAGCTCTGAACCTTCACTGCTCAGCCCTGGTCCTTCTCCAGCATGGGAGTTCTCCAGCTACACCCAAATAATACACCCAAAGCCAGAACTGAAAAGATTCACCATGCCACAGTTTCAGCTGGGCGGGGGAACCTGGCTTCCACCAAAACCCGAAAGAATTAGGTGCTATTCTGAAAAATAGGCAGGTTTAGGAGCTGAGCTTTGGACAGTCTGGTTCCAGAAGTCTTCAGACCACAGTAGTCACTGAGACAAAAACACATGGCATTCACAAAACATTAATTAAATTACCACTGATGCAGGCAGAGTGTTCCCAGAGGGACTTTCTTCCATCCTCCGACTGTTTATGAATAAACTAGAGATTTCTAAGGCTTCGTTGTGCAGGTTGTGGAGCTGGACGTGTCTGTAGCCTAAAGACAAAACACCCCTCGGTGAGCACTTTGCCACATCCTGGTCTCATACACGGGAAACTCAGATTTGCTGTATTTAGAACTACAGTGTTCCATCCCTACAGGATTTAAACACTGCAGTAACACTGCACGAACACTCACTCTGTACAACGGTGTAACCCAAATGCTATGAAACGTGAGTGACTCATAGAGCTGCCTCTCTTGGTTGGGTTGTAATATTCAATATATTCCATATTACAGGATGCAGTTCGGGAACCTGCCGGACCATTCCGGCCCAGGGTGTCACCACAAACTACACCGTACCTCTTTTTAGGGCTTTCAGGGGAATGATCCTCTGGGCCGTGATGGCCGAGCTGTTATTTTCCACCACCGCGAACCGAAGGAAGACCAGATCCTCGAAGTGGACGCGGAAAAGGAACTGCTCGTTCCACATGGGGTTGAGGGTGTTGCGATGGATGGGCTTGGTGCGGAAGTGGCAGCTGTCCAGGGGCATCCCCAGCACGTCCAGCTCCACGCAGGGGCTCCCCGCGCTGTGGCTGGGGCACACGTTCTGCCCCGACACGATCTGCAGCCGGGGAGCACACAGACACACCGGTTAGTGGAGCAACGCTTTCATGTCACGATTCTGAGCTCAATATTGTTTATCCCACTCCTAAACTGATTTAATTACAACGCTCCCCTACTCCTATCATTGCGAGGGCAGTGATTTCAGAGGCAGAGCTGCTTCACCCCCCTGGCCGTTGCTTTGGCCTCTTTCCTCTGAAAAAAATACACTCTACATCACGAGTGTAACAATTTGAGGCACCTGAAAGTTAATCCAGGAAGAATGTACCAGTAACGTAGTCAAAAAGGATCAGATTTTCTTCTCCGTGACTCAGGGTGGTGGCACTGGCCCCCGCTGGCCCTGGCACGCAGGGCACAGGGATCGGGTGTGCAATTGCAGCCGGAGAACTCGGGTTCCTGGGAATCTCACGTTTTCTGACGCACTTCCTGGAAGGGACTCGCTGCTTCGAATACCTTTTGGCCATAAATCTATGAATTATGTATCTTATTATATAACTTCTGAAAAACACTGTCTTAAGGTCCACTACAGCTTTTTGTAATGGCTCTGTGCAGCTCCTCAAGCGTTCACACACGTGTGAAACACCCGGGCACGCGTACAATTCCACACAGTTGTGCAGTCCCAGGGAAAACGCTTTCAGGACTGGGTTTCTACAAATATTGTGAAGGAAACAGTGAAAGTAACTATGGATCCCAACCAGCCAATAAAATAAAATAAAGACAATGATTTGCTCCTTCCGTTCCCCTCTCTGTCAGCCATGCCGACCCTCAGAAGCACAGGCAACAAATAAAGGTTCGATCCCTTCACAAGCACGACTGTAATTCTGGTTAAAGCCTGGGGTTAAACATCTTCCATCTGCTTGGCTGCAGGAAAATCCCTTTTCATGTACTTACTGTTAGGGAATATATAGCTGGCTCCTTGTTATCAAGATCTCTTTCTAATGGAGAAAACTGCTGGTACATGGAACAGCTTTTATCCCACAGAACAGGAGGTTTCAGCACGTATCCGCAGCCACCATTGGCCTCGAACATGGCGGCGTTGAGCTGCAGAGGAAGATCTGGGGGGTAAAGGAGCCAGAGCTGACCGAGAGCAACGGCACGATGCAAGAACTGCGACAGCGAGGGCAAAGACATCTTTTAAGTATCTGGTTTTTTAAATTTTAGTTGCGTACCATCAAGTCTCTTGGTTTTCAGAGACAGCTGTAATTTATGTAGCCCATCTATCCAATACTTAATTACATAAAACTGTAAGGACAGTTCATTCTTTTCTGTCCCCTTCTGTTGTCTTTCTCTTGCCTACACCTGAGAAGTTTCTTGATATTTGCCCTGAGCTGCAGAATGAAAAAGCAGTGACTGTACAGCTTCGTAGGTGACCTAATGTATTCCCCATCGAAAAGGTGAAAGAACACAAAATAGGATAGAAAGTGGCCTACAAATGTTTTGATCAACATTAAACCAGCATCCAAGGAGGCACTTCTAAGCTCAGTTCAATAGTTTTGATACTTGAGATTATCAGAAAGGGGTAACAACTACTTGAACTGGGGGAGGAAAACAACCTTCAGCAATAAAATAGAGATAAAAAAGGAAGGTGTTGCTGTGCTGTGGGGAGATGTGCTGGGCTGGCACAAAGCTCCTGAGCTCTGGGACGGCTCCTCTCAAGGACCAGATTGTCACCGTATGAACCTGCTTTGGGGTGCACTGACAGGTACGTCCCCTCGGGACAGCAGGGAAAGGCAAACATCAAACACAAATTCCCTGTTTCAGGGCTTATTTCACACTGAAGATGTAACAGAAGGTGTGTTCGTGTGGCCGTACCGTCTGTCTGGTAGTTGAGAGCCACCAGCTGCACGCCGTGGAGCCAGAAGATGAGCGGGTGGGGGTTGGAGGAGTCGATGCGGGTGGCAGCGGGGTAGGTGCGGAGGAGCTGGCAGGCGGTGTGCTGGATCAGCTTCTGGGAGTAGCGCCGGCACAGCCGCTTGGCCGCGTTCTCGTTCAGCGAGGAGATGTGGTAGCACTTGGGCGTCCTTATGATGGCGCTGAGAGAGGCCGGGGAGCTGTACGGGGAGCAGGGCTCTTCCCAGCTCGGCCGCATCACCTCGAAAGGGCCTGGAAGAGAGAGAGCACCCACAAGGTACAGCCGCAGAGCCTCAGATACCAAAGATTCGGTGTTTTCTAGTGAAGTACGTGTGTGTTCTTGGGTTGTGGTAGAAAAAGGTGAGCCTGGAAAGTGCCGCTGCTCAGTGTGTCACATTCCTTCTGATACGGTAGGAACCATCCATGAGAGGCAACATAATGTTTAAGTATAGAAGTGATTCTGTGATTAGATGTGCTAGCAACTGTCTAAATATATAAGTACTTATCTGGCATTTGCTGGAATACAATAAAGGAATAAAATTCCATTCTTCTCAGTTATACATTTTACACGAGGAAGGGAGGCGAGATGGAAACCCACCCGCTAAGTCCCCAGAGAGGCAGCCTACAGACGCAGGAAGAGTCAGGGGACAAAGCCAGCAAAGTACCTATATCCTTTAGAATGAGGCACCACACTTCATTTTTAGGACCCTGGCCTCTCAAAGGAACCCAACCCATCTGCTGTAGCCGTGCCCTTGGGCTGAAAGAAACGCAACATTCCTTGGGCCAGAAAATTATTACAAGAAAGGGCACAACTCTGTAACTCTCTGTTCATGGCATCCGCCTGAAAGGCTGGGGATCTGAGTCTCATCCCCGCCCCAGGACCTTTTCTGTACTTTCTCTGTATTTCTTTACATCGGTAGGCAGAAGTACAATTTCCAAGTTCACAAACTGAATCACCTGCAGAGTCTAAATACATCCAAGGTGGAACATGGGAGTTTGCACAATTACACTTTTGGACTCGGCTGAATTTTAAGCAACTAAGTCCTACTTCAGACACTAAAAATCCTCTTCTGGATCCGGCCCAGCAGTTCTGCCTTCCATTTGTACTTTGAAAATATTCATTCATACCATTTAAAATACAAATTTTTAGATACATCACTTAAAATATATGTTGCTTTTGAACCGTTTATGAATTAGGGTCTTCATGTTCCTGACCACATAATCCCACTGCAGCAGTGTTGCTGTAACAGGGGCTGCACTAAGGACACACGGCTCCGAAGCCCAACACCCCACACCCTGTACAGCGTTTGATCTCTAACAGCCCCGCGGGCTGGGGAAAGACGAGGCTCACGTTACCTTTTCCAGATGCCTTGGCGAGAGCAGCCGACTCCCCGGGGCTCAGCCGGCCAGCATTGGTGCCAAAAATGGACTTCCTGCTCTTTCTTTCTTTTCCTCTGCTAGAGCCAGATGGGTTGAGAGTTGACAAGCCTGTTCCCATAAATGTAGAATAAATGAGCCAAAAAACATGACCAAGAGGGCACAACATTTTCCATCATATTTTACATTGTTTTTGAAGGCATGAATACTCCTGTTATACAGGACACAGGGCAGGCACTGTATTTTTCTCCATAATTTAATTTTAACATCTTTACATACCTACATGCCTTTATGTCTGTATATATTACGTATATTTATATATATAGTGTATATAAAAACTTACATGAAGCAACACAATATACAGTTATCTCTCCGTGATATAACTTTTCTCCATTCTAAGTTTTGGCCTGAGGAAGGTAGTGATTCTGTCTCAAATTACCAAATGGTCCTAAAAAAAGTCTGCAATAACAGTCTCAATGTATTCATCCCTAGAATAATTAAAAAAAAACCCTCCTTTCTACAGAAGCACTAAATCTGCACAGCAGTGAACATCATGGAATTCACCTAGGAAGGGATACCTACAGAATTGCAGAAATGCAAGGACAGGATTTAAAGAGATAATGTAAAGGAAAAAGCCCAAATACTGTGAGTTAAACACTTTAACCTCAAGATGTTTTCAGAGTTATCTTCTTCTGGTTAGAATTTGTATTTCAAGAACAGGAAATATGGTAGGTGTGCAAAACCCATTAAGCATTTAGTGGCCAATACGCACTGGAAGTGGAGCTGGAAAGCTCTAGTAGAGTTATTAGTCTAACACACACGTTCTAGCAAAATCATCACTAAAATCATGACCTAAATCCCAGTGAAGCAACCAGACTTAATCCCCCTTAAAGCCATTTTCTTTTGACTTGGAGAGAGCACATGGCAGACCGAAATCAAAGTCAAAAAGCACAATGGTTACTGAGACTCCCCCAGCAGCGAGGTGTGGGTGCTCCCCAGATGTGCTCGTGTTACAGAACGGAACAAAACAAAAACACTGTTATTTGCCCAACTGTGACTCATGAAACAACCCTTGGGAACCCATATCAACTCACACCTGGCAGAAGACAGTTGTGGATTTAATGCTAATTTCACCTGCAAACGCACACCCTCTCAAGGAGCATACACTGGGCTCCTCTCCTGAAGCCTGTCCACAGCGGTAACTCTCAGCTCCCAGCCTTCACACCCCAACGTGCGCTCAGTGAAACCGTGCCCATAGTCCCATTTAAACTGGACTCCAAGATATAGCATCACCTATACGTAGAATCATCAATTCATAAAATAACAGGGGTTGGCAAGGATCTGGAATTCATCTGGTCCAGCTCTCTGGTCAAGGCAGGACCAGCTTTGATCCCACCACACTGCACGTAGATCCTACCACACTATCATGAATGTTTTGCATGTCCCTACAACCCCTACGCTATATCCTTCGAATTACAGAATTTAGTGCCTGCCCCTCATGTTACACAGAACCACACTGTGTTCTGCTTTTAGAGTTTTAACCCAGAGGACAGCAAATTTCCCTGTCCTTATTCCAACCATGACAAAGGAACAGGTTAAACTGCAGTTGTCACCTCCTCACCGTGAGTTTCAGACCAGCAGCCAGTTAGCCTGCGGGTCCGAGACCCTGACAAAGAATTTATGGAACTTTTATATGTAGAGTGCTCTTTTTTATGTTGACTTGAATTTCTTGAGAAGTGAGGGCCTGGGGAGACACTCTGAGACAAGGGAGGTGGAGCCTGAACTTCATGCTGGCTTAGCTCAGGTGCCTCCCTGCTTTCCCTGCCCATTGTGTAAGGATCCTCAGCAGCAGGGCCACCAGCCGTGCCAGTGGGTGCCCACGTGTAACCACTGGAAGCCCAGAGCACAGACCTTCACCTTCCGAGAAGGTGGCCACGGGAGGCTACGCAGCCTGGGAGAAGGCAGCATTTGTCTCAAAGGAGACAAAGTTTGTTGGAAAACTAATTTCTACAGCTCCATGTGTTCATCAGCAAAAGGAACTCATTTTCTTAATTGTTCTATTCATGCTCTCTTTAAAACAAGAGGAAGAAATCTGATGAGGAAAGCAAGTATTTCTTTTATAACTGAAATTACATTAAAAAACTGAAACATTTTAAAGTTTTCTTAGAACATCAGTACATCTTTGTGTGTCAAAATGCTTGGAACAACTTAAACTATGTCTGTTTAATCTTAAATATCATTCTGCAAAAGAAAATATTTTATTTGAAAGATATCTCTTGCAGATTTCATTAAAGAGTATCAGATTTGAATTTTTAGAAGTTATTATTTTTACAAGTGACACCTACAATTCTGAAAGTTACAGAAGATTATAAAAGAATGTCTCTCCATTTTTCAGCATGTTTATCTTGCCTATCTGACACTATTTTCTGTTTGGTTAGCTTCTCTAATCTGATTATAGTTCTATTTGTATAAGATCATGATTTGGCAGAATCACTGACGTTTCCACAGAGAACCATTCCATTAAAAAGCAGATTTTTCATTCAAAACATTGAATACATCAATAAACAATAAATTCTCAATTTAAAAGTATTTATGTGCACAGTATGAGCCAAAACACACTCAAGCTCACGTTTCAGTGCTGCACAAGTAACTCTCAGCGATCCCCAGGCCCGTTACTCCCTCTCCTTCCCCTCTGCAAACATTATCCTTCCTACTGTGCACAAGAAGCTTCTCCTGTTTCCTCACCCCCTCCATGAGGGGGTGTGATGTCCAACCACCTCTCCTCACCCACCCCACCCCACCAGAAGGCTGCTTTCCCCCCAGATGGCTCCCCTCCTGTCCACGCAGGACAGAGCAGGGAAAGGTGGAAGGCACCAAGAGGTCGCTTCAGAACTGTGACAGGCTCTTCCTGCGCCGTTTCCCCAGTGCTTTCCTCCCTAATCCAGTAGGTCCTTACATGGAAACTTGGAGCTCTTAAGATAAAGATTTCTGTCCTCTGTCACTTAGCAGCGCAGCAGTTGTGAACACTGGCAAATCTCACTTTTGTAAACGCTGTAATATGACAAACAGTACATCTTCATGTAATTTACGACTTGTACTTCTCAGCCAGCAGCTATTATTATGTCGACTACCAAATCATCGAGAGAAAAGCTCCTCGACTACTTCAATTTGAAAATGCTTGTACTAACTAACTCCAAACATAAACAGAACATCTCCAAGAATCAGAAAGCTCGAAGCCAGACAAGAGGGCAGTGTCCTTACCGGGGAACTTCACAGCTTGGCAGTAAATGACCAGGTCCGACAGCTCCGGGGCGATCTGTCTGCTTTCCTTCTTGTTTTGTGGAAGATAGAACTCTTCACCCAGCTCCATGTCATAAACCTACGTCACAATTCCAAGAACATACAATAATACGATAACTCAATGTGAAAGTACTCTCATGTGTCTTATGTCCTCAAAGTCCTTTCTCTCCTTCCTCTCTGTCTTGCTGTCCTCACCTGGCACGTCCCCATGTCAGGTTTATGCACAGTACCTGTCCCTGACACCACCGCAGAGGGCAAAGCCTCAACCAGAACCCATTCTACAAACACACAAAAATTTAGACAAAGGTCTGTGTTCAGGAGAAGCTACAATTTACTGAACAGCCCCACTCTGGCTCAGTTGCCACGTGATTTGATAATGGCAGCATGGCTGGCTGATGCGCCAGTTCAGTTATTTAGATACATGAAGGTGCTGAAGACTCAGGTGGAATCCTCGGTTCCATGGATGTTAATGGAAATGAGGTATTCAAATAAACCTCTGGGTCTGGCTTCAATAAAGTCTTCCATTGAGAGTAACAACAGCTAACATTTTCAGCCAAGCAGCCTGTATATCCAATGAGCCCCAAGGACTTTTCTCGAACAGTATGTTGAGCGTTTGTTCTAGTTAATCTATTTTCTCTGGTGCGGTTCCACACCTTCTACTATTTGTCTTCATTAAAGCGCATTTGCCATCTGATGTCTCAGCTACATAAACTGCTCAAACCCCTCTGAAGCTGGTTCTGTATCAAAGCGTGGCTGAGAAGAAAGGGGGGAAAAAGCAGAACTACCTTTCCTTTATTATTGTAAGTAGCACAATCAGCCTTCTTTATTCGTTTGGCAGTCTCTTCATTATATTCAAACTGCAGTTTATCACTTGATAATTTATTCTCAGGTCGGTCTTCAAGAATGTTATCTAAAAATCAATGGGATTTTAATAAACATAAAGCCAAACAGTTTCAACTGGAAACTTAATTTGAATTAACAATATTTGTGGACAATGCTGTGAATCTTATCTGAATAACCAGATGGCAAAATAATGCATTTACTGGTCAAAGCATTCTTTTCTAGTAGTAACTTCCTACTTCAAAAATTTAATGCTTGGCTTTGGTTAATATGTTGCACTTCTTTTAAAGCCCATCCTTTTGTGCTCAGAAGATGCTTAAAAAACAAAATCATCTAACGAGTTGGGCTTTGCCATCCAAAAAAAACCTGATACTCCTCAACAACAGAGAATTGCTCAAGGCCAAACACAATTAACCACATCAAACAGGTACATGTCTTTGTACAGCACATTTTGACTTTCCTCTCCTTATATTCACTGTGAAAAAGCATTTTTTATATCTATAAAAATTCCTCGTCAAAGCCACATGTTTATCAGAGAGTAACACACCTACTGATTTGGCCTTTCTGGACCAAAATATTGTAACTGTCACAAAAGGAATGGTTTTATTTCATTCCTGAGATTCCTGATGCTTTGACCGTACTCTTTTTATGCATAACCAGTGTCATACATGCAGCCTTCTAACAGCTCCTGCCAGTCAGCAACACCAAAAAAAAATTATCTGATTGCACTTTTAACATGAATTAGAAACCACACATTCCCAGGGTCCCATTTAACAGGCTGGAGATGCAGTGCTGATTTCATGCAGTTAAAATGCTCAACCAAACGGCCTTTACCTTCCTGGCTGTTAGGAGCAGGAGAAGCATTAAGGACGTCAGCTACAGGGAAATGGAGTCAGAGAGGGAATAAGAGGAAAGGAAATTAAGATTTACAGCCAGAGAAATGAAAATTAAGTGTCAGTTGTAAGACTATTAGCCTTACACAAACCTCATGTATCAGTAAGGAAAATAAAACTGAAAATCTTTTAGAAAGTTTACAGACTGTTATTTAGATTAGTTTTGCCAAAATATTAACATAATTAAAGATCCCAAAGAATAACCATTGTAATAAAGCAGTAAATCATGCTGCAGACTCCTTCATACACCGGGAGGTGTGCATATCTCCTGCCAGCTTCAGAGTTCTCAAACCTTCTCCTAACTAGAACGTTGCTCAGACACCACTCGCTGCAGTGGGCCTGCAATACCTCCCCGGCAGGTCTGGTAACAGAGGTCTAAGTTTTTCACAGCAATTTACATCCACACGACCTCCACCCTGTCCCACCCAAGGAGTATTCTCAATTAGCCACTTAGGCCAACTTTCTAGCAAAAGGCAACTGAAGGCACCATCGCACCAAACTCATACATTTTCCTATTAGTGTAACTAATCCTGCTCTCCCACAAGCAGTGTCAGCTCCTAAGCTGCATTCGTTAATTTTGTGACTGTTTTTTACATCATTAAACACAGAAGGGAGCAATGTAAATAAGAGAGCAGCTGGAAAGAAGCCCTGTGCTGCAGTACATGCTCCAGTCTCACATCTTCTCCAAACACGGTACCAAGAACTTCAACGGGTACCCATCACATGTAGGAGTTTAGGGGGGAAGAGCTCACTGCACAGCTAGAACATGCCCACCTCCACCAGACCACGAGCCCATCTAACCCAGCTCCCTCTCCGGCAGGGGCGCCGGGAGATGCTGCTGAAAGAGGGCATCCACCCCCCAGTCCTGGTCCACTTCCCTGGTACCACCCAGCAGCCACAACTGCTGAACATTAGGGATGTTGAACCCTACATTTCTACACATAACATTCGCTTGTAAGCCTGCCAAGAATTGGTCCAATCCCTCTTTTCAATCTGCTGACACCGTTAGCCCCCACAATTTCCACATCGTTCCCGAACGCAGAATTTACATGCCTTATTGCTACAATTCTAACAACAGCAATGTAATAAGTAAATATATATATATAGTTACCATCAGAGAGAGATTCATAGTCATAATCATATTCATCCTCTTCATCTTCTTCCTCCTCGTTGCTGGGTGTGGGGTTGCTGGCACCATTGCTGGCCTGTGCCTGCATATGCGCCAGCTGGTGAGCCTGCAGCCACAGAACCACTTATTACATTATTGGTAGGTGTTTTTAAAAAGCAAAAGAGTTTTCATCACTGTTTGCATCTTATTTTATTTATATGAAAGCACTGAATATATATATAACAAGAAGTAAGATTGCTAAGATCGAACTAAAATATCACCTTAAGGGTTTGAATATAAAGAAAACTTGTATTGGTAGAAAAACACCCAGTAAGATATGAAACCTAATTAATTATGGGAAAATGTCCACTTTGCACATTATTCAGAGCAGGACTGCCTTTTTCCAGTCTGAGGTATGCTGTTTTGGAAACAGTTTAGAATTGTTTTCAAAGATGGAGAATATCCATATACTGGTACAATCAGTGTGTTTTACTTGGTCTTATACAAGAATTCTAATACAATTGTGTTTACATTTTGGGTAAAAGCAATTCATTTTCAAGGATTCAATTTAATTGCTGACTAACCCAGACATCATTAAATTGAGGCTACCAGAGATGCAGCCCTTATTTTCAGAAACCAAAAGAATTCTCACATAGGTATAAGTACTGCTTGAATAGTGGAGTCCTCCTGAAAAGGCAGTCAGAGAGTATTTGCCTGGCTTGAATATGAAAAAAGAAACAAAGCAAAATTCTACTGAAACTGACTCAACACTGTACATATACACAAGCACTCAATGTATATCACTATTTCTCAACCAACAGGAACAGCAAATGTCACAGCCTCATAATGAAACTTCATTTATGTTTATCACACAGGGCATGTGGTGCTGCTGATCATAATATTATGAAGTATTATAAAACTGAAATACGCTATAAGTTTGTTATGCTGTGTCTATACTTCACTATGTGTCTTGTCTAATACTTCTTTGAAAGCGTTGCAATCCACTGTGAGTCTTCCAAGCATGAATATGCGTTAGATTATTCTGCTGTACATACTGGAATGACAAAACATTCAAACACGAATGAATAATTCCTAACAAAAGCTAGGTCTCAGTGTCTGCTGTGAAGGAAGGACTTTACCTTCTGTTTCAATATATCCACTGGTGTTTGATGGGCTTTCAGCTTCTTGTTTTTCAGCAGGATTTTTCTTCTCAGTTGGCCAGGAGATGGAAGCATGGGATCATCAGAAAAGTCACTCTCAAATAAGAACTTTGTTACCAGCTTATCTCCAAATACATTCTGAAATATCAAGGACATGTGATTATACTACGGAAAATCCCAAGGCACGTGCTTAGAACAATTTACCACAATTTATGGCCTACCTTGAAAATTTCCGCCATCTTGCGCTGCTGTGGCAGGGAGCAGTGGTTTTCTATGGAGATGATGATTGGCATGTCGGAGGTGATGAACGCGTTGCGATCAATGGCTTCAACTACCTCCTGTGGGAGAGGAAGAACGGACAGTAGAAGAACACGTCATTATTTTCCAGAGTTCGGTTCACTTTTGTTAGCTGAGAGGGGAGAAAGGGGATAAATGAAAGTGTCTGTTTTCCCCTTTAAGAAGAAAGAACACACAATTTGCTTTCCAAACAAGCTCCTACAGATCAACCTGGCACGTTCTTACAACAGAACTGGAAACAGCTACTTATGCTAGTTATGTTGGAAATAAAAAGACAGAAAATTACAGTATATATGCTACCAAAACTAATTTGAAAAGCATGCTTATAATTGAGGAGTTCATGTCTGACATACTCCAAAGTTCATATTCGATCAGGATTTAGCCCATTAGGATTTGTACTTTTCTAGAAGGTAAATTTCTTCCTTCATTAGAAAAAAACTTACTGATTTTCCTCTCATTTTTTGCTTCTATGTGCAATTACCAGCATACCTTAAAAGAGATCTTGGTAGTAAGAGTGTGCCCATGATAAATGATGGGCATCCCATCATCGCCATCCCAGCAGTCCAACTCTACGCTCCTGCAGCCTTGTAAAAGGACCTGCAATGCAATCAACCGTGTCAGTACAGACAAGCCACAGGCTCAGGCCAATAAGCAGAAGCTGGACATTGCAGAGGTACATGAAAGCCCAGCGATTCAGCACAAGTGCTGGGAAGAGCGATGTGTGGAGTACACAGACCCCAGGGACATCACAGTCCCCAGCTGACCGCAGTCACCAGGTGGAGAGAGAGAGGGGAAAATAAAGAAAGCATTTATATTCTCAGGAGAAGTACCCTAACGCTTGGAAATCCATGGTTTCTTACAGGACACATGGACTCTGTTTGCCAAAAGTGCTTCTTAATGTTCTGAGGGAGAGAGACATTTCTATATTTCTACCTGCAAAAGCAGCTATAAACTAACTCGGCAGTTTATTCCAGGTTGCCACCGTGACAGCTTATGGGCACGACAACTGCAGTTTGGTTGCTGGTTCTTTTTGTTGTTGTTGTTAATCCTTTAAATGGAAGAAGGTTTGGTCTGAAAATAATGTCTTATGAACTTCCATGAGGATAGTGAGAATGGAAATGTGCCGGGCCATCTAATTTAATGATATTAAGCTAATTTACATTCATCCTTCCATCCATCCATCCACCATGTATTAATTTATTTATTTTAGAAAGCCTTACTTGCTAGAAAAAGACTGAAGAAAGCAAAGAGGATGGATGGAGGGACCAACACGCTACCCCATCTGTTGGCAGCCCAGTTACTATTGCTAGCAATATTTACCATGCCTGCCATTGAAAGAGCTATCTCTATTACAATTAGATATTTTGCTGAAAACCAAAATCTCAACAATCAAAACCAGCAAAACTGTTCATGGACAAAGAAAAAATTACTTCTACTATCAAAACCCAAATAATTACATTTCGGGCAGTTGTGTCCGTCGCTCTCCTCTGGGAGAGCCGGAACAACGAGCCCCTTCTCTGCTGGAGACAACTACTCGAGAGACAGGAAGAAGCTTTTCTGCATCACACAGATTGTGGAGCCAGCTGAGCTCTGTCCCGCTTCCCATCCGTTCCCAACACAACACTCACATCACCCCATGCAGGGCTGCCACAGGAACCTCCTGCAATCGCCTTACTCGGTGCAATCCTGTTATTTGGGCTTTCTTAGCACAGCTCCCCCCCACCTAACTCCAGGGGAAGCAGCGCACGGACGCCAGATGAGCCCTTCTCCATGGTGAGTCATTAACATTTAAAGTCATGAAACCACCGCTCACAGGAAGTTTGATGCTTTCTCTAGCATTTGGTAAATACACAGAGACACAAATTCATGTAAATATACATATCCACACACACAAACACACACAGAACTGAAAGCCCTAGGGAGAAACCCTTCTTTTCCTGTGCACCACCGACCAGGCATAAAGTCTGAAAAACTGCAGAATATTCCTAGAAGTAACGTTTTTAGAAGTTATAGTTCCATTTGAAATTTGTCTCTGCAGTGCAATGCACAGTATTTGAGTGGTGTTTTTGACATCTGAATGAACTAAAATATTAGATCAGTCTTTCCTGTGGGAAAGTCTAATTTTAGTAGGTTGGGTCAGACCGACTGGTGTCTAAATGCTATGAATCTCAAACTAAACCAATTTTTTTTGCCTTAGAAAAGGCAGCTGAGCACAACTGTGCTTACGGGCAGCTTTCCCACACATCATGTTTTCCGAGGTTTTTGCAAGCAGGGGTTGAGGACATCTAGATTTTCAAAGCAAAAAGGTCATGTTTCTGTGCCCTGCCAGCTAAACAAACGCATTCACGTTGAGAGCTGCTCGGGGACCCGGCCCCGCGTACCTGGCTGTAGAGCTCTACCGAGGACTCCCCTTTGAGCTGGTGGCCAGTCAGGTATGTATTGTGGGAGGACTCAATGTAGTAATACGACAGTGGGAAGTGCAAGTCCTCAGCATTCTCTTGTGACTCATCGTTCTTGGAAGCAAAGTTGTCTTTATCCATCAAAAATCTAGAGGTGAGAAGACGTGAGGAAGTTTTATGCTGCACTGAGTATTGTGACTGACATACAAACATCAATACACTGCTGTCATCTTTATACACATATATATATAAAAATTAACACATAAATAACTACCTTGCAAAGCCTTCAAAAGATAGTAGCCCCTGCTGGCACATATTCACACTGGGTTCAAATTTCTATAAAAGGAAGAAATTTAAGAGAGATATAATAACAATTCTTAGAAATACAGCTTTTTCATATTTCCATAGCATAGCGTGCCCATGGAACTAACCAGTTAGTATGTAAAACCAGTGCTTTTGTGGATAAAGTAATGAGGTGCCTGCAGTATGCTCCTGCTTGTTTTACTAATGACTAAACACACCCACAGAACTCCCAGTCGTACATCACAGAACCGCTCCGGTTGGAAGGAGGCTGGGAGTCACCGAATCCAAGAGCCGCTCAGAGCAGAGTTGGCACCTGAGCTCCAATTCCGAAGGGTCTGTGACCAGGCATCCTTCTCCCGTCTACTGCACTTCACCAGCCAGCACCAGTGCAAATTACAGAGGCTTATCGAATGCAAACCTGATGTTTCCTTAGAATTTCTGTCTTTTAAACTTTGCCATTCTATATTACATGTTGATAGCTCAAATAGACAGGTTTCAGCCTTTAAGTGGGGACTTAATTTTGGAGTATATTAATTATGCATGTTTGGAGGAAGTAAAAATTTTCTACATACTTTCTAATCACTTCAGCCATTGTACTTAAGGGAATAAAAAGCCTATGTTTCCTCTGGAGAATTTTTTATAATATAATAAAAATATGTGGAAATGGTGGGTTTTTAAACTAGAGTTAATTTCTATCCATGGTGGTCACAGACACAGAGGAAACAATGCACTGTCATGAATACTTTTCCCAAGTGGGGATATCCCTTCCTGATAAAGCACATATAGCCAATAAAACTGTTTATTTGAATGATTTTTTTTTTTTTTTTCTTTCATGGACATATTTATGAACATCTGCACAATTTTATAGCCCAGAATTAAAATAGTATTAATTTTTAAATTCAAGTATGCTGTAGTGACAACATCAGTGTGGAAGGAGATACCCAGAGAGTTCTTCTATTCTGACAAGGGGGACAGTGCTGGTGGGGAAAACCAAAGTAACAAGAGTTCAAGCAAAAGGAGTTGCACAACATTTGTATCACAGACCTGGATAATACTGAGGATTTCGTCATAGGTGCAGTGTTCTCCTTGGCAATTCACCAGGAAGTCGTTTAGCTGCTGGATCCCCACGCCAAATATTCCCAGGGACGTGCTCTCAACACCAGTACCGTTGGTTACAATACTGGCAGCAGCAATGGCATCGGAGATTTGCCTCTGGTTGTCCGAGAGCTGCTGCCTGCTCTTAATGAACAAACCCAGGTCTGAAACATTCCTAGTCAACAAATCTTAAAAGAAGAAAAAAAAGGAAATATAAATATAAGCTACATAATTATGTTTATTGCATATACTGTGTAGAATATCATGTAGTATATTATACGTATGAGTATCTGACTGAATATTTTAGGACTGACATAGTAAATTAGAACAAAAGCATCTTGTTTCTATTCACCAATAGAAAAAAAGAGCACTAAGAGTGTATGCAAGCAGTGGGAGCAGGCTGTAAGTGTTCAATTACCATAAAAGAAACCCTGGAACCTTTACCATGGACTCACAGCCTTTCACACCGTCACCCAGGACCCTCCTGCTTCCCCTTGCCACCATGTGCAGCCAGAAAACCAGCCACATGAGACACAGGCGCAGCCTCCCCATTTCTCCTCACTACATTTGTGTTTTAGCCCTTCCACAGCTCCTGCTCCAGACACAGAGCCCTGTGTTGGGCCCAAACACTCAGCAACAACTTTTACTCCTCTGCTGTATCAGTTATAAACATATCTGGCTCATGTAAAACAGGAATGCTTTTCCTCCCCTTCACTTCTGAACAAAGAACCTGTCTCACCCCCTGCTAACTAGGTGTTAGCGGATGTACGGCAGCAATCCTCTACTCAAACTTGTAACTGATAGTTCTTTACGAGACTGACTGAGACACTTTTTCTTAAGGCAAATAACTGAAGAATCTTCCCCTTTAACAAACCTAAATCAGGCTGGAATCCACTGCTATTTTCATCAATCTTCAGATTCGTGTAAAGTGGAGCAGGCTCTAAGCCAGACCGATTGCACGGCACAGCATAGACGTCAAAAAGGTCTTTGAGATCCTTGCGGCTGCGCACACTGAGGAAAGATTTGAAAAAGTTCCATTTTTGCTCTTTTGTAAACTTGGATGAATGAGATCAGTACAGAATAAAAATATATTTTACCTGAAAGATTTGAAGAGCTCTACAAATTCCACAAAAGTCATGTTACTATCAGACACCATGAAGTTCTGGAAGCCCTTCATTCCTCCTTTAACGCGCCCGTGCCAGCTACTGCTGCTCCACGTGCTACATCAGAAAGAGACTGCTGTAGTTGGGTCATGTTAGATTTCTGCTTACTGAAATATTACACATTCCTGCACTAAACACTTCATTTGTGCTCTCCTTAACACATTTATTACCAATACCTGGAAGAAGCAAATTATCTTACGAGATGCTTAATGACAGTTCGTGCCATCTTGTTTGATGGCAGCTATTCTTTTCCCTCAAGACAAGGGCAGACTTTGCCAGAATTAATAATGTATATCCATCCTATTTAAAACTCTGCCATGCGAAGAAGGGCCTGGTGAAAATGGCACAAATGAAAGCATTTTCGTTTTCCCTTTAAAGAAAACTATGGCGGTGTTCTTGTAACGCAGGCTCTTTATTAGGTTTATTGAAGATTTTCCGAGGGAAAAATAAAACGGAGGGAGAACTCCTTAAAGCTCTACACAGTCAAAATAAAATAGTAATACTCTGACTGGATACGCAAGAAAAACAAATATTTTCCTTATGCACCTGGGGTTTCTTATATCTGGGAGCATTAAAGGCGCATTTTAAGGCGCATAACCCTTCCACTTTCTTGGCACTCAACACTCTTGTCTCCCAGCCTGCGGGTTTCCAGATACTTCCCAACAACAGTCAGGGTTACCATTTATTTCAGTTGATAATGCTCAATTTGTTTGACATTACTATGGCAAGTATTGACATACCACATATAACATTTTGGCTGAAATAATTCCTAACATTTTTATCAGACAAGAAAAATAAACCATGGTGAGGAAAGTCTCCTGGCTCCAGAAAACAGAGTGGAACTGCAGAGTACCAAACGGAGCAGCAGATGACAATGCTCAGCATCTCACCGGATCTGATCACTAAAGAGTATCTTCCACAATCCTTCCATGGGCAATAAATACAGGTTGTTAAAAAAAAGGCACAGACCCCACTATCACCACCAACCAAACCTGTAACTGGCAGCAGTCTGGATTACACCTATATGCAGCTAATGAGAGAGCCAGTTTATTCTCTCCACAAAAATTTCCCCTTCTCTAATTTTCCACATCCTGTTCCCTGTTTCCTGGTGGCATCACCACCCTTTCCCTGCTTCCTCCACCTCACAGGAGGCACAACACTTCCAAACAACTTGGGAATTGGCTGGATGCCCATCTGCTTTGAGAGGGTCAGAGAAGACAGCTGCAGGCTACCTGTGCTTGGAAATCATCTGGACACCTGGATCGTACAAGGATTTATTCCCAATGTAAATTATTCATAAGGGATCACAAATAACAAGGTTGTGAGTTATATATGTAAAAAGAGCATATTTCATTCTCTACCTATGAGAATTACTATTATTTAAAATGTACAATATATTGCTATCATTATATTTAGATTTTTTTTTCCACTTTAAGAAATTTTAGTTTATTTAGCACTTCTCACTTGGTGGAGACATTGATGTAATTTACGGGTCAGATAAAGTTAATGCACATATTACACAGCAAGAGAAAAAGAACTAGAGACCTCTCTTGCCCCCCTCCTCCCAGCTGTCACACTGCAGCCCACCATCATTTGTCACCAGCTCAGCTTTCCCGGCGGGACCCTCTGCTCCCTCCCCAGCTCTGGGTTCCCTGAGGGATGTGCACAACCCGCTCGTGTCCAACCCTGCCTCCAACTACGGAGTCTTCTCAGGGTTTGAGACCAAATCATGAGTCTTAATCTAAATTAATGAATTCTGCTGCCTCTAAACTGTTCAGAGCCATACAAATGCGTACAAGCGCTCCCACTGGATCCTGTATTTCCTAGGTTATTTCATTATCCAGGTTGTTCCAACTTTCTGTGACTTTGGAAAATGGATACTTCACTTCATCATAATTCATAATGACACTGACAAAACTGGTTGGGTATAACAAGTATGTAATTTGATTTTTAGGAAACTGCAGAATTAACAAAAATTGGAGCAAAAAGAAGGAAAAGATGTCTGTGTTCAGCCTGTGTGGGTTCCCAAACTTACCCTGCTTGTGTATCGCTGCTGTTAAGGGCAGCAGCTTCCAGGAGGAATACTGGGGTGCCCACAGTCTACATGCACCATAGACCTTGTGGGTCACTCTCCCCATCTGCTCCCCCCTCAGCTGTATCTATATTGCTAAGAGCATCCCTCCTGCCATTTCTTCTGAGGAGGGCAAAAGCCTCAAGTTCCCACTGCTCTGCGCTGCCCAGCAAGTGGCTTGGGTCTGGGCTGCTACCCCATGGTGCTGGCCTGTCTCTGAGACATCATTTTCATTTCTGGGGTGTGTTGTACCTGAAGTGGCTGAGACAAGCTGTGGCAGGTGTTGTTGCCTGACAGACCAACATTTATTTACTGTAACACAACGCAACAGGCCACACCAGGACTGTGGGTGCACTGCCTGAAGGCACCATCCATGCCGGGAGCATGTCCTACAGGACAGCACACTGTCGTGGTCTGAGATGGAGCACACCCTCCATCCATCCCAGCCAATTACAGAAGTCTCTGGAGCAAACATTCCCAGAACTGTACCTAAATTCCACCTTGGAGGCAACCAGCTGGTTTACTGTAAAAGAGATCCCAGGAGTGAATTAATGCACATATTGTGGATGACGACAGGACTTTGCAGAGCACCGACTGTTGGGTAGCTCAGACTGACCACAGCTGAGGCACTGCAGGTGTTTGTTGTGTCCACAACATGTCCATGCACATGGAAACTGGCAGGCACCGTTCAGCCCTACCAAGGGTCCAAAGGGTAGGTACTGGGAATAAACCTCTCTCCAGTGCCCCAAGTCTCTCGGCGGCTCATGCAGACTGGGCCGAGATAATGGATGAAACATGCCATTCTGCTGTGAGGCAGATTTCCTCGGGACGGATGGAGCAGCCGTACCGCTGTATCCTGAGCACATCCTGGCAAGAAGGGTGGTACCGGGCTGGGGAGAGCTCCACCGAGCCACGCGGTGGAGTTTCCAAGCTCTGCCAGGGAAAACCTGCCATGCCTCGGGGAGGCCACGGTGCTGAGCTGCAGAGGGATCTGTACAGGAACCCAGCACTGAGAGGATTTAGAGGAACATTAGCTGTCCTTCCCCTAGGAATGGCAAGCTCTCTGTTGAGCCTTTTAATCTCATTTAGAGAATAATAATTATTTTGGCATGAAAGCAAAAATCAGATTTGCAAAACAGAGAAGCATTTTCTAGAGGCAGTAAAGCAGTATTTCTTTAGTTTAATGTAAAAGAAAGCTGTTCTAATCCTTAAAAAAGAGAAATGTCTTACAGAGATAAATCCCAGTCTGGCATGTGCAATCCATGGATGTGAATGACAGCAAAGAAAGTAAGTAAAGAACTCGGTAAGAGCCTCAGGAAGCAGAAGAATGGAGAAGCGGCCAACCACAGATGTCCACCGGTGGCTCTACCACCCACACCTATTGCCAAACCCAATTTTTTTTAAGTGTAAAAAAAATCCCCAAGAAATACACAACATAAACCACTACACAAGACATGTCTCTTCAAAAATAACACTCTACCAGCAGCAGTAACCTCTGCTGCTGTTTACTGCTGCCCTGGAAAGCCTACGGTTCATACCCATACCTCAGCATCCACTCCTTCTCTTACAAGGCACTGGAAGGGCTCTGTTGAGACCATCTTCTTGTATGTCATAAAGTACCACATCCTTGACATGTTATTGCCATTACATTATTGTTACTACAACTACTACTATCACCCCTATTACTATTTATAGAATTGACGCAGTATGTCACTGCACAGCCGCAGCGTAACCTTTTGCACTGCCTAAGTGACACAGAAAGGCCGAATCTGCAAGGAGCAGAGGCCTGTAAGGAAAGATTTCAGATCTGTTCCTCCAGTTCCCCAGGCAGGTACTGCAACGAGGTAGAAATGACTTGTCTGAGAACGCTCAGAATTTCACACATCTGTAACACTTCTGTTGATTTTCATTATACAGAAGACGTCTGTAACTGTGTGCTGGAAAAGATCTGGAAAAAGAGTTAAACTCCGTATCTGTGTGGTTCTGGAACAGCATTCCAATCTGCTGCTGTAACAGCCACAGACTGAAGCTGCTCCAGGACATGCTACAGAGTCATCCTCAGGCTCGTGGCGTTTCAGCTTACACATCCCATGTAGTTCTACAGTGAGTTTTTAATGTTTATCAAAAGACAAATGGCATTTCTGGCATTGGATTTGTCAGGGTTCATCAGTTTGACATAAAACCCACATTTGATGATAATAAAGTAACAGTAACTTTGTTTCTTTTTAAAGCAAAGCATTGATTTTGTCCTTACCTAGAGGGACTCTTGCTGGAAGACATTACTGGAGAGGAGACTGGTCGTGCTGGTGAAGGTGTTGTAGCTCCTAGATTAGGAGATCCAGATGCTGTCAGAGAGTGAGCTCTTCTGGATGGCAGGTTGTTAGATGGAGAAGCATTAATAACAATAGTTGGATCTATGGAGAAAACAAAATTTGTAGCACAATTACAACATCTGGCCCAATAGAAATGTTTTTGTCCAAAAGACCTGTATCATAATTCATTAATGAGCAGTAAGGCACTAAAGGGATTCTAGATTTGTCCCAAGACAGTCAAAAAGATACATCCTGAACAACACTTATATACCCATTTCATCTGAACGGAAAGGAAGTTTTACTGAAACTAAATGAAACAAAAATCATTAACAACTACAGAAATTAATTGAAAAGTTTACAGCATTTGAAGTTTCAAACGCAAAGGTAGTTTTATATCATAAATGCATTTTTAACACCACTAAAAATGTCTGCATAAAAAGACTTTGAGCAAAACCCTGAGGGACTTTTAAGTTCTGAAGGGATATATCTACCTGATTCTTCTTGTTCATCAATATCCTGAGGATCAGAACCACTTCTATTACGATATTCCTTACAGCCTTTTGCCTTCCGAGTTGCCATTTCGTCATCAGTGGCCTCTCCACTTTCACCCTAGAAATAATGAGCACCACAATAAACATCCCAGAAACACTACTATTCCCATTCTTCATCAGTGCAATCCATAACAAACCCACAAGAACAACCAGCTATTCGTTATGAAACAGAGTCCTGCAAGGCCAATAGCTGTAGAAGAGACATAGGGAGGTGTGGGACCGTTGGGTGTTACCTCAGTTTGACATCACACAGGAGATGACAATGTTCATGCCCCTCTGAATTGGTGCAGCTGGTTTTACACCATTCACAGGGGATAGGGGCCTAAAGAGGATGGATCTTCTCATCTGAGGATCTCCCCCACCTGCCCACTAGAACACATGAACAGTGTAGAGCTGCCAGTCCCTTGCATGTTCCTCTCCCTTGGCTGTCCCTAATAGTGGTTGAGCCCAGGACAAGACAGGAGACCATCAGACAAGGCTCAGTGTTCCTCTCACCCACCTAAGATAACGCTATGTGCTAAATGAGGCAGAGTAACTGTGGTGATGGTTTTGGGAACATGCAAGCAAAAAGGAGCACACAGACTGACACCAGTCTTCAAACATCACTTCGCACCTCAATATTTTTATTATGGACCAATATTTTGCCTTTATACTGAGGTAGCACCTAAAGGTCTCAACAAGATTCCATCCCCTTGTGCTAGCCCCAGCACCCATGTGTCCCGAGAATGCTTCAAGCATGGGACAAGAGATGCAAACCACTGGAAAACAGTAAGTCCAAAACCTGAAACTGCCATAAACAGTTCTAAAATGCTCATGGAACTCCTTTTCTCTGGTTGAGAACGCAGTCAGCTCCACCGTAACTGTAGGACAGAAACACATCAGCCCGGTAAGAAACAGAATATTCTACCCTCATGAGCACTTTCTTCTTTTTCTTAGCCGTGCTTATTCCCAGAGTGTTGTTCCTCTGCACAGCGGGTTTCTCGGTGCTTTTTGTGAGCGTTCCTGTGCTTGTGCTCCTCGCGCTCCACCGTCTGCCTCCAAACAGCTCAACGGCCTGCGCCAAGGTCGGGCCCTCAAACCTTCCATCCTCCTGCAGAAATCCAGCGTTAACAAAACAAGGGGAGCAGCAACAGACACATTTTCTGAAGTAATAATATAGACATCTCTAAGGAACCAATAAAAGACAAAACATCAAGAGGAGGCAATTTTTAATTACTGCATGAATACCAAAGGGCTATTTTGTTTGCCATTTTGGGGTTTTTTTTGGCCCTAACTCTCCTCACGCAGCACCCTTTTCAAGTACAGTCATTGCTTTTTCTTTAATAAAATACTTATTCTAAAACTCAAAACATATGAAGAGCTTCATAATAAAAGAAGATTTAACTTCAGCGTATTGAAACATGCAAGGTTTGACAGAACATTATGTAGGGAATCAGATCTTACTGATTTAAGCCACGTTGCAGAGTTGGAGACCTGCTGCTCATCTTTAACCTTAGCTTACATAGAACAGAAACTAATTGCATTACATTAAGTTGTTGACATCTTTCAACTTTTCTTACCCAAAATCACAGGTTCTTTTACCTGGTAAAGGCTGACATACTGTTTCCGTAGCCACTGTAGTCTTTGGTCAGGGAATCTCCTCATTTTTCTTACAGCTTTAGTCAGTTCCAGCAAGCCATCGTACAGCATCCTGGCAGTGTACTTCGGAGCAACAAAGTGCAGCAACTTATTATCAGTAGTCTGAAGTCCATAGAGTAGCGTTATACCATTTTCTTCCAGGGACATATTACAGAGTTTATTTTGAACACACACAGTGTGCATATCAATGCCAGAGTGTCCCATATACACAGCCTTGGCTGAAAACAAGTCCAAAAATCCTTCCACCAGCCCAGTATTTCCCAGAAACTGGTATTTACCCAGCTCAGCAGCATTACCCAGCACACCCAGCTTTGCCTTGGCATTTGCAGAGCAAACCGTAGTGGGCTTTGTCCAAGTCAAAGTGCTGTTGTCGGGCTGCAGCTGGAGGAAGCAGCGCGCGGAGAGATGGGTCTCCTGGTCGTAGCGGATGACGGTGGCCCCTTGCTGCATGAACTGGTGGACATCAACCCGGACAGACAGCACGTACCAGGGAATGAGCTCTATCCCGTGGCAGAAAGCCTTCTGCTGCTCTTCAGCTGTGTTTGTGTCCCACTCCTTCAGCTGCTCAAATATATCGTTTTCAGAGTCTGAAAGGTCTCCGATCATAAACCTGTACGGGAACAAAGGTGAGAGACGTACATTCAGCGATACATGTGCTGGTTTATGCTATCATTGACAAATATTTTTTCTGCTGTAGTTTAAATAAAAGGAATCCTATCATCACTATGTAATTTGGACTTAGAGGAACATCTGTAGTTTTTACAGTATTACAGTTTATGCTATTGCAATTTCAAATTCATTAATAGATGCTGCTACAATTAATTAAAACTCTTGTAACAATATAATTTTATTTGCTTAGAACTTTCCAAACGTTCCTTTTGGGAAAAGTCTGTTGGGATCTTAAAGCCAAGCGACTCCACTTTCTAAATCCACAGCACAAGATTGCTTCGGCTGAGATAGCAAGTGCCATATGTGGAAAACGGTCAGCAGGATCTAGTGGATTGAAGAGAGGACTTCAAATCTCTCTTCTATTATTGATTTCATGTGCAGACCGTTCACATTATATAATTCTCTGATTAACACTCATAAGACAGTGGCTAAAATACATACCTTCCTTATTAGAATGCAGCGAGTGTTTTATCAGACACTTTCCATTAGAAAATTTAATTTTATCAATCAAATTATTAACATGGCACTTGTAAGCAGCAACCAAAATTTTTGAAATATTTTACCATCATCAGAAAGATTAGAAAGGTGGTTTAAATATAATTTCTTCCCGGCAGAAGCTTCTAACACATATGAATGCACAACTGTTCACTATTTTGGTAGTGCTTTAATGAAGATAAAAAGAGCAAACTGTTCCATGTACACCACAACTAATGAAGCACATTTTCCTAAGGATAACTGGCCAATAAAATCCAGACCAGCTTGTGATTTCTCCTCGGTCATGTATCTCCCTGTGAGCTAAACACCACAAAGAGCCATTAGCTCTTCCTGGGACACTGATTCATCTCAATTTTCCTCTTATTCTGGGCATCAATTCCAATGATTCCTCTATCAATTTATTAATCAGTAAGATCTCTATCTCTTCACCAAATTTAGCAAAACCTGGCCAACAGGCTGAGGATTTACTGCTTGGTGAGGGGACTGACAAAGGCAGAATAACTCTGTCAGCCTCCACTGGAGCTCTATTTCCTTAAGAAATCTTCCTAACAATAAAGGTCATGCATTAGAACTGAGCTGCCATAAACTTACCAGACTCTTATTCAGACACTTGTACATTAAAATATTTACCTGTATTATACAAGATTAAGATTTTAAAATTTAACAAACAACTAAAAACTAAAGCAGCTCTTTCTTCCCCATAACCTCAAAACAACCAAATAAGTCTCTGCAAAACCACTAGAAAACATATTGTGAGACTAGATGTGCGCGGCTGGAGGGAGCCAGAAAGGCCAGAGCTTTGTGGATGCCCTGTTTCCCATGGATAGCAGTGGGACGCAGCAGATGGAATGTCCAGGCAGCAGGAAAGGTGAGCACACACGGAACCAGGCACAGAACCAGGCACAGCACCAGATAGCCGGGGAGGCTGGCCCAAGGGACAGGGATGGGGACACACTTACAGAACTCGGCGGGGATCGGGAGCTCTTGTGACACGTGCTGCACTGAGATGCAAGGAGGTGAAAAGAGAGAACAGAGGAAAGGTTAAAACAGGTTGCAGTTTGAGAGGGGAAAATTGTACGGGACAGGAAAAGAAAAAATCTTGAGGTTTTCTCCTGGTTTTTTAAAAGGTATTTACTGTAATTAGGAAAGCTTAAAAGTGAAGATGAGCCCAGGCTAATGGACTGATGCATGGAAGTTTAAAGTATACTCATAGGTCACCTGTTAACACTTCTATAAAAACTGTATTTCAAACTTGAATTTTTTTATCTTTTCCTACCTACCTTTATTTTTTTGTGAACTGTCAATATGAAGTTCTAATAATGACTGAAGTTTGTTACTTATCTGGCATGTGCAGAAATTCAGGGTGATTAGACAGGTTACTGATTAGAGAGTGACAGAGTTTATTCATTCACTAATTACACCCACTACCCACTGATTTAAGAGATACCTTTCATTTTCTTCTAATCAAACTAACCCACCAGCTTTGGTAGGTCCATGCTCCACAATACTGACCCACATCAATCAGCAAAAGGCAAACTGACTGAAAACCTTCCCTGCAATTTTAAAGTAATGAGAAACATGTTACACAGTGTCTTTTTCTGCCTTTATAATCACAATATTACCATTATCAGGTAGTACATATTTATTATATATTTGGATTCTATAATACTGTATACAAAGATGACTTAGGGCTCATAAGAAGAGAGACCCAGGTTTCTTCCTCAGACCTCTCTGGCTGTTCCCAGCACCAGGAAGGGAGCAGCTGCTGCAGCCCCCAGCCCCGCTGCCTGGGGGGCACAGCCTGCCCCGGCTCCATCACTCCCGGCTGCTGTTATACTTAACTCCTCCTTGCTCATCCAAGTGATGCGCTGATTTCCCTAGCTTATTCTCCACCTGAACTGTGAGCTGCAAGCTGGTTCTAGAGCATATTAATTAACAAAAATAATTCCTGGAAGCCAGTACTTGAACTGAAGTCAAGAGACAACATAAACGGGTAGAGAAGGGGGTCTGTCTGTCTCGGCTCAATCTGCTGCTCCGCTTCCCAGAAGCAGCTACAGCCAGATGTGAATAATTCCATTAGAAACCATTCTTTCAGGAAATAATGATTATTTATTTGAAATGAAATTTGGAATTGCATGTTAATGAAATAAATCCATTTAAAACAGGAAGATGGTAGTTCCTTCTCAGGCAGTCACTTATTAGATTTTATGTGTAAGTAGCTGAAATATGTTGGATCCTTCCGAGCGTATGGATATTTCTGATACACATTATCAATAAAATAACTCAAGCAGTGGCCGAAGCAGGCTCTTTTATGAAAGCCCTCATGTAACGTTACAGAGCTTCCCCTCTGAAGGGTACAGTTCTGTGACTCAGACCCTCCTATGTCTGTCCGGGCTGCAACTTCCCTGCAAATCAAGGTTCTAGAAGAACAAGCCATGTCTTAAACACTGCGTTTACCCTATTTCTTAGTGAACGGTACAGAATACACCAGGTCTTCAAAGTGAGAGTCCGAGATTACTGACTACGGGGCTTTTTTACATGGGGCACAATTAAGTAAATTTCTATGTAAAATAGCAGGACTACAGCAGCCTGAAAATACAAAATGTGCACTGACTTACAAATGTTTACTGGACATTATTTAAAACCTTCAAATGAACATGTCCTTAAAAGAAGAGGTCTTTTGAAGGCCAATAAGTAACCTTTGTTTTTGGTGGGGGCAGAATGCTGCCCGAGCACGCAGAATGTAATGTTCTGAGCTCTGATAACAGCTATGTCCTGGTACTATTCCTGTCACCACAGATCAAAATTGCAATCATAACTGTGGATTTTTAAAGCCCCATGTGTAAGACGAAAAGGATTTACCCGTATCGTGAGAGGAAGTAATTGCATCATGAGGGAAAATAGAACTATACAGAGAGTTTTCAAGCATTTGAGTACCAGATACTTAGCATAACTGCAGGGAGGAAAGTTCTAAATAGGAGGAGGATAAATACAAGGGAAGACAAGTCTTATTTCTACAACCAAGCCTTGGTAAAAGGAAATTAAAAATTAAAAACATGAAATATACAGGTGACGATAGAAAATAAAATGAGACCTACTGGTGTCGGTTTTTGTCCTTCAAAGAGTTTTTTCTTGAATCACTCCCTTCACTAAAATTATCTTCACCCTCTTCAGATTCCAAACTGCGATTGCAACTCCGAATAGTTTGAAAAATATTGTTTGCTGTTGATTCTTTTTCTGGATTATTTAAACCATCTTGGCCTACTCGTTGCAAGAAATTATCTTGTCCACTGTAATCTGAAACAAACTAGAGATATCTAAAAGATTAGTATAGTAATAAATAGAGTATTGTGTCATCTGCTTCTCACTGGAGACATTTTTACATGAATTAAGAATATTTAGCATATATTTCTTATTAGCTTCTAATGGGATTTTGTACCTACTTCCAATCCTTAACAGACCAAATCACTGCATAAATCAAGTAACAGAAGCTACAATAACTCCTGAAAAAAAGCCTCACTATTAACCTTTTCATGTAACAGGGGCATTTTTCTTTTAAAACCACAACAATAAAACTCAAAGGAATTGCTTCTTTTCATAGAGGAGAAGCTCAATCCACTGAGCATCTGAATTCTGTTTTCAAGGAACTGAAAACCTTCCAATTCCCAGTGAGTTAAGTTAAAAGGTCAGAGCTTTTAACAGAAAGCAGTTACATCTCTCAGGATTTACGTACTTACTTCACCCAAAGTATAAACATGAGCCTTTGGTACTGCCGTTATGTTCTCAGTACTCTGACACTGAACTCGGCACAAACAACCAAGCCTAAAGCCCTACAGTGACTATGGGAATTCAAGTGAGCTCCATGTAACTGAATGGGTTTGGAAAACTTTTATTGGATAATGCCTTTGTATAAAATAACTAATAATATTAAATAAAATAATATAAAATAGAGCCCTGGATGGCTACGAACAATCAGCCTCATTTACCTCTAGTGCTTCCTCCTGGGAGTTGTATCGTGGACAGAGCCTGATGAGGCTCGATGCTCCATCCAAAACCTCACACAGCTCCTTGAGGAACACCCCGCAGAAAGGAACGACTCTGCAGCCGGGGATATTGAGAGCCCTGTTGACCACTTTCCTGTACTCGGATGATGACTCGTGTTGTGCCATTGCGTCTTTCAGACTGCGCATGGTTTCGATATCAGACTGGTCCATAAATTGCCACATTTTTAAGACTTTTCTTGACCTATTGCAAAAAGAGATCACAACACTTACTAAAAAAAATTTGAAACCATTTACATTCAAGTTCAGCACTTGCAGCATACATGTAATAGAGGAAATTATCGTCATTACTCAGAAAAGAATGAATGACATCAGAGTCATTATTTTTATGAAAATTCTGGTTGGTGGACCATCTTCCTCCCTTTGAATTATTAAAGAACAAAAGTAAAAAGGAGAAACAAACAGTCTGATCTACTGGAGTGAAATCGGACACTTTAATGAAAGCCCAGCCGCGTAAGACATACAAGCAGACTTTCTGCCATTGTCATTGTGTCAGTGCCTTAGATTTATAAGGGCCTGGGAAAAAACAAGAAAAGATTAAGGAAATGGCACAAAGATAAACCAGATGGTTTATTACAAATTCCTTTAGTTGTATTATGAACAATCCATGAATTTAGCAAAGACATTTTTTTTTTTAATTAAATGTATTTAAAATAATTTACATTGGATTTTTTTCCCATTTCACCCACAAAATAAATTATTCCTTTTCAGGGAAATAAATAGAACGGGACCATGTTCCAGCTCTCAGCCCCCAGTGCAGTGCTGTAGATGAAAAGAATCTTTGATTTTGAGCAGAAATAGCTGCTGATGCTCCCCGGGGACTGCGAGTCCTGCAGAAGGTCTCTTGCCTCCGGAGCTGTGTGTCTCCGCCGTGGCACAGCCCTTCTGCCCCCTGGCCCCGACGCACCTACAGCTCTGTAGAAATGTTGACAGCAGGACACCCTTAGCCCGACTCCCTGTCCCAGAAACACTGCTGGTCAGCACTAGCCTTCCTCTCCTCTCCTTCCCCTCTGCTGTGCAGATGCATTAGAGAGAAAATTAAGCCCTAAATTTGCTTTGCATTTCCCCTCATTGACTTACACGGCTGGGGACTGCGGATGCGTTCTGCCCAGAAAGGCTCCCCGTGCCTGTGAGTGTTTCAAATGTGTTTTATATACCAAAAATGTAAACAAATAGCTCAATGAGAATCCTTACTAAACCACAAAGAGCGACAATACAAACACTTTTAAAGCTTTGTTACACAAACACCATATACAAGGAGGGACAGTGCCCAGAAACGGGAAATCTGATCTTAACTCTTCCCTGTTCCATCCAATTTGCTGCCGCTGAACTGCCCATGGAGGCACCGCTGTCCTGCTCCCCTGGCGCTGCACCAACCTGCCCTTCTGTGGGACAGCCACAAACTGTCCCCAACCCTAAACCCTGCCCTGAACCCCAAACTCTGTCCCTCACCCCATCCCTAACCCCAAACCCTGTCCCCAACCCCAAACCCTGTCCTGCTCCTGGCGACACCACAGATCTGGCCATGTAAGACCATGACAGCAGGAGATACCAACGTCAGTCAGTATAAGGAAATTAGAGGACTTAAAAAAAGAGGTTTAGCTGTGTGTTTGGATTTGTTGGGGGTTTTTGCTGGTCTGGGTTGTTTGGGTTTTTTTACAATTTAAGACTGACCCTTCTAGAATGCTACCAGGTCTATGTTCCACTTGTGCTCTGGAAACTCCAAGCCCACATTCCATTAGTTTTAGTTGATTAGATAAACTATAACTGTTTTCTCATTTTCTTTTCACATTTTAAATTTTTCTCTTTAAAAAAAAAGGTATGTTTTCTAATGTAACATATTTAGCATGTACCAGGAAAACCGATGGTGTCTCCAGAGCATTTTGAAGAAAAAGGCTTTTAGCATGCTGCGTTTGTCCAAAAGGCATTACTAGAAAGTCCCAGGGTGAGACGATGTGATTTAGCCACAGATTTCCGTTCAGGCCCTTGTTCTCCAGAGACATCTGCTCAACAGAAGCCGCAGCGTAAGTAATCACTGAAAAGCCATTGAGAAGAAGAGTTGCCAGTACCTTAGCCCTGCCAGAAACTCCATCACAGCATTGTAATTGCCCATATTCCAGCAGCATTTTGCCACATGTACCAAGTATGAGAAGACTTCCCGTTTCTCCTCCATGGAACCCGCCGTCAGGATCAGCCAGGTAACCCAGGAGCTCACCTTGGAAACAGAAGGGACAGTGCAGTCAGCCGAAGCCGTGTCACTGGGAGCATTCGTGCATTCTTGGTGGATAATGCAGGGTTTTTTGGTCTCCTTCCATCAGGAAGGCACCAGTCAAAATTCTCCTCACCCACTCACAGCCCAGTCACAAGTGCACTGCAAACACACCTTACACAGCCACTCTCACAACAGCTAAATCATTAACTACTCTAGAAATACTTGATATTAAACAAAAAACTTCTGCATCTTAATAGAAGAGATTCTGAATATACATTCAGGCCACGGAAGCAAATGAACAGCTTAAGCTGATTTCTAATGCTGCCAGAGATCCAAAGGGTAAATTCTCACCGATACAGCTTCCAAATCTCAGCCTCACACTGAATAACCCTTGTTCTTGCAACAGGGACAGTCACAGCTCATAAACTGGAGTTTTTATTTTTGCTTAATTTCTGGTAGTTGTATTTACTACTATATAGTGATAAAATAAAGTAAAAAATAAAATAAAATACTACTATATAGTAATAAAATAAAACTGGTAGTTGTATTTAATGTACAAATTTGCTAATTCCTATATGCACCGAGCAATAAAAATAATTCACATTATCTATTGGCAAATGAAGTGAACAAAAAATCCACCACTTCCTAAGTGTGACCATACTACAACTTCTGATTGGTGATTAACTAACACCAGAACCAGAAATTAACTTAGTACATGACTATGTTTGTATTTAAACAAATTTTTAAAAAAAATCAAACCTTCATTCTATCAGTGTGCAGATTTTCTTTCCAGTTTATGTTCCCACAACATCCATAAAAAGTAGTTATATTTCACATGGAAACCTAATTTAAACCAACTGTTCCTTTTTACAATATGATTCCCCAGGGGCTTGGTTTTTGTCATTGTGTAAACACTTAGGAAGCAATAAATGTGATTTGTTTACTGACACGAGGTCCATGTTTTGGTCCGGAAGGATTCAAGCCTTTACAGACAACACTCATGTGAGGAGAGGCTACTAAGGATTAGAAAATGTTAGTTCACCCCTGGGGGGCATAGACTTTTATTTAAAAAACCAAGCATGAGAAATCTATGCATTGTATGGAAACATAAATGCATTTGTACTGACAGGGAAAAAATCCACTAAAACATATAGCTGAAAAGCACAAATGTACGGAGAAACACCAGAGCACTGCATGACAGAAAACCAGAATAAAAGGTTAAATTAAATGCATTAAAATATCAGAAATCGTGAAACAAAACAGTTAAATCTGTAATTCAAGGTTGTCATAGACTTGTTTGTGTATACTGGAATAAAACTACATATTGGTTTTGGATATTATTTCCATTTTCCAGAAGTGCTCCGTCAGGGAATGCAAATGCTAAACATGCAGTCTCACCAAAAAAATCAGCATTTGTTTGGTATGAAATACCAAGCATGGTAATGACGGTTTGATTAATACATGTTTAAACATTTTAAAGAATAATACAATTTTAAATAGATGTGTTTTTATCTAAGGTAGTAAAGATGTAATGGTCAGGAGAAATCAGGATCAAAATCGCTCCAGGATGTCTGAGAAGGCAATCGATTTGGGACTCGCCATTGAGGAGCAACCTCGAAACCAGGACAGTCACTTGCGGAAGCTTTATTTAATAGAGAGTTCAGGATGGCTATCATCCGTTCTGGTGAACTCTTACAAAAACCCATAAGGGTCGGGATGAACGAGCCCTTGCAGCCCTGAGAAGGCACATGTCTACGGCAGAGCAACACACGGTGCAGAGGGCAGCAACAGCCTCCCAGGCAGTTCACACTCGCTCCTCTCGCAGGGCAAGAACAGACTTACGGGAAGAGCGGAAAACATTCAAAAAATCTTTCACTAAACAAGAAGGAAAAATAAATTGTCTGAATCTCTAAATTTTAAAACAGAATGGGCAAAGGGAGATATAATAGACGGGTCAGAAACGGGGGCAGAACCCAACATCTAATGATACAACCCACTTCTGAAACACAAGGAACACGCCAGCATTACAAACTCCAGGATTTTGACATTTCCTGGGGATGCCTCGGAGCGGTGAGGAAGGTGGGAAATGTGGTGGAAGGAGCAGAGAATGGGAGCTGAGGGAGGACACTTCCCAGCCCCGAGCCCCCGGGAGATTCTGTTCTCCCCAGGCACATGGAGCTGAGGGAGCCACTCTTCTTCATCATGAAGGACAATGTCCTAAATCAATGCACACTGAAATAGCTTGGGTATGGCATTAATTTGAGATGGTTATTCATAATGGACATAGCTAAAATGAACAACATACAAACAACTCTGAAATGCAGGTAAGTGGAAAGGACTGTGATTTTCAGGAAATATGTTTGACAACTTAGAGAAACTTAAGTTTATTAATTAAAAAATACAAACATTACACAATACTCAGTGAACACACTGATCAATTCTGTGATTTATTGACAGACCTATGAACAGTCCAGAGCACGTTCTCCAAGGAAAGCCTCCATAGGAACCACCCACATCCTCAAACGACTGTACAGCTGCCACTGGATCCCCAGAATTCCTGATAATCCATACACTACATTTGGGCTGCCTGGGATGCATAAAGCTTCCTCTGCACAGATGCTGTTCAAGAAACAACAAATTTTTCAAGATCTTCACTCAAGTGAAAGCTGAGAATCGGGGTTCCTCAGGCGCTATATACGTCCCTCTGTGCCAGACGCAGCTCACAGCAGAGCAGAGACCAGCTCTGAGCACACCCGTGTTTCTGGGTGACACACAGTATTGACACAATCATCATTATTTCCTTGGTTTCCTTTTTGTCACACTGGACTTACAGACCTCTGTTTATGTAACTTGTTTTAAACTCCTTCCAGAACAGAAATCATCACAGCAAAGCTATAATTAGATTTCCGCTGCGCCACTGATGAGTCTGAGAAGTATGAGAAAGTGCATCCTGGCTCCACCAGCACCGTCCACTGCCTGTGAGACACAGAAGAGCCACCAACTGAAACACAACCCACGCCAGCCCATAATAACATCCCTCTTTCCATATAGACGGAGGAAAACGAGCGGCCTTCAGGATTACTGCCTACTAATATTAAGTAGTAAACAAACAAAATCAAATCAAAGAGATACTTAATTAAGATTTAAATGTTTTCTAGTGACCTACTAGAGAGAAGCACCAACAGCACTGTGCCAAATTCACACTGAGAATGTTGTAAAGTGGCCTCAGGTGGGAATTTTCAGAGGTTCAGGAGCCTCCTCCAAACCTCAGTCGGAGCACACGGGATCTGCATCCGTGTCCGGGAAACAGTTTGTGGCTCAGGACAATCTCAGTACTTAAAGATACTTGAGATTATCTATATATCCCTTCTGAGCATTTTAACTTATTAGTTTAACTATTTAAATTATTTCTTAATTATTGAAATCTATTCTTTTCAATAAATTTTTTTTAAGGTTTTTTGTCTTACTTTAAGCAAAGTTTTCAAAGAAATGCAACTTAAATATTGCTAATTCATTTGGGAATGGCATGTTATACTCCATGGTAATCTTCAAACAGACAGTGAATATTTTCAAGCCAGTGACTAAGTCTCATTCAATGTTTCAGCTTACTTAACTGGGAATTTTTCACACCTGTAGGAATGACAGACCTTTATTTAGGACAGACAAACCTCCCTTGTTCATTCAGGACATCACATTCCCAGAAAGCTCCAGAGATTTCTGTTCCGATTTTCAGAATTTCCTTTTAATTTGTCCTTTTTTAAATGGCAATTGAACAGACAGAAAAGTTGCTGTGACTCAACTTCCCTAACACATAAAAATTAGCCACAGGTATCGTTCTGTGATAAACTGTAGCTGAGGTAACTGCTGCCTACACTGGAGCAGGAAAGCAAGCAACCTTAGCACTGATGAAAACAAACCAGTAAGTTGATTTTTCAGCTATTCAAAGGATAAGTGTGACAATCTGTAACCCATTTAACCAAGACATTATGGTTTTAATGATTTTGTTTGATAAAATCAAGAAATTCAAGTAAAATCCAAACAACATGAATAATCCATGTAAAACAATTACCCTTATCAGTATTTCAAACGGCATTACCTTCACTTCACGTGCCTGAATGAAAGTATATAACCTTACATGGAACAGTTACCCTTTTAAATCTGATTAAACACTATTCCAAACAAGGACTGGAAACAGTTTGATATTTGTACAAACACAATTTTTTTTAAAGTATTATGCAAACCCATTTAGGCACTGCAAAAAATGCTGAACTACGAGACAGAGCACAATATTAATTTACATTCCATTATTTCCGTAAAATGATATGTCTCTGCTTTGCTAGTAAGGGTCTTAATTTGTGTTTTGAATGAACAATGAAGAAATCTTATGAATTTAAACCATTAAAGATAAAACTATCATTACCATTTAGTGTCCTAAGCTGCCATATTTTGACTGAACTTTACTGAACATAAGGATCAATGAGGATGGCACCCCAGCAGCAGTGCCACCCTGCACCAGATCAGGCATCTTTACCTTCTTCACTTATCTTTTAGCAATTCAGTCTTTCCAAAAATCCCCTTACATATTGAAGTCCTTATTTTGCATTTCCAGTCCCAGAGGGGGAGTGCCCTCAGACTGCTTCTGGAATGACCTTTCAGTCAGAGACATCGCTACTGCTTTGTACCCGGACCTCAGGGTGGGAAATTAAAGGCTTCATTTTGTTGTGAATTCGTATTGCTTTTCTTCTACTTGAAGCTATGGCCAGAAAGATCAAGTTGCAAGAGACTCTTCATGTTTACATTGAGCAACACTTGAAATTATTTAAAGTGCTCACATAAAAATAACTGTTTAGAGCAGGTGCATCGAGCTGAGGTTTCTGAGGTGGCTTTGCTGGCGAGAGGCAGGAGAGCGGCTGGGAGTAAAACCACGGACACGCGGGGCTGGGGGTAAAGGCACGGGAAAAGAAAGAGATGCCCAGGAGACTGTGGTGTAGCATAAAGGTATGAGATTCAGTACTCGTAACACATACAAGAACCAGGGAAAGATCTCAATGGAGAAGAGAAAGACCACAGGAGAGATGGAAGGAAGTCTGTTGTTACTGCTCTCAGGGCCCTGGCACACACGGAGGGGCCGTGTCCTGATCCCTGCAGCCCCAGGGCCCTGCCAGCTCCAATCTCCTGAGTGCTCTCCTCCCACACGTCGTCCCTCCATGAAAACTAAGTTTCTGGTAGTCAGTGCTCCATCAGAGCAGGAAAATACATCACTGCTGTTATTTTTGTTAGAGGATCCAAAAGCCAAGAGTTTTGCAAAGGCAGATGTCACCGTACCTCACCCTCCTCCTCCCACAGAGGCCACTAATTCACAATCAGCTTTTAATTACATTCAGTAACAGGAAAGAATACCCGTTTGTAGCTTGATCCACTGCCTTCCTCTGACAAGACTCTACAATCAATGGATATTATTAGAAGCAAATGAAATCCCAGCTGCGTCTCACTGATGAGTACATGTCGTGCCCAAGTCTCCACTATCATCTAACTCCAGTTTTATTTCAACTTTTAAAGACTACAGGCCTCATTTACAGCTGCTGATACCAAACGCCTGTAGCCCAAAATTTTCACCGTAAATAAAAAACGAATCCATCCAATTTTGTGGGATTCAAGCAGATCATTCATGACCAACCTTTCTCAAAAGATATTTTTGAAACAAGTCGCTGGGTGCGGAAGCTCTTGTCGTGGCAGCCACCTTGGAGGGAATAAACAGATTCTTGGAAACCCATGACAAGGAAAGACAGCTGTGTGAATTGTCTCCTAGTACCAATTTTACCTACCAATTAGCCCTAATCAGAAGGCAACTGGTTTCTGATGGAGCTCCGCAAATCTCCACCGTCCATTCCCATGCCCTCACTCCCGGCTGCCCACCCGTCAGCGCTGTCTCTCCTGTACCCCTCGCACCCCTCTACATGCCGTCCCTCACAACCAGCATCACCAGCCAACAGGAACCAGCACGGCTGACACAAACGATCGCAGATATTCATACCCTGTGCACATCACCGGTAACGGTATTTCAACCATCCACACCCAGGAAACACCAGGATTGTAACAGCAAACCTATCTAAGGGACAAGAGAACCATAGGATGATCCCCCTGGCACCCTGCAGTCATGGGGAGTCCCACCTTCAGCCAACAACGGCGAGTTCTGGGAGTTACTGCAATTTAAACAGTAAATAATACTAGTAAAATTTCCCTCAATACGACCATTCTTTCTCCTCTATTTTTCACTTAAAATGACTTTTAAAAAGATACTTGAATAATTTGAAAATATTTTAATCTTCATTATTTTCAATTTTTAATTTATTTTCTAATACTCCTGCAGCTGTCACTCAATCTAAGCTTCCATGAAAATGTCAGTATTTTTTCTATTAAATAAGTTCCCTTACGTAAGAAAACAGCAAATATTGACTATCGTTTTAGAAAAGTGTTATAAAGCATTCCTTATGAACCATGTAGTCAGTGTCAGAAAAATTACTAAAAAGCATCTTGCTTTATGAAAAATCCTCTATCTACTGTAATTGCTCATTTAACAGAACAATGGCATGAAATGATTTTTTTCCCATTATGTATCAGAAGCTTGTTATCCCAAAAGTCATTCTGGCTCCCACATTATAAATACACTTCAGTATTTCTAAAGGCAATGCCAAAAACAATCAGCAAGTGCTCACTGACTTTTGCCAAGAAAAGCATGACTCTTCGTGCAAGAATTTTCTTGCCATTTATAAACAAAGCCATTTTGAAAGTTCACACTTGTGGTTGGCCGTGGCAACTCACAGACTGTACCGTAAGAGAGAGCAAACAGTGATTTATTACAAGCAGGAAATATTGTACAATAACTCCATTTAAACATATAACATCTATGTTTAAAAAAAGTTATTCCAAATTATACTTAAAATAATCCACTGCACTAAGTATTATGTAATCTGTGCACCAGATAGCGATAGCCAGGAACTAATTCAAGTTATATGAAAAATTGTCCTGTAGTGCTACCAAACAAGTAATGTAGGCTACAAAACCTGCAGTCACAAACCTCTAATACTAAAAGATAATCTTGACTAATTTACCAAAAGGCAACCTTAATGTTAAAATTCTCATTGACATGGAACAGTCTCAGCCATTTCTGACAAGTCCCGTGGCCGCTCGGTGGCAGGACATGCGATGGGCAATCCAGCTTGCCCAGGTGACTGCTGAAGGTCCCACCAAAGCGCCCCGCGCCCCAGCAGGTCCCACTGGAGCTCGGCCACCACAGCTTCTCCCCACTGCCCTCACCATGGGGGTATTATTCCTCTTCTAGGACTCTAGAAACGGCTAACATTGCATACGGTTCACACAAAAAAGGAAGAAAGCAATTGCTCCATTTTTCTGCAGCTAAACCCTGAGCCTTTATTTAGGGTTTGGGGGGTTTTTTTGTTTGGTTTGTTTTGGGTTGGATTTTTGGGGTGGAATTTGGAAATTTTTTTTACACTTTTCTCATCCTTGCTCAGTTTTCTATTAAACTCATCAGAAGATCACCGTACTAAAAATAGAGAAAAACCTTAGTGAAGACCTCACGATTATGGAAGTATGTCCTGCCAAATGATGCTTCTTTGTATAACAACATTCAAAACACACACAGTGATTAAAAACATAAATAAATAGTGCAGATTAGTGTAGTTACATTATGCAGAATACAGGAACTTCTAGTTTATAATACTTCTGTGCTGACTCCTAAGATCATGCTTAGTCTACAAAAACCCAAAACAAATAAATAAAACTCCAGCTCCTGAACAAAATAATAAACTGACTGAAAGTATACCCCATACTGTCAGTATAAATACGAAGAAATACAAGTCTGTAATTTTTTTCTTCCTGTTTACTTTACAATGTGCAGGAAAAGATGAGGCTGCAGTTCTCCAAACTGACTGAGCAAATCGGTCACATAACTCCTGTCAAACTCAGTGGAAGTTACTGAGCTGAATCCCCTGGTCATCTGAACTTGGGTTTCAAAAATTTGTCATTCCAGCCAAATTCAGGTCTGAGAGATAAAGACACAACTGAGCCACAAATCACGTAATAACCCTAATGAAAAACAATTTAGAAGTTTTGTCTTACCTCATTAAATCGCGTCACGAGATCTTCCACAGCATTATGCTCCCCGTTGCGGGAGGAAAGAACAGTAGCAGAGATGGAAGCTCTAATGGAGGGCAGCTTGCTCTGGCACTCGGCACTGCCCAGGTCCCTGGTGAGGAAGCAGAGGTAGTCGATGGGCAGCACTTTGCGGTAGAGGTCCTGCTCCTGCTCAGTCAGGATGCTGGCCACCTCCTCCGGGAACTGGATGAGGTGCTGCAGCTCCATCAGCTCCTTGCTGATGCCGGCCACGCTGGAGGGAAGGGCGCTGGGGCTGGCCATAGATGTACACGCTTGGCGTTCTAAAACAAAACAAATAAAACATTTATTAGGTTTTGCCTTTAACTCTTGGGCTCGGCGAAAGTGAGACAACTCGCTATTTTTGTGCTGTTGAGCTCTTGAGTCGTTTATTGGGCAGTGTATATGAACTACTTTGTACTTAAACAACCCCATGCATTCCTTCAGTTGGGGTCTCCCTGTGCGTGTCCATAAGGTACACATGGTATGAGCTAGCCTGCTGGTGACGAGGGGTCTGAGATTGCTCAGCGACCGGCCAGAAGTGCTTGTTTCCCGAGTTACACAAACGCTGCTCCAGCCACCCGCCCCCAGCAGAACTCCAAACGGCAGGCCCGTCGGGGCAGACGGCTCTGGTCTGCCTCCTTCCGAGCCCACGGTGCGGAGGGGCTGGCAGCCCAGGCTGGGGCACCGGGACTCTGCCGCCACAAGAAATGATGGAGAATGACCAGGTAAAACCCATGAGGTCAGCATTGTCCTTCATATTCCTCTTGCTGGAAGACACAGTTCATCTCTCTGCATGGTGGAATGTCCCAAGTTACAAAACATTTTTCATTCCTCTGGGAAAATACATGTATTTGGGAGAATGCATGTTTTATCCATTATTACAAAAGATTCATGGTAGTTTTATAAGATCCTAGCAGTGATGTCCCTTGAAAAATAAAACTTCTCCTAAGAAGGAAGAAGCCAAGCTTTCTACGATGGTGTGGGAAGCCTGAAACATCAACACCGCGATTCTAAAACAGTGAGCGTGAGCCTTGCGACCAGATAAGTTTAGAATGGGTTCTCTGCACAATAATTATTCAAGAATTACTTAAGTGTATAAACAGTCATAGTAGTATATTGGGTACTCTTCTCCCATTTCATAGAAGGGACAAATATCCTTTCTGTTCTCTAAAAAAAAACCAAAAAACCAACACAAGTTCATAAAGACTGATTACAATTTATCCTCTGTAACAAACATCAGATATGCTACATGAGGTTTCCCTTGTTACATTCATTTTATGCAAACTCTATTATCAATCAGTGGAAAGGTAAAAAGAGAGAAAATTGCCTTTTCTTAATATATTCTACTCTAAGTCAAAAGATAAATTATAGCAGCCCTAAATAAAGCCTTTGGGCTAACAGAGCCTGTTGAGAAATACATAAAAGGCTTCTGAAACAGCCAAAGAGTAATTGTTTCTGTATCCAGACTGGCGAGGAAAAAACGGAGCATAAACTTCTGCCAAAATACAAACAACACAAAATGTAATGTTCATTTTATGTAACAGGGATTGTGTGTTTGCACGGTGCTTTGCATAGGTGACTCATCACCGTCACAACCAGTGCTGTCTCAGACAGAGGAGGACATGGAAAGCACGCCCTGTGTGGTCCCTAGACGTCCCTGGGACACACGAGGTGCCCACCAGCCAGAAGGCACAGCCTGTACCAGCCTCTGCTGCATCCCACTGCTGACACCCAGGGTGCACAGGCTGTGCCTATGGTGTTGATTTATTTTAGGTCATAAATGCACTTTTGCAGTGACTCTCCCAAACCCCCTCACCTTCTGTGCTTTAGTTTAGCCCTGAAGCACACCAACTGGATCCCTTTCAGATGACGCTGCACCAGAAGATGTGCTCCCAGGAGGCAACTAACACATCCCAGTGGCCACCAAGCTGTAGCTGCCAGCAGCACCCAGGCTCTGGATGGATACCGGAGTCAGGAGAGGAGGGTTGGAGCAGATGGCTCTGATGATGACTTGGCTGCAGTTGGCCACACAATGCAGGAGGCAAGTCAGCACATAGCTGCGATGCCACAGGAATCCTGGTGCTTTGCAAATTCAATACTCTTACTACGGCTATAAACACCTTGCTTCCACCAATAGAGTAGGAAAGGAAGGCAGAACCCTGGAAGGAGTGCCCAGTCCAGCAGTGACTGATGGAAGAGAGATAACACGAGTGAAGATGAGCTGTTCCCCAATGCGCTGCTTGCTGATGAGATTTAGGGGTGCACTCTCAAGAATTCCCCTTCTCCATTACAATATCAAGGACAAAACCCACCCACATTCACACTTTGAACAGATCCACATTCCACATTGAGCAAAGCTGAAGTTCTGAGACCAAGACCTCAAAGACTGGGGAAGGCTGGTACTGGATTTGAGATGGGCGAGGGCGCTGTTGGTGACCCCCCCTGCACGCTGCCTCGCATGAGCACCATCACCCCTTGGGTCCTCATACAACCCTCGCATCAAAGAACAAAGCCCAACACACCAAAGTGACCAGAGCTGGCGGCTCCACTGCGTATCTCTGGGCTGCCAGAAAAGCTAATGCAGGGACTTTGAAAGCCTTTAATGAAAGTACCCGGGAGATAGCGTCATCTTCTGCAACAACGGCCTCACAAAACAGCTTCATTCTAACAGAAAAACCAAGCTGTCAAAAATAAAATCTTTTTGTGGAAGCTGAGCCAAGATGATTCAAGTGACAGGCTAAACAGGATCAGCCACTGGAACTGCTGGATTTGGAAGACCAACAAAAAATAAAAAATCCTCCTGATTCAAAAAGCTCTATTTCAAACTGGCATTTCTCAATTTTCCACTAAACTGGAAGAACTAAAAAAGCACTGCATCTTTAATGTAAGAGTCCATGGAAGAAGGCTCTGCAGCAGGAGTGCAGCTGGGAGCCAGGGAGGCATGCAGGCCAGACAGAATTACACAGGCTCACAGCTCATGGCCAAAATAGGGACATAAATACTGAAGAACTGGAAATATAACTCAGTTCCGTTGACTGTTTCTACACCTAGAAATATTTCTTTCATCCATAATTCACATCTTTGCAAGTCTTGGTTGTTGACACATGTCACCTCTCTATATTGTGATTTTTTATCTTTGCTTGTTCCAGCTTTCTGTGTTTTATCACAGAAAACCCAGGATTCCCATTCTCAGCGTCACCGCCCTCCATGATTCACACTCTGCACAAGAGCCTACTCCTTTTCCTTTCTCTCTTCTCATTTGCCTGTACTAAACTAGTTTTTTTTCTGAACTATTTCTTTGTTTCATTTTTGTGTCTAAAACTTTTGTCTCTTTTCATGCCAGGACCTGATCTGCACTTCCCTGCTTCTGCTGTAAAACTCCCAAACCAGTCTCACCCACAGATTCTCCGGCTTTGCGTGGCCAATTTACATTCTCCAGGAAACAGATCGGATCTTTCTGTGCTTCAAAGAAAGGCCAGGTCCTTGGATTAACTTGCGGAATGGAACTGCTTCCAGGCCACCACCCCAGCAGATTTTGTTGTTGGAGTTAAGGCAGGACACAGCCCTCGCTCACACCAGCTGCTGCTGCAGTAAATGCTATTCTTCTTTGAGCTCTGCCACATCCAAAGTACTGCTAAAGCTAGTCAGAGTATAGCAGGACCCTGACTATTGATTTGCAAGTTGGCTAACGCTGGAGTTGATAGCTTTGCTTGCCCTTCTGATTAACAGCTGGAGCAGGTAATCTTTTCAATAGCAAGCACTGCTTTTATTAATCAGAACATGATAACCTCTGCATAGCTTTAAAAACACTACTCACGGGTTGACTTAATTGTTGCTGATACACACAGAAACAAAAAGGTAGCTCTCGTCTTCTCTAACAAAAGAATAATCTCTTTAAGAATGGGAGAAAAATCCAGAATGCCTGCTTCAGGATGTTACTCCACCTAGGCTTCTCGTGAACTCAGAAAAACAGTCTCAAGAATTACTCGGTTTTATTTTTTAAAAAACGTTCTACAAGGTTTAGTAAGATGCTTTTCTATCAACAGATTAACTTCAAATTAACTCAGCCTTTACTACTATAGAACTTAGAATTTCCCTACATCTTGTGTATGTACAGGCTCTATAAAAGCTATACTAAAAAAATAAATTTCCAATATATAAGTATGTAAAAACGGTGTGTGCATTTTTGTGTGTGTATACAAAAAAGTTTCAAGACAGTCTTGAAAAACTGTTTTTTCTCGTAGTTTTCTCTATTGAACCATATTGTGTTTGTGTTTGCTATATTATTGTAAAGGTAAAATTAAAAGGTGCTTATTTATTAAATTGTATTCATTATGCACACAGATAATTTATTAATACACAATATGACATAAATATTGGGCTGCTGCCATCAATTTTATCTAAGCAGAAATTCAGGACAGAGTTTGAGCAAAGTAAGTGGAATTCATACAAAGGCAGAAGGCAAATAAATACAGCCCTGACTGTAATTACACCAACGTCAAAAGTGCTAATCCTGCGTAAAATCACAGTCGCCAACCATGTAATTTGAACTTTGATAAAATCACATCATTTCCATGTGTATCGTGACCACGTAAGGACAGTGGGACAGAATTACCTTCATCCCAGCTCCAACCCAACACCTCAGACATTTGATGCCTGCAGAATGCACTCTGCCTAGGGAGCACACCCTGGAAAATCACCCTCTTTCTTAAGCAAGCACAATCTCAGAGTAAACCTGTAAGACTCCTCACTTGAGCAACACATCAGCAGGAGGACTCTCCATGCAGCATCTGTATCCAAGACCTTTTAAAATCCTGGATATAAATACAGCATAGCACAGGGAATGTTAAGTTCAAATGCTAAATAAATGTATATATAAATTACCAGATAAATTCCAGCGCATATGAAAGAAATGGTCAGAAAGGAAGATTTATGAGTTGACTTTGGAAGAAAAGAGTGTTCTAGAAACAGAACTGTGCAATTCTCACTGCAAAATGAACAAGTTACTGCCTGAGTTAAAGCAGAACCCAAGCTTTAACCTCACCCACAAAAATTGACACAAAGCACATCCAAAATCAAAGCAGGAGTTTCTGTGCACCGAGAGCACAAAATTGAACTAAAAGGCATACAACTTGGAGTTAACTCTGCCATGGAGAAATATCCAGTGAATAAAAAGTGTGCAAGAATCTTAGAGCAGGCTCCAATATTTGAGTATTTTGATCAAGATGGATCAAAATTAAATTTATTTTTATTTTTTTCCATTTATATAAAGTAGAAATTAAGTAATTTTTCAGTTTTAAGAATAAAACAACTCTGTTATGAACCAGTGAGACTAGGAAAAAAGTTAAACAAAAACGATATTTCAGAATACATATATACCTATGGAAAATGATGGTGTCAAAAAGGACATGCATGTGAAGTTAGGTACCCAGTAAAGCAGAGGCTCAGGATCTCGATTTTTCAGATTTCCTTTTTTTGTGTTAGGCACCTTTTAAATTTGAAAGACTCTAACAACTGTAGTTGCAGTAAAATATACCATTCAGAATGTAAATAACTGGGAAACTATTTCCAGCGTTCAGAGCCCCAGCCTTGGAGCTTTCCCTTCCAGCCCAAGGGCACGGGGCTTCCCCTGCAGCAACCCCCGACTTTACCATCTCCTGCACTTTGCTCCTCGGCTGCACGACTTCTAACAATTACCACAAACACAGACCCAAATTGCATTTTTTACTTTAAGATCCTCAGAAATACATTCTGTAGCAAACATCACCTTCCTTCCATCTCCCCCTGAAGGCCAGACCCCTGGGACAAGAGACCTTTCCAGGATGGGGAGAAAGAGGAATGTCTGTTCCCATCCTGTCCAGTTACCCCAGTAATGCAGAGAATAGGAATGCCTAAATTGAAAGACTTGTTTCAAAGAAAATGGTTTCACTTGGGAAAACAATCATGAAACATAGTCCTTTGAGGTAAAAACAATGGTTGCAGTGTCACAGCAAGTGAAGGCAACACTAAACCCACCACTGATGTTAGTGCTGTAAAATGAAACCTAGATGCCAATCTGAGAAATTAAATTATGTCAAGGAATAATATGAGAATTAGGTAAGATCTGATAAGTGTACAGTCTTTATGATTAATGATTATTGCCTTTTGAACCCCCATACAGAAGACAATCCTGTGCATGAGTTTCCACGTAAACCAAAGGAGGCAAATCTGCTGCATAAGGTATTTTCGTTGTTATTCTCGCTGATTATTGGAACAAAATTAATCCAAGTCACATCCAGTAAAACCAACACCACTTGATTAAATGTTCCCAATTTAAGCCCCGAAGCTTAAGAGTGAAGGAATTTGAAAGGAATGTAATACACTTGAAGAATGTTTGATGGATTGGGAGGTTCCATGGCTCTGGCCCGTGTTCAGCAGTTTCCTCCCCAGAATCCCACCACCACACGCTTTCTTCGAGCTCTGTCCCCTCCAGAATTACTGCAGAGGACAGGACAGAGAGTAGAGCCACTGACAGCAAATACTGCTGACTGGGCACTTGTGTTCAAAGTGTCTTCTGCTAAGGAACCTTGCTCCCTTCTTTTATCTTACACTTTGAATAATACAAATCCAACTTCTTATCCACGTAACTGCAGCCAAAATCCTTCACTCTGCACCTTCCCCACCTGGCTTTGCTGAGGGTTCTGTCACTGCCTCTGAGAGGGCTCTCAACATTCCCTGACGATGAGAACACTTTGGGAATGGGAGAATTACTGTATCGGCTATCATTTAATTTGACAGCCAAGATTTTTAGGTTTCAAACAAAAATAAAACCCAGGAAATATATTTGTACTTAAACAAAAATGTAAATTTAACATACACAAAGAAATGCCTAGAACAAACCAGAGAAGGCAGCAGGATGTACTAAGGCTTCAGCCAGAAAAACGTAGTGGAACATCACAGAACTTTTCCAGCAATATTTTTGTATTACTCATGTCAGCAGAGTACACCAAAAAGAATCTACCAAGAAGAACATGCCTTCAAAGTGCCAGTACAGAAAGTACCAGAATTTAGAAAGGTACTTAACAAAGAGTTAATAAGAACAGTGAATTCTATACTACTATAAAGAAATAGTTCTTACAGTGCAGTAATCCTACCTCTGAGTCCAAAATTCACTGTGTAGAGGAAAATATGAAAAGACTCTCTCATACAAGAACAAATGAATGAACCAAGGACACATATGCTTATAGAAGGTTCCAAAAATGGAGAATGATGATGAACTGGAAATAAATTTAAGGATTTCACAGCAGTGCGAAGGGAAAAGATAATACTGTCCACTTACAAGCTTTTAGCACTTGCACTTCATTACTGAAGAAACAGCACACAAGTATTTTAGGACACATTAGAAGAGTATCCACTGGAACTAGTCAAAAAGAGAGAGGGACGTTTAAGATGTGAAAAAGAAAACACAACTATCTGACAAAAAAAACCCTGAAAATTTCAGTTTTATTTGATGACCCCCTCAGTAATGCGGCTGCAGCCACGATATCCCCCATGAATGCCGGGCAGCAGACCCATGGCTCTTCCCACGTGCCCCACAGCGACCTTCAGCTGCCTCTGCCCCACAGCCAGAGCCCCCCTCCCCGGGCCGGGCTCTGCACTCACAATTAGGGTGCGCAAAGCCACAGACATAAAATCAGAGCCCATATGCTTGCTGTAATCCCTACGTATATTCCTAGATAAACACAGGCACAAGCTCTGAAATTTGGGTTGAAAGAAATTAAGGCCGGCTCTCACAGTTGGACTAGATGGTTGCTGCAGGTCCCTGCCAACTGGACTATTTCGGACTATTCTATTATTTATATTTAGATTTTTTTCTTGTAGTTGAAGTTAAATTTTCATTCTATATATCATGTACCATTTTTTTCTTTAGTTGGAGTTAAACGTGGACTACCTTCAAAGCCAGTATTAATACAGTCCCATTCATGACCTACCACAAAAGCAATGCTGACTACACAGGCGCAGTCCCATTGAGTTGAGCATGTATGTTTAAAGGACTATACTTGGAGGCAGTATAAAAGGTACTCTGGATTAAAAACTAACAACTGATACATGTCTTCAGCAGTTACTGGTTGTGATGGAGAGGCATAACGAAAGCAATAAAAAAGGATCTGAAGTGAAGACAGTTAGAAACGGGATTTACTCTTTCTCTGAGAAACACGGTATCAGGGTGTTGTACGTGTGCCCTCAGGTCAAAAAGTTTGTTACTTAACAAACGCTTTGTAAGAAAAGTTTAAGAACAGTACAGTAACACACGGTGTCTCTTCCACACACTCTGCAGTGCCAAAGAGTGGGAGATGCACACCCTGAAGGTGGGGACCAGAGACACCTGGGGAGAATCCCAGGTACCAAACCCCAACACAACCTGCCCAGGGGCTTTCCTGTACACGGGGATTGGCTGGGGGAGCCTTTTCTCTGAGCCCTTCCTTTCTCCAGCCCTTTCTCCAAGCTCATTGGTGATTACATAGGATTTATTAAAACTTGATTACTATAATGTACAAAAAAGGTCAAATGAGTATTTTTCACGCAGGGTCAATGTATAACCCAGGACCCCAGGCTGTGGAAAGGACAGCCTGTAACTACAGAGGAATAAAATCCAATTTTTGTGATGGCATTGTTTCAGAAGGGTAGTAATTCAGCTCTTTTCTTGTGATTTACTTCCCCCTCTCACTTGGGAAAACTAAACCCAAAGTCTCTGCTCAGGATAGCCGCGATCCTCTGAGCTCCCCCTCGTCTCACAGCGTTGCTGCAATCCCAGTGCCAGTGCATAGGACAATTCCTAGTGGCAAAGAGCAATTAGCACAGCTAAATTTACTGAGTAAAGAAAAGGATTGCATAATGAGTTTACAAGATTAAATAAAAGAAGCTATTCCTCATTTTAGAATCCAATTTCCAAATTTTAAAAGGTAATTTTAAAAGGTATCTTTTAATGCAAACATCTAATTACAACAATTACCAGAGAGCTTTCCAAAGGGCTGTAACAGCAGGCATCCTCAACTAGCTCATCCTTCCCAGGAGAAGGAATGATGGGAAGCTAAAGGAAATTCATGTACTATTTTTATAAAGGATTATCATGATTTTACAACTTCCCATCACAGTAAGTCATGTCTGTGATGTTATATAAGTATTATTGCCCGCCAGCATTTCTTTTAACCAAGTCTTGCTATCCGCCAGCTATTCTTAGCGAGGGTTCTGGCATCACAGCGGCTCTGCCAGGAGCCCCGTGTAGAGGCTGTGTGCAGCTGAATTCACAGCCATACGACATGCTGTTCCAGCAAACAGAGCACAGCATTATACTGGTGTAACTAGTTACCTTGTTGTAAAAATCAAAGTATTTATTCCATCTGGTCTTCACAGGATTAATACACTTACTGCATAAAAGCTCTTCTAAGCAGTCACAAGACTTCTTAATGAATTGTCATTAGCTTTAGCAGATTATACTGGAAAATGTGTTTACAGTACTTTTCCAACATGAAAACTTTCAAAATAAATGACTTTGCTAAAAAAACTCCAAAAACAAACTCAAAATGAGTACCTGCTGAGATTACTTCCTCAGACTTTAAGGTATCTCCCTTAATCTGAAGGCTTCAAATGCAACTAATTCCTTCTCTAGAAGTACATAGCAAAAATTAATAGTTCTCTTTCTTTCCCTTCCTCATGGTGCCACTGCTGCCGGTACTGGGGGTACGGTTTAAAATGGAACTGGGGCCAACCTCGTCAACAATATTGGTCACGTAGTAAGAAGACAAAACAAGCAGGAAAATAACCCAGGTCAGCCTGGCTTTAGGCAGAGAGGGACTCAACGACCAGCACAGTCACCTCCAGCCGAGGTGACTCTGGGATTGTCACACAGCAGCTGAGCATTTTACCTTATAAACTATCACCTTAGTAGTGAAGCAAAAAGCAGTGGTGTCAGTGCCCACGTTTCAGACCTGCTGGCCATAGGAAGTGTTCCAGACACAAGCAATGCGGCTCCTGTGGACGGAACGGAGCTCTGCTTTCCCAAAGGCAACGGCTCTGAAGAAATAAGAAGGGACACTAAACCCAAATGTTTTCTGTGAGTTTTTAGAAAGGAGAGGTGACAAAAAAGGAGGTTGCAAAAACAGGTCCTCAACATAAATCACTGATGACACCAATAATGCGGTATCTCTTCAAGGTTTTTAAGGACCCAGCCAGAGCCCAGAGCATGCAGGAGAGAGCTATGGAGTTATTCCAGGCTTGAACAGCGAGACCTCTTTTATTATTGTTTGGCATTTTGTAGGCAAAATATCGTCAGTTTGCACTTGATAAATCTCCCTGGTAATTTACTTATTGCAGAATTATTAAAATGTGTAGTAATGCATTTTTATACATAACAGCTATTTCCAAAGTGAATACTTAAACATTAGAGAACTATGTCAATATGAAGCCCCTTAAATAAAAATGAAACAAATCATGCACTAACAAAAATTCCATATCAGCTTGTTTTCTAGAAAATGCTCTCATTGTTCTACCTCAAATCAAAGCTAAACTCATCACCAATCAGCCTGTCAAAGGCAGGGTCCCAGCTGAACTTCAACATTTCTGAAATTAACCAACAGACTTTTCCCTCTGTTTCCTGTGATGCTCCAGGTGCCTCAGATCCCTTAGCACTGACTGCATAAAGGGATTAAAACCACCATTATTTTGCAATTAATACAGATACACTTCGTATCGGGGCTTTTTTTTCTGTGCTGTCTAAATCACCAAGGTGAAAGCCAAGGTGTTGACAACCAGTAGAGTCTTCTCTTGCAATGGGAACCTCTACAGGGTGAATGTCAGAGCCTTCAGGCAGCAGCCAGGGGAAGGAGAGGGTCAGCACAGAAAGACATTCCTTTCACAGAGTAGCATTTTGTGAACATTCATTCAAGTCACACAGGCCAGGGTAAAAAAAAAATGTATATAGGTGTTTCTTTATGACCAATTAGTAGCAAAACATTTCTTTTCCATGCTACTGTTGCACTCATGTCATTCACAAGGGAAAAAATCAACTGATTTCAGCATCCACAAAGCACGAAAGGGTTACAAGTTATAAAGTCGTACACTGAACATGCAAGAACAAGAGCTTGCTAGAGCAAAAAAACAAAGTGGATTTACATTCCAAAATATGTTAGTAACTTGTAACATTTGAGTAATTTCTAAACTTTAGGGAAGAAAGTAATTACCTGGTTCTAGTACTTTTAAAACCTTTTATTATAATTGATACCCATATTCGGTCCAGGATTTTTCATAACAGTCACTATTTTTTGCAGAATAAGAAACAAAAGAAAGTCCCACAACATGATTTGGTATCAAACTAGTTGCAATGTGAAGCAAATAAATGCAAAGTGTACCAAAATTACTTACAAATATTTATATCACATTTCATTTTGAACAAGTTGAAATACAAAATACACACTTGAGACTGAGAGAGGGCTTTAAGCTCCCATTGTTTATATTAAAGCCCTACTTCATTTTCCACCCAGCAAGAGTTTAACGTGTCCATAAAGCGCTGTCATTAAATGCAGACATCATGGATCCAACAGGAGGTCAGAACCCCCGCCCACTCTAACCCTAGCCCTGGAAACACAACTAGCACTCTGTGTTAGTACCTGCACCCAACCCCAGCTGGGTACCTGGGCCACGGAAACGCGGATCTTACCAGCCCAAGCATCATCCATCGGACCCGAGGTTCCCCGAAGGACGCGGGCAGACCTCGGGAGGCCGGGTTGTGCAGCCCAGCCCCGGGGCAGCAGCCGCTCCGTCCCAGCCCCGGGCGGACGTGCCTCCTGCGAGCCACAGGAGACAGGACTTGGCCGGCTCTCCCAGAGGTCAGGTTACCCACCGGCCCGCCGTGGAAGGAAGTTTAGAAGTTAAGGATGAGCACACATCCTGCGAAGACTAAAAGCATCTGATTTTGACAGCAGAGTTATAAACAAGAACAATTTTAGTTCTGCTGGATTTTTGTCTTTAAATATATTAAAGAAGTAAATTAGCCTGCACCCCAGCTTTTGTACAAGCTATATTTATATCAGTGTTGTTTAAACAGGCCAAGAGCAATAAACGGAGCTAGTTTTGTTTTAGGAAACTTCAGCTGAAGCATTACAAAAGCTGTGCCATGGATTTCTTTATTAGCAAATGCCGTACCTTTACAGCTCTCATGCACTGCACTACAGCCTCTAATAAAAGGCAATAGCATTAGCATTAACGGGACAAGGGCTATGACTTGGGCAACAGTCCAAAAAAGTTTCTTTGAGAAGCAAAGAAGAAGAAAATCTCCCCGAGACTCCCAGAAGTGTGATGAACTGTACAGAATAGAGGGACTCAGCGCAGCCTTCCAGGCTGCATCTATGTTAGCAAACTCCACAGGCACCAAGCCTCTGCCTTCACATCAGCAGCCTTTACTATCAGGCTCTGGCGTTTTATCACATCTTTTCTCTACTCTAAGCCTTGTCCACACACCCTGTACGCCACTTTTACCAGCAGCAGGACTGCATCGGTGAAAATCCAGCTATGACATTTGCTGGAGTAGACAAGGCTGAAACCCAGTTCACTGCCACGAGGAGCCTCTCCCCATTTCCCCAGGAGCCGGGAGCACGATCTGTGCGGAGCTGGAAGGCGAGCAGTGCGCTCCCTGGTACCCTGGTTGTGCGGCAAGATCCTGTCTGAAAAACCTCCCCGGGAGGAACAACCACGGAACCCAGCCAGCGTGCCCTCATACTTCATTGACAATACCAGCACATTCCTTCTTAATTGGAAGGATGACAATTTAGTGCTGTTCCCACCTTCCAGCTGAAAAAGAGCATGCTTACATTTCTGAAGAATTCATGTTAAATATGATATCATAAGGACCCCCACAACGATATAGTATAGAATTTAAAAATTAATTTTATTCATTAACATCCATTTTATGAATGCTGTCTCCCTACAAAAGCACAAAATAAAACATATTAAACATTTCACAGCATTATAGGGTCAATCCTAGAGAATTTTCCACTAAATATAAACCTATAAAACCTGAAGAAAAAAATAAAAATATTCTTGATTCTACAAAGAAAACTGTACAGTATATCTTAGAATTTAACCAAAACCAATTGTGTCTGGATATACATAGAACAGCATTATCCTACAATAATTGATTTTCTACTAATTTTTTTCCTAGAAACAAAACTTCAAGGGAATCTTTAGAGACGACTCTTGAGCCATCCTGAGGTTTGAGGTCCTTGGGGTTTTTTGCTTATGGTTGACATACTAAAATAAATACACTGAAAAAGTTCCATTCTGCACTTTCAAAGTTCCCATGGACACTACTTTTACAAGGCCCATTCAAACAAATGTTCAGATCTTTAAAATAATAAACAATAATAAGCAGTTTAGGGATTAACTATCTGAGCTTTGAATCCCATCTCATTTTTTCTACAAATTACTCTTCATAAAAAAATAAGTTTGATTTTAAAACTAACATCACTTTGCACAAGCTTCTGCTCTTCCAGCCTTCACCCCCACACATCAGTGTGTCCTTCATTCCCTTCTCGCAACAAAGCTCTAATAGCACAGACTCATCCTGTGAATTAAACTCTTTCCTGCGGTGGAAACAGCAGCTCTAGACCCCCAACAAAAATACTGCTGTAAGCACAGGCTCAGCTGCGCAAGTTGAAGGATCTCCAGAGAACCAAACCGCCACACAATCTTTCTGCAACTAAAACCTATACAAAACCGTCCAAAACTCAGCTCTGATTCCTACTGGCATAGCTGTGTGTGCTGGTTTGGACATCCAGATCCACACCAACACGACCTTCCTGCGCCATGGAGTACAGTACCTCTTCTGTCCAAGGGACCAATTTTTCAGATTAAGACATTTGCATTTTTTTTACTTAGACTACTTGCACTAGTTCTCTTCAGCATAGTCCCTGGATCAATCATGTATCGTTTCATCTTGCAGTAACATACCTTCCTGGACTCAGAAAGATGACCATGAGGATGAGACAAGCTGTGCTGGCAGAGCTTAGTTCTTTGTGCCCACAACGTATTACACATGTTGGATTACAGGGAGTTTTTGTTACACTAATGTTGATCCAGGACTAGCTGTGGTGACCTTTCCCTTCTGCCAGTCTATGGAGACAACCCTTGTGGCCAGCTCCACGCCCCGGTGTCCCCCGGCCACAGCTCTCCTCCCAAACCCTCCTCCTCCTTCCTGCCATCTCAGCCTTGGTCGGTGCTTCCTGCCTTGTCACCCCTGGCTCTGCCCCTGACCGAGTGACCTGCACTTGGTCCTGCTCATCTTCATCTACATCCTGGAGTCACCCGAGCAGCGGGAAATCCCTGATTCCCTGACCCACTCCCTTGCCTCACCTTATCTACTCCCTGTCTGACACACCTCCTGGACTTGGTCTCCTTTCCTACCGCCTGTTGCCTCATCCGTCTTCTTACCATAGCTTCTCACCCCTGAGACACACGTCATCTTTTCAGGTCTTAATCTCAGCTCATTTGGCTTTACTCCTCACTTTCACTAGGTCTCAGCCTTTGGCCCCAAGGTTAAGCTGACCACAGACCAGCAAAATCACGTTGGCCTTCCTCAATCTGTGCAGCTGGAGCTTGTATCGCCCATGGCCTCTCATCTATAGCTGTCAGGCAACTGCCCCGGCTTCAGGGGTCATGGAATTTCACCAATATTCTAACAATGAGCCTTGTACAGAGGGTACAAGAAACAACAGTGGGAAAAGCCACAGAGACCTGTTTATTGCCAACCTCTGCTGAGGCAAAGCCTGAGAACAGAGAATGGGTAATTCTGAATACGGAGGGATGAATGATGTAGATTTTCTTAGACCAATATGGTCTGCCTGCACATTCACAACAAATTAGTTTCCTTCTGCTCTTGGTCAAAAACTGTTGTTGTCTTTTCAACAAATTCTCAGTAATCTTTCTCTGGAAGGCAAACAACAGGGGCCAGGGATGGAGGCCAGTACAGATCACTTAAAGTGGCATCAGACTTAAACAGCTTTGAAAGATACTAAAGTGGAAAGAACATTGATGAGAAATGTTTGCTGTCTGCTCCATCCTCGGCCACCTCTTTTCACTTTCCTTGGATTACACTTCTATCACACTGTACACTTAGATTACACTTTTATTACAGTTTAGACTTCGATTATTCACTTTTTCCTAGATGACAAAGGTACAGAAGTTACTCTTGCAATGGGATTTGCGGTGGGGCACAGGGAAGGACTTTGGACACAAGCATCGAATACCAAGCACAAACATTTTCACATATCCTAGTTCCTTCCTTAAGATTTAAAAAAGACCCAAACCTTTTTTTCACTTTCAGTAAAAAAATTGCCACCACCACACGAACTCTGACCATGACAGAGTCTTCAAATTATTCCAGTGAAAGTTCTGGCCCGTTAACAGCTACGGACAAGCCTCTGTAACAATCCATTTGTAAGAACCAGGACAGGCTGAGAAGCAGGATTTCCTTTCCACAGGAAGAAATCTGGTTCCAATCCAAATCCTACTGAAAGACATTCTCAAAGCTTCTTCCTAACCAGCAATTCCCAGCTACACACAGAGGTGCTAAACCAGCCCAGCTGAAACACACGTGAAAACTCTGTTCTGTGTAGGAACAGATGCTGCCAAGGATGTGACTGTCACCGAGCAGCTGTGGGAACTCCAGGCATCTGTGGTTCCCGGGAGCCCCCTCTCAGACCGTCCCTGTGCTACCGGAGCGGAGCTGCAGCTCCTGGGTGGGAGCCCGCTGAGAGCAGGGTCTGCTCCTGGCTCCCACCCGAGAGAGGGGTCTCCCACAGAGCAGGCCCTACAGCACCTTCTAAAGGCTGTCGGCCCCAGCTCCACCTGACTGGGAATTCTGGCATGTTTGGAAGACTCCTCTGGAACGACCACCGCTGGCAGCTGGTCTGCCCGCAAGACCACTTAAGCCCTGGGGACACAGATCATCCAGGGTCCTCAGCTACTGAACACAGCCCCAGAGCAGTGTTTGCTGGAGCAGGACTGCTTGTACTGTGGGGTTCACTGCCCAGGTCACCGAAGAGCTCCTGAAGGGCTGAACACAACGTGCTTAATGCCAGAGAGACAAAAAACCAGGAGCCCATCCCAGCATCAGGGACTCTGCGTTTGCAGGATCCCTCTTTCCAGGGCAGAGACTCCCTAAAAGCCCTCACTACAGAGCTACAAAGGCTTCGAGAAGTCTCCCTTTTAAATCCTGAAGGGCACTCCCCATTAAAGGAACGGGCTCCTCTTTAAACAGATTATGCAAGAGTGCTGAACTGTATCTCCAGGAATTGCAAACATTTTGAAGAAAAAGTAGTGGAATGTTGTCTGGTCCAGAAGAGGTCCTCCAAACATAAATCCAACAGCCCTTGAGATCTTTTCAAGCCCAGCTGATACAGACTGGTTTTAATAAACAAATTCACTTCCACTTCTGAAGCTTTTTAAGAACTGTCTTGAAAATCATTCCAAGTGCAGTAATAATTACTCTAGAGCTGACAGCCATCTAAATTATGTCCACAGTCCCATGTCTGTAATGGAAATGAGCTTCCAGAAGAACACGGTCAGTAGACAATATTCCCCAACCTCGAAAAAAAGGTTTGACCAAGCTCTTTCCTAATTTGGAACAGAAAGAACTATACTGATTTTTTTTTTTTTAATAAAAAAAAGTCTCAAAAGCTGGTAAACCGCAGCCTGTAATTACATGTTTAATTGCAAGATTACACATTTAAACTAAATCTTGTTTCGTAGACATTATTAAAAGCCCTTTTTCTCCTGTAGAGTGAAGCAGGGAGCAATCACGCTCTAACTGCCACCACCTCGGCTAGTGCCATCCCCAGGAAGGGTCACAGTCTGAAGGATTATTAACTAGGGCTGCCTGAATTGTCTTCAAACCAGCTGCTACAGGGGACTTCCCTGCATGGTGAGACTACTCCAGCTCAGGTCTGAAGAGTCAGGAACAGATGGAGTGTCTCCACACTGCACTATCCCACACAAACCAGGCATCTACACATCTGTGCTCTCCTGCACTTCCATCAGGACCTTTCTGCTAGGACCTCAGACTGTACTATGACATCGTCCTACATTGCAAATTCTTTCTCAAGTACAATTTTAAAGGAAAACCCATAAGACACATTCTACTAAAAAATTTAAAAATAAATTAAATGCAAAGACGTGAGAACCTATGCTTAAAGTTTCTGTGGAAGCAAGGCAACACTCGGAAACCTACCCTCCTGTCTCATCCTGTGAGACACAGGAACAACAAACATCTGCTATTCTGGATCACAACAGTAGGAACAGAATCAGAGAAGGTGTTTTCCCTCTGTTCTTCAACATGCTGAGCAGCATGGAGAAACCTAACCTAGAAGTTACAACACTAGTTTCCTGCTGCTGACACTAGGTGAGGGCAGTGCCCAGCACTGGAATTGCTGCACGGGCACTCACAGCCTCTGCCTGTCAAAACAAATATTTATTTTCATCTCCCTGGTATCTCTGCAGCATATGACACCCTTAACTTTGGGGAGAGGACGCTGCTGGGACAGCTGGCCCCAACAGACCTAAGGGATATCCCATACCATATGGCACCGTGCTCAGTAATAAAAGCTGGGGACAAGGAGGAAGGAGGACATCTGGAGTGCCAGCGTTTGTCGCCCCAAGCAGCCGTTCCTGCTCTCCTGGAACTGCTGAACGACTGCCTGCCATGGAAAGTGGTGAATGAGTATCTTCCTTGGCCTGCATGAGCAGCTTTTGTTTTAAACTGGTTACATCTCAGGCCAGGAATTTTCACATTTTTACCCTGCTGATTTTCTCCCCATCCCACGGTGGGTGGATGTCAGCGGCAGCGTGGTGCTTGGCTGCCTACCAGGGTTAACCCACAGCAACAGGATCAATATATTCCCTCTTCAACACCTCCTAACAACTGCTAAGTGAAGTGTTTCGACGACATGCCGTATCCTGTGATAAATCCTCCACTGCATTTGACAACAGCGTTGTTATCGATGTCAATTAACAGTTGTCAGGTTTAGATGAGATTAGCTCATGTTTGAAGTTAAATCCTGCAGTAAGAGAGGATGCTGGACAGATGAAAATAACCACAACATGAACAACCAGAAAACTTCAACACCCTAAAGCTGCAGCACATTTCTTCCTTGACAGAGACCACTACAGTAAGTCATGCCCAGACCACCCCAGTAAATCAAATCTCTCATATCTACACAGCTTCCCTGTGGAATTGCAGTGCTTTGCCTTTAAGGTCTCACTGGCTTGGGCTCAGAATATGAGCTTTGGTATAAAGTACAAACTATATCATTATTTGTTTGTAAAAATTAGTTCAATATCTGCAGTAGTTAAGGAACTGTACCGAGAATTCTGTACTGATCTTGTCATATTCCTCTAAAATTTTGGGCAAGCTGTAATATCCACATACTTCAGTTCTACAGTTGTACAACTGAGATGCCACATCCTTGTGCTACAGTATATCAGATGATGACAAATCCCAAAATGCTTAAGTACCTCAGGAAATATTCTAGACGTTAATTAAAAATGAATTTAAAATGCAGTTACTATTCTGTACAAAATCCTGTTTTAATGCAATGAATTCGTACCAAGAATGCCTTGGTGCCGTTTAACTTCCCAAACTGACCGAACTAAATCACATAATGGTGTTCTTATTGCACCCAAAGATGATCAGCACGGAAAGGTAGAACATAACATCCATCCTCCAACAAGCATTTTCCACACAGACATACCCGTGTTATTTGAAATGAGCCAGTACTAAAGGATGGTGTGTCCGGGAGAAGCCCAACAGTAAATGAGAAGTGTGCTGTAGGTACGTACACCGGAGGCACTGGCTGTGGATGCAGACAGGATGTTTCTCAATAGAAAAAGAAACTAACTGAAAAGGTATCTGTTTTGTAGCAAAAATCTTTTCAGTTTTGCATGCATTTGTACTTCATTAAACAAACATCGCTAGTCAGGCCACGTAATGATTGCAATGAAAAATCTTTGAAAACACAAACATCTGTTTTATTGTTAACTTCCTATATGAGCAGGTAAACTACAGAATATTATATAGTATCATATCTTTTGCAATACATCCTATATTTAAAGTGGACAGGGTTAAAAAAAATTAAATCTTCATTACCTTTAAGCATTGTTCTTCCAGTTGATCCTCCGAAGATATTTAAAAGACCACTCCTTGCTCCTAGTGATGTAGTTGCTTCCAGTAAAGCACCAGTTATATAATTAGAGACAGCAGTCCTCTGTGTGGTGGCACGGTATGCACAGTGAGCACCTCTTCCACATGGTCTTACACAAACGCCATCATCTTTGCACAAACAGTGTGTATCACACAGCGGGAGCGTTCTCACAAGGGGAGGAAAATAGTCAAAAATATCTTCTGCTCCTTCTTCTTCTCTCACTGCATTGAAGATCTGTGAAGAACAGAAAAGCATCAACTGTTAGTTCAGTTACTTAAGATAATACCCTGAACACCAAAAAATTCAAAGTAGCATGACCTGTTGTAAAGTTCGACAGCCTCTGCCAGAAGGCACTGAGTTAAACCACAGCATGCAATCATTAAACCTGAAATATCTATGGATCCAAGATTTTGAGTTGGGCTCCCAAACCAGCTATTTAACTAAGATGCCATTCTGGCTTTCCATCTATGCTTACAAGCATTCTAATGAAAACCAGTTGTAAGGATCACCATTAGTCAAAGTAATGTCACAGCAACACATCTGGGCAACATTTAAAATAGAGAATAGACACAAAATTATTTATAAGACTATTAAAGCCTTACAGATATCAGTAGCAGAAAAACACACCTATGCAGGGTTTGCACTTCTCCTTGCTGCGTGGGGCGGGCTTCTGCAAACAGAAAGGGTTTTAATCCCTGTGAGCAACCTTTCCAAATGCTCTGGTGTCACGTTCATTGCATTACCCCCAGCCCACGCGCCGCTCCTCCAGCTAATATTGGTTTAGTAGCCGTTTTCCAATATTTGTGCTAACACACTAACGAACTGCAGTCTGTGGCTTAGCAACTAAGTAATGTTTGCTTATTTAAAAGGGTCTAATTATCAAAGCGAGAATCTGGAAGAAATCTTTTCATTTAGTATACTAGGGGAGACTTGGTTCTTTGCATTCCTGTATGCTGACTTCCTGATTAACACTAGTAATTCGTTTCACATTATGAAGCGTAAACCACCAAACTAAACATTCACGTAGTTCATTAGAACTGTTAGCAGGACAGGTGCTGAGAAAATCATGATGGGGTTGTTCCCCATCGGTCCTTAGATGCGCCCAAGATATAAGCTGACAGCTTAATGTCTATTTTGCGTGACTAACAGCTTGTTTCTTGCTGCCATCCCTCCCCACACCCAGTCCAGCTGCCCATTGACACACAAAACCCCATCCTGTCCCACGCGTGTTCACTGGAAGGTAAGACTCTGTGTGCAGAGCCTGTGCTCGCCCCACGGCGGCGGTGCCGGCGCCTCATTGACCCTCATCCACCCTCGCCTACCCCACCCTGGGAGCGAGGCAGGGGGCAAACGCTCTGTGCCTAAAGCACCCCACCAGCCACCAGCAGAAGCTGTGCACAATGATGCGATTCTTCCACCCACATCAAGAAACTGAGAAGAGCAGAAGCTTTGATTCAGCTACTAAATTCAAAACTTGGCAAATTTTTTACTTCTTATTTGCCATAAACCAGAAAATCAAATACAATGCAGTATTTATTAAAGTGCATACTTCTTATCTTAGTTTTAATTTTCAAATCAACAATTTATTGGGGACACCAGTAAAAATTTTACTTAAAATATAATAATTTGTTAACTAGTAATTTAATTCAATGATTTGGAAAAGAACACTGAAATATTTATTAACACGAAATAATAAATCTTTCACATCTTGACTATGACTTTTATAACTCAATACCATTAGAAATATGGTTTCAGTGATTCATTACACAGTGAAATACTCTGGTGACTATCTTTTTTTTTTCCCTCTTCCTGCAAATTTTCCAGAATTTAAATAAATAAATGAAAATAAAAACAAATTTTTTTAAAAAATTATTTATTTATTTGGTCTGAAGGTTCTAGAAATATTAAGCCTTTACTTTACTGGGAGAAGGCGATCCCTGAGAGCACCAGCTGCCCGGAGAGGACACCCACCAGGGAAGTGGCTGGGAGGACCGGCGGGACGTGCAGGGGACCCACCTTCCCAAAATGTTCAACACTGACCCCACCTCTTGCACGGGTGATGTCACACGCAGCAGACATAATTAGTCTTTTCAGCTTGTTTAAAAAAATATTTAGTTAATGAAAATAATTTAACTTCTCAAAACTGCAGTTACCTTCCCAAATATTTTTAAAATTGGGTTCTGCAACTTATAAAGCCTGTCCTGTTGCCTACACAACTCAAACTTCTTCCAGCTGCCAAAGCAAAGAAAGCATTTGTTGACAGAAATAGGCGACAGTGTTTTGCTGGAGAGATTATACATAGAATAATGGTGTTAATCTCTTCTGTGTAAAGCAGACTTCGGGGCACTAGCTGTCTCCAAAGACTCTGTGCTTCATACAACATTTTCAAATCCTGTTTGTTTCCATGTGTTAAAGCTCTGAATGTGCTACTTCTGCCCATACAGATGGGGTTACGAAGACACAGATTTACAATGGGTATATTTATCAGCCACTGGAAAAAAAACAGAATAGGGAGATGTCCCTCAGGTAAGCGAGAGGGAAAATCACCCTGATTCAGTGAGAGTGCACCAGGCACTGGGGACACCTCCCCTGGCCCAGGAGAGAAACCAGCTGAAGCCAAGCCAGGGCTTGGAGTTCATCGGGGCAGATGCACTGAGCTGTGTCACTGCCGAAGAACGATCGCTGTCGTGAGACATTAATGTGAGCCAACTACAGTGAAACACAGCACCAAACTCACTGTTACCTGCCCAAAACCAATGGTCCGGGAGGGCACGTCACTCCTGAGTCACACATCCAAACCGGAGGATGTCCATGCCCCCGGCACTGCACACCCCGCAACACCCCCCGCTCCCGAAAGCGCTGCCAGAGGAAAGGGAATTCCAACCTCTTTTTAAGTAGTGCAAGGTACTGATGCTTGCAAGGAGTTTAGCGTCAACTTTCTTACCCAGACCACCAGAATGAGCAAACATGTAAATGGTAGAAATTATATGCAATTATAGTACCTCAAGGTTTACTTTAGACAATAAAAGCATACATTCTAATACTTTTTTTTAAAAAAAAATGATACTTTTACAATAACAAGTGAGCTGAAACAGGTACCTCCATACACTAACACAGCGGCATTCCAATGACAGCATACTATGGCTTTGATAGATTTTTGCTTTCTTCTATTTTTTAAAAAAGTCTTAATGTTAACTAAAAAAAAATAAAAATTACTTGCAACATAAAATTTTGCAGAATACTGCAGAAGAAAAATATGTCCTCCAACTCGAAAACTTAAAATAAAGATTAAATTCAGGCAGAATTCCAGCCTTGTTGTTTTATAACCAAGTCCGTATTTGGAAAATAAATGGAAACAAAATAGATTTTTCACTCTTCATAACATATACAATAAATCATGAAAACTTTACTTTAAAAAGACCTCAGCTTTGCTTCTAGTAACTTAAAATGGTATCTGCAAGTTAACTTATTGATAACCTTCAGGCAATAAAACTTTCTTACCGTGACAACAGACATATTTTCTTAAGATATTCTTTAAAAATAACTATAAGGACAAGTAACTCCTGCCGGCCTTGAAACTATTCCGCCATTTCTCTTCAAAGCTTTTCTTCTGCTCAGCCATCACGACAGCTGCAAACTGCATCCCATCCTTCCTTCCACAGGCAGCAGAAAGCCCCCCACCGTCGCCCCTCCTGGCCCCCCAGCCTGTCACAGGCACTCCCCCAACACCGAGCCGGGGTTCACGGGCGCTGCCGTACTGGAAAGACTGGATGGAACAGTTTATCAAAATAACTGCTCTGATTTCTTACTTGAACTTATGTGTATCTCTTCCTGTTTACTGTCATCTTTTATTTGTTTCTCTCTTTTCCTATTTTTCCTGCCCCAGGTATCTAGGGTAGGCCCTGGGGGCATGTTATCGTTTTGCCAAACACCCAGCAGCCGCTTGGCGCCTGCGAAACCAAGAAACTGGAATGAAGAACAGAACAAAGATTCTTGTTATTAGGAAGCAGGCCTAATTTCTCTAACTTTATTATCATAATAAACAATATGAGTACCCAAAAAGTTTATTGTAAAAAAACAAGAGTGAGGCCATAGCCCAAGGAACATTTATTTTAAACTTAATTATTTTGGACGTAATAATTTTTAACATTTATCCCTTGATCTAGTTCACTGTGAGAGAACCAGTCACTTAATTACTCCCTGAACAATGCTCAGTGGGTAACTTCATTTGCAAAGATGTTGGAACAAACAACTGCCGATCGGGATCTGCAGAAATACTGAAAATCAGACCAATCTGGGAAAAGAGGTCTGGCACCGATCTGGGATTTAAAGTCAGGTCATGTGAACTCAGATTTCTAAACCAATCCAGAGTAATTGCTGGCCTTGTGTTCAATCTGGCTCGCATTTTCAAAAAGAATTCCTGCTGTGAAAAAATGGAAGTGAATCACACTATTTTGTACAGTCGATTCTCCACGTCTCATTCACAATTCTCTTTTCTGAGCAGTTTCTTAGCCCCGTGTGTGCCACAGAGCCCGCTGCTGAGCAGGCTCGCTGGCCTGTGCCGGTACTGCTTACAGTGCCACAGACCTGGCACAGCATCGCTGAACCTAAATACAGCCCTCCCTTCTCCAGCGCCCACTCCGTGCCCTCAGAAAGCTCAGGCGTCTCCGCAGGGAAATCCACTACAAGATTTGGTTCAGACGACAGCAAGAAGTCAGATGCTGTATGGATGGATGCTGGCAATGTCAAGGGAAAAAGAACTCTTTTAATAAAAGCAAACTTTAAAAGCTACAGCAAAAATGGTTGTATTGTATTTTCTACCAATACTGCTGCAGTCACCAATTAAAATTTTCAAACATATTTTACTTAAATTGCAGTAAACTTAGGTGAAAGACATGTCTAAAAGAAAAATAATATTGAGCAGCAAGTTAACAGACATCTCTATGCAACTCCCTTAGGGCTGAAATTGCCTTGCAAAAAGTCAAATCCTTGGCAAAACTGCAAATATATACAAGTAACTTTTTTTTTTTAATAAACTGATAAATTTTCTATATTTTTTTGATGATTTTACACCATCTGTTTCTTTCAAGACAGTTAATCTGTTTCAAGACAGAAGCTTCATGTTATTATGCACCAAGTATGGATTCCAAGGGTTCCAGAACTGAGTTCAAACATGCATCACTGTGAGTGTTCCACACCAAAACAGATCAGAGTGACCATCCCTCCAGGACTTCCAGGGAAGAAAAAGAACAGGGTCCCACCCTGTGGGAAGTGTAGTACATACACTTCTCTGATTTTCAGGAAGAAGGAAGTCTTTAATTCATGGACTTTCTAAAACACGAATCTGTTGTAACAAATCGATTATGCATCAATGATGACAACTGAAACACACTGAACATCGAATGCATTTTCTGTCACATCCAGAATCATGTAAATACCTGTCTTTTTTACTGCTATGTACTTCAGATTCTCCAGAAGACGTGCCAGAGCCCCACTGCTCACATATAAGGGCTGTGATGGAGAGAGATGATGCTGTGAAGGGCAGAAAGGTCTGCTTCTCAAGACTACTTCTCAGCTCTGGGCCCTGACATGTTCATGTCAGCAATCAAAGAGGTGACAACTTTGGAAACACTTTTGAGACACTGAACTAATTTGAGCTTTTTTTGTAAGCATTTTGCAGTGTTTGGAGTACAAGTGCTAGACGTTCAGACTGCTAGAACATTATCTTCTTGGTGGCACTCATCGGCCCGTGACCAAATAAGCACACACCAGAACAGCTGATCAAATTTTTGGCTCCGAGTCTTACCACGTTCTGGTATTTTACAAGACAAGCAGGGCAAGGCATAAAATCTGTGGTCAATTAAATTCCATTCCTAACTTACTATTCAAGATGAACAAACATTCACCCACAAGCTTTAGTAAATTGTACTGCCTTTTCCTGAGATTCACTACCTCTCGCCAGCTTCTCCGATTTCCTGTTTGTGACGACACCATGGCAGAGTTCCTCCCCAGGTACACTGTGGAAAATATGGAAACAGCTCTCTGGAAGGAACTGCACATTCACAAGTTGGGGTCAAACTCCAAAATTCCCACGAATCCTCTCTCAGCATCTCACAATGCATCTTTTTTGGCTAACAAGCAACATTCTTAAAGGATTAGCAACCATCCCAGATTAAAAATAAAAATAAATAAAATAAAATAAAATAAAATAAAATAAAATAGTTACACATCCTGATGCCTTTCTTCATACTCAACAGATTTTGAAGATGCATTTGAGGGCAGATTCAGCAATGGCACTTGTCTGCCTGCAGCTTTACTAACAAAAAAAGAACCACCACCATCTGAAGGAACTTCTGCTGAACCACAGGCATTTGGTGGTTACTGAAGGTTTGCTTTTCTGTTGAAGCGGCAGCAGTAAAGGACTGTTGTGGCACAGTGTGACTCGGTCATCACCCACTCCAGCATGTCAGGATGACAAAGAACAGCCCTGGGAGATCCGGTGATCCCAGAGCTGCAGCAGCAACTCAGCAGCAAGAAACTGGAGCTATAACGCTAACACCCATTTGCAGTGAAATACAGGCAATCGTGCAAAGACTGTTTAGAACACCAGGGGTTAACAGTGTTCGCGACACATTAAATTGCTCATATCTTGTGCTCTCTCTGTATTTTCACATGGTGCTTAAACAGAATATCTTGACTGCTGAGATGCTCACTTTCGTAATGGAAAAATTCCCTAAAATATCCCTAGACTGCTGAAATGCTGGTTTGTATTTGAAAAAATGCCTAGAAAATAAGAGAATACAGTGCCAAGGTACAATCTGAAATCTACCTCATCACGTACTGGGAATACTGTTATCTTGGAAGGGTGGGGAGAAAACCCTGCTCACAATAAATACACACAGCAATCAATACTGCTATACCTTTGCCCAGTACTTGACAAATGCAATATTTACTAGAGGGGGGGTTCAGGTGCTGTTCATCTTTTGCCTGGGACACCACAGAGAAGCAAACCAGGAACTGCTTTGAGGAAACAAGAAGTGGAAGGTTAGTTTGTGCAGCAGCAGCCCAGCAGGGAAGCAGCAGAGAAGACAAAGGTGCGATTTGTGATAGCTGAGGGAGAAAGTGCTTAAGTGACACTGCACTGAAGATACTTTGAATGCCCTCAACAGGAGGAGTGGGTAAAAGAGGAAAGGAAGGAAATACAGTAAAATGAAGTAAGGTTGTTCTGGCTTTTTTTTGCATTCTGTGCGTTTTTTCAATGCATTTAACGAGACTGTGATGTTTACAAAAGGTATCTGCTTGCATAATTTGCAATTGCAGGCAGTGAGTAAAAGCAAACACCACATGTTCTGCCTTCACTGCCCAAAACAGGGGGACACAATGCCAAGGGACAGACTGGCACTACTGTCACTTTCTCCTTGCAATGGGAATAAATCTGGCAAGTCACAAGGAAGCTGTCCCCTGGGGCATGGTGTGTAACGCTGGCAGATGAGGTGCATGCAGCAGGGTCTGTCCGGTCCCTTACACATCCCAGGAAGGGAACAGCAGCCTTCAGGCACCCCCCCATCACGGGAGTCGATGCTCATTCCAGCATCAGGACAAACTCTAATTTGCTCATGGCTTTTCTAATAATGCCCAGCCTTACAGTCACTGGGGCAGCCCCAGTTGTTTCCTTTGCTTTTCTGTAAATGAGCTTCAGGTCCTAACTATTAAGATGCAACACTGCAGTGACCTGTCCCACCTGGCCACCCCCAGCAGCTGTCCTGTCGATATCCTTGTTGCACCGTCTCTTCTCAAAGACTTTTCAAACTTCTGCTCTCACTTCAAGGGTTGGGCAGACGTGGATCTTTAGACCGAGCACAAGACAAAGTCTCACACTACAGAGCAGTAGCGCTCACTGATTCAACAGCAATTTTTACTCCGTACCACATTTTACCCAGTAAGTTGTAGCTGGGCACCGCGGCAGAGGACACGGGGGGAAGAGCCAGGTTTCCCCCGTAACATGGGGAGCAGCACCCACTGCCAGGAGAGAAAATGAGCACAGATGTGCCCAAATACTCATATTCATTAACCCACGTTCTGTGAACTTTCTACAGCTCCAGTAGCAATTACAGAACGGGCATTACCTCACCAGCCAATATTCCTTATGAATTGCATCCTGCTAAGGATGAGATCATCCCATGGAGCAGACACTGAATTTAATGAGGATCAAACTATCCTGCAGAGGCAACCCCTAGACATAACTCAACATTCTTCAGAAATAACACCAGCCATCCCCATTCAGTTCTGGTACATGACCAACATCTTTAGCAGGGAAAGCTGTTCATGCGGGATCATATACAACAGAGGCTGACAACAGACATCAATTAACTGTCATTTGAAAGATTGTTTCTAAGTACTTGAAATTCCAATAGGACTAAGGAGAAAATGAAAGGGTGACACCACACACAACCTAGGAGCTCCTCACGTCCCTTTTCAGCAATGTGAAACAATGCCCTCGCCAGTGAGACTTCTGTAATCTTACCCAGAAAAAGCCAAAAATACCACTTTCTGGGCAGTCAGGGCAGCTATTTATATTTCTGTTGGCACTAAAGTACATGTGAAAAAATATTTTTCTTAATACTAATTAATTATTTGATTACTAAGTTCTCTTGCTAACTTCTTCAGTTTAAATCATAATTTTTATATTTTTCTAGTACTTCTCAACTTAGTATTCTGCGATAAATAGCTGCTAACTGTTCTACTCTTGTCAAGTCTTCCTGCAGCCAGTATTCTCTTCATATTTGCTAAACAAGTGCTTACTTATTTCCTCCAAACTTTTATCAACAAATTCACTTAAAAGCAATATGCTGTCTTAGTAACTAAATGAATTAAGTATGTTCTAGTCAAACATCTGTGTTATTTCAACTTCACTCTGAAAGTAACTACCTGTTCTAAACATACATGCTGAGCTAAAGCGCACCTTTATTTACTGAGAAGATGGTAGTTTCACTAGCCTGATGTGGGTCACATCTTTGAACATCCCATCACACCGATTGGAATTTCGGGAGTTAACAGCTTTCAGAGTTGTCTACTGAGTTTTTAACAAAAAAGTACATGCACAACACATCCTTTTGTTGGAAAATCATATTACTTTTTTTAAAAATATATTTTAATAATGACATTTGATACCTCTTCCTGATGAAAAACAAAGACATTCTATTAATATAGAACTTCTCAGGTGTGCCATAAAAGCTATTTAAAGCAAGAAAAAACTGTCAGGTTGACTTTTCAATAGAGAATAGAAGTTTTACTGCAGATAAGTACATTATGTAAAATAGACAGTAATTACGATTAAAACTCCATGCCAGAAAGCAGACTGGAATAATGCACAGTCGAACCACTTAGATGTTAGAATATTAGATGTGCCATGACTGAATAATTTCAACTCAAGAGATGAACATTTTCATTGTAAATTCCACCTTTCACTGCAGGTCTTCGGAACACCCCACTGTAATGGGATGATACTGTTAAAGGGATCTCTGAGCTTTCCAAATGCAAGTGAAAAATAGCAACAAATACTAACAGAAGCCATCAAAAACTCTATTTAATACATCCTTAAAGACTTACTTTCTTCAAAGGTAAAGTGAATTAGTTAAGTCATTAAAGGTTTCAAACAGGCACCATGTTCACCGTTCCCACAGAGGAATCCCACAGCCCCCTTCCCACATGGCTATTTTTTTCAACTCTTATTCTACACACAGAGCAACAGTCAGTCAACATTTTCTCTAAGAAACAAACAAATAAACAAAAACCCCAGACACATCAGATGCAGGCAGAAATCTGTACAATTTTGTCCCTTACTAACAACCGTAATCTTCTGATTTGAGGAAAGGCTTCCAGAGAACTTACACATTTAGAAATAACTGCATCCTCACACGTGAACTGATTATTTAAACTACTTTAAAAGATAAGCTTAGCTGCATATTTCTGAACTACAACTTGCCCGTAAGTTTGAGGGGTAACCCACAGTATACAAAAAACCTATGAGATCTGCTGTCAACAAGACCATCTTGAAAGCAAAGCCCCAAACACAAAGCCTGACACTAGTGGCCGTTGAAGACCACGGCTCACCAGCTCTTACATGTTTGGTTTGTCGTCCTCTTTCTACAATCTTACCTATTTGCAAAACTCTGGCTTTCCCTCTTCTTTTAAAGTCTTATTTTAATACATGTACTCACAGAAGCGATTCATAAAGCACAGCCCATTCCCCTCCCGTGTTCCCGGCATTAGGAGCCAGAAGAGCACCCGCTGACAGCGCTGGTAATTCCATTTTCACCCACTGCGACGGTGCATCACTGCCACTACAGGAACTGCTCAAACTGCTTAGGCAGCTCTCCAGCTCAGACTGAATGTGTCAAAGCTCACAGAAAAACCTGGCTTTGTATTTATACGATCGCTATTATTATTTGTATCAAAGACTGAATTTAGGGGTTTACTGTACTGTACATTGCAGATTTATATTGAAAGAATACTGATATAGTCTTCCCAAATCTACCGAAACACTCTACAGCTCACACCTACAGGCAGAAACACAAGTATCACATAAACATAATGTGCAACAGAACCTTATCTGTATCTCTAAATATTTTCATTTATAATCAGTTGCAGTTGAAAGATCAAGAGCGTATTACTACATTTGTAAAATCCATGCATCCCACCCATGGCACAGAGCTAAGAAAAGAGCAACTTGGAGCATTTTCCTTAGCACAGGAAATCTAGTTCTCATTTGCTAATTTTGCAGACACTGATCCATGCCTGTTTGTTTGCTTGCTCTTCAGCTGTTGGGTTCACAGGGTCACATGAATAATTATAAGATTATTTTGGATAGTACTTAGGGGCCAGGAAATTCTCAGAGTTTTCATGACTGAATTGTTTAATAGAGTTTTAGGTCAGGCTACAGAACATGATTTCAGGAAACAAAATAACTTTGTTCTACAAAGAGGCATTTTCCACTTCCAGGGTTTTTTTTTAATTACCTAGAAATAGAAAAGGCACCGTTCCCAAAGTAACAGCAGGATATTGATACTCTGAAATTGATTTTTAAATGATGGATTGAATCTTAATTTACTGATAAAAAGTGAGTCTTCTTTCATCTCTGCTCACAATGAGCATTTCATAACTCTCCTAAAAAAAGTCATTAGCTGCTAAGGAAGACTATGCTGTATCTATAGAAAGTATCTCAAGTTAAGAAGTTGAAGCTCAGATGACAGCATGAACAGGCAACACACAATGCAGCGACCTAAAGAAATCAGTTCCTCTTGTCCTTCTTTCCAGTGGGTGTGTGTGTGCAAACTCTGCCTTAAACTAAAGAACTGTCCTGCAGAAAACCATACATTCAATTTTCACATATTATTTTTATTTTATGACACAACTTTGATGATAGATACCTAATAGATACTAATAGCCAAACTTATATTAAGACAATTCATACTAGAATAAAACTGTATTTACCAAAGTAATTGTTACTGGAAGAATTTTTTAATTTCATCCAAACCTGTACGAATCCATCTGAAATGATGGTAGCACTATGATTGCATTAAAATGGATACGTTTATTTTGCCGTCTCCAAGTAAAGTTTTGGAAGCCAATTCCAAGATCTAACCACGGGACAATGATTCATTAATCGTATTTCCAGTTCAGTTCTACTCGCCTGAAATGCCCAAGATAGATACTCTAATGTTCTGCAACTTTCAAAAATTCCCATTCCTTCATTACAGTTAAAAGATGTTTTTTTAAAGTAAATATGCTCATTTTAAGAGAGTGAGTGACCAAACAAGGGCAATGGGAAAGAGAGCGTTAGTACAATATTGAAATTGCACTTTTCAATTAAGTAAATCTGATTCTGCAGGAGCAGAGTGTATGTTCTCCTTTCTTTTCCCACTGGAGTGGAATGTCACTTGAGGCTTGACTTTCAGAATTTAAGGCATCTGGCTTAAGACCAGAAGAACAAAAATATTTTAAATTAACTTTCCTTATTCTCTGGGGATTGTTAGAGACCCAGGGACTACAGTTTAGTCATCCATGAGATTTATTTTGCTTTAGCGTTAGCTTCAGCTAAACTTTGTATATACAACAGTTTCCTTACCAAAATTCATAGCCACTCTATTCAGCGCAATCATTTTTATAAATTGCAATTATTATATGCTGAATTACATGCGTAAATGACCTATATATAAGCTTAATCTCTCAAAATGAAGGGTAAAACTTTGATTCCTATTATGAGCTTCTCCTTCACACTGTCACACCAGTTTTGAAAAAAATTTGATTCACTTATCTATCATTACACATGCCCAATTTAGGATTCTTCAAACTTTTTCAAAAGCTTCATCTTGGTGAGAAACAGCTTCAACAGCTTTGGGAGAGCTGGGTACAGATTCGTTTTGAATTAGCTGCAGCAAATCCTCACATACATAATAAAGTATTCACGTAGTGGAGGGAGGAAAGTGGTCGTGGGGGTTTCAGTTCATTCCCAAGCAAAAACAGGTGTTCGCTCTCTCATTTTAAATAATTATCACAGAAGGACAGAAAACCCCTGAAAGCACTGTATATTTCCATGAAACTCCAGTAGGAGCACAGCATTTTACTGAAGTCTCAAATACTTTAAGCTTGACAAGCACACTCTCAACATCTTTAGAGGGCATTTTTGTCACAGTAGCATCATTCCGAGAACAAGCAAAAAGCCTTTTTGTTCAAATAGTGCTACGATAAGAATTTGAGATGGCATCAGGGACAAAAAAACATTTAGAAGTCCTTTATAAAGGTTATATAGATCTAATGGATCTTTCCTGTAGTACAGAATAAACAAGCAGAGAGAATTTCCAGACTCTTATTTCCTCCGCAGCGTATCAAGGACAATCTATTCCCATGGTAGGTAAGGTTTTCATATGTTTTAATAACAGAGGTCTCATCAAATCCCAAACCTACATAAAATATATAAACCTATTCTAGTGCCAGCACAGAAAAGGGCAATGCTGTGATGGGAAAAAGTCAGTTCCATCCAAGATACGTACTTCTGTTTTAAAATTGAGTCTTTATATTCCAAAAGATATTCTACAAACTGTATTAATGCATTCTTTTACAATGAAACCTGCGTATGAAGGTTCATCTATCAAAGACCATATGAAAACAGGAAATGAAGCAATGATGGAAGTTTAGGTGCTTATTAAAATTTAAGATGGAAGGTTTGGACACTAGTTTAGTGTTATTAAAATAACATACAAAAATAACACTTCTTAAGAGTGCTGGCCTCTCTCAGGATTAATAGAGAAGGAAGGAGGAGTAAAGATGGCAACAAAAACTATTCCATAAACTAAGTTAAAATGGTTTTGATAACTCTGCACCCTCACTATGTACTTGCCAAACGCGTGACTGTAATTTTACATTTGAGTCTTGTAATTCTTTGTCTCCTGACTGCTATTTACTTTCTTCACGGGGAGGTACTCCTCTAGACTTAGTAATACATCAACGAAAGCCCATACTCACATACGTGCTACTTATCAATATGGTCATTTAATAATACATTCTATCTGTACATCTCACAGCTCACCTTTTTTATCACTGTGTACACACTTTAAAACAGGAATTTTATCTTCCTATGGGTTTATTTGGCTCCTTGGAAAGTAAGTCCCCCAGCCTCATGCTGCCAGACATTACTGCAGCAGATGTGACTTTTAACACTATTCAGCGTGTATCAACCTTCAGTCACCTTTTGTTTTATCACTTCGTAGCAGCACAAAGGAAAACGTAGATATTTCAGCCCTTTACTGAAGGCCTCAGAGCTTTGTCATAAAAGCAAATAGGCTGGAGACGTTAACAAAGTAAAGCTACAACTCTAAACTAAAAAAGCATCAGAGAGGTCAAACTCCCGCTATAGAAGTGAAAATACAGCAAGTTGTCACAGAGGTGGGGAGTTTCTGTTCACGAAGTAGATCCAACACAACTCACTAATCATCAGAGCTTACATACAAAAAAAGAACATTAAGATGTTATATTTACAAGTAGGTACTTGAGTTCCTCATCAACCAACCTGCTCAATAAATTGCTTGGGCCAAGTCAAAAGCACTGTTCCTACCTGGAATTCCTGCAACACAGGACTTTACTGGAGGTCTAGTCCAGTACACTTCCACATTACACAATTATTAAGTTTTTTAACTATTTAAGAGTAAAACATATGTTTGAGAAAAGGAAACTTCTCTCACTGTCATCACTATTGTATAGAGAGCTGCCTGCAATTACAGCTCCACATGCACATGAAGGGAGAGTAAGACAAAACAGTATCTTTAGTGTTTATAAAAACATACACACTAATCAAATGTCATCCTGACTGCATTTGTACTGAACACTTTCTATTGATTACACCAGGTGAAACAACAGGTACAGAATTTGCTTTCATTTCTATTCTTACTGAATATTCAAAAAACCAAATCTTATATATTCACTTCAGGATTTCAATATACTTTACTAAAAAGTAGCAAGCTTTTTCTATTAACCCGTGCTGTACATACAGTATTTCTTTGTCAGCTCACAGTAACAGTGAGGTATTCACTGAGAGGTTTAACGCTGACTTCGCTAACTGTGCCTAAGAATTTTACCAAAACAACAAAGTAAGCAAAAGAAAAGCCTATAATTATATTACTTCATTTATAGAGTTAGAACCCAATACTAACCTAACAAGTAGACAGAAGTTCATCCAAGTTTCATAACTTCAAGTACTAAAATTCTGTAAGGGGCTTTGCAATCAATTAAACCCAATAAGCCAGTAAACATTCACATGCAGTATGCTTAATTGAAATAAAAAGGAAAACACCACAGACTTTTAGAAATTACTAATTGTTTACATCTGCAGGGTGAGTGCTGACTGAAAAAGAAGCCTATTCCAGTAAGAAATATCCTGCTTAATACACCAAGAATATATTTTTCTGCAGCACTACATTCTTCTGCCTGAAGAAGGAAAGCCTTCCTGTTATTCCTGCTGTAAGAAAAGCTTTGTTATGTTTTATATGCCATGAACCATACCTTCTCCCCTTGTGTCTCACCGTATCCATATCCACATCATATCAACTGGTAGGAAAAATGACAAAACTGTGTAGCAAGTGAAAGAAGCCGAGAGAAGCAGAAGCCAGGAGCCAGCTTCCAGCGATGGGAGACGAGAGCCTGTTGTGGTCCAGAGAGGCTGCCCGGGAGCACAGCCCTCGCTGCCAAATCTCAGTCCCTCACTGCCTCACCTCCGCAGCTCCTGAACGTCTTCTTCTCCAGCAGCTCCTGGACGTCTGCTCCGTGTAAAAACTTCCTAAGCATCTTACTTCAACCACAGACACAGAGATAATAAAATCTGAAATATTTCATATTCAGTTTTGCCGACATACTGGAGCTTGTGTTTACATTGCTGCAAATGAAATGATGTAATGCTAAATTTATCTGAAAGCACTGCCTTAGACTGCTGGTATTGTATGAATTTACAGAAAAATATTTTACAATGTTGGCAATTAAGTAATTCTAAAATGTATTTATAAATACAGAAAACAATGTCACTGGCATCATGTAAACTCATTGTAAGTAAAAATAAAATAACCCTTCCCACATTAGATTTCTCATCTCTAAGCTACTAATACAATTATATTATTGCAAAAAATGTACAGATTAATAGGAAAAAACCTCAGAACCAGACTGTACAAACACAAGCAGATAATTTCTAATTACTGTCCTCTTGAAACAGTTCCCATGCACGCTGCTGAGCCTGCTCTGCCATCGCGCTCCAGGTCTCCTTCTCCACAGACCCACCACATCTCTGCACAAGGGGGCACAATTTAGAAAGGAAAGGCCTGGTCCACAACAAATTTTTGCTCTATAAAGATGCTCTATATATATGCACACACACACATATATAAGGGGTACATGGCAGGGCGCAGGGCCCACGGATCTCCTACCGCAGAAAGCACAAGCAACCATTTCCAAAAAACCTGTCACAAACGTTTTAATACTATTGTACTAATAGGACTTATCAGGACTATCATTATTAAATATAACGTCATCTAGCAAGTAATCCAAAACCAGCAGGAAATAGCTGAGTTGCATTAAAAAAACTTTACAAAAATTCACAAACCTTTGTCATTAGCCCCCCAAAGCCCCCCATCACAGCTGGTCTGAGCACTGCAAGCACTTTTTTCACTGTTCCAGAACTGAAGCAAAGACAATTTCACAGGCATGATTCTCCTGAATAAGACCTTCTGGAATACATTGAATTTATTTTTCTACGGAATTTTTACTTTTACTAAAAATAATGAAGTATCATACAACTACCAGTGGAAAACTGTTCTTCAGAAAAAAATAGTTTGTCTATCTCTAATCACTGATTTTCTGGTATTGCCTTGAGATTACTACACCTGTTTTGGTACACAGATTTCCCTAGCACCAATTTGTGGTTTATTTCCTCAAGTGCTGGATAATTAGTTTTAATTGCTTTTCTTAACTACAAGAAAATTTATTCCAAAATAAATATGAAGTTTGTTGGCAAACATCTATGGGCATTTAGTTCATAAAGTGTTGACATTTTCAAGTCTATGGACATTTTAAAGGACAAAAAGGACATTAAAGGACATTAGTTAGCAAAATTATTTTGAAAAAAGATAGTTGATAAGAAACACGACTATAGTAAGAAATAATGGCTTAAAAACATGCAAGGGATTTAGCCAGCACCTCTAGCCCCTGTAGCTGTACCTATATGTTCTATGCTGCTGAGGTTCACATTCTTTCACAGCCATTACTCTCCAGTCACTGCAAAAGTGTTGACAATTTAGAACAAAGCACCTGAACAAAAGAAGTCATTTGAACTGAAAATTCCTAACTCCTGGAGTCCACAATAAAATCTTCATTCTAATTGCCTCTGACTACGTCATTATACAACCAGCGTGAACCCTGATACCATCAGGCACAGAAACTGCTTTGCTCTTTTAAGCTTCTTTCATGTGCAGTGTGAGCCACTATGCGAAGAAATACTTCAAGACAGGCAATCTGTTCTTGGCAGCCTCAGCAAAACAAAAACCCAACAGATTTGTTCAAATACAATCTAAGTGCACTTCTGGCAGATAAACAATGAAATTCTCTTTCCTCTTTGGGGACTTGGGGTTTGTGTAGAACTAAACACTATCTAAATTCTATGTATAGTTTGGTAGTGCTCTCTATCTGTTCAGCTGAAGATCACCATGTACCCATGGTCCTGAGCATACTCTGTTCTACACAACCAGGCTTGTCGAACTAAACCCACAGCATCCTCAAGTGCCTCCCTAGACCAAAAAAAAAGGAAAACTGGGAGGAGGCTGACAAGTCTACATTCACTGAAGTTTCCATCCTGAACCGTTTCTGAGATCTCACCAGGAACGCCGAGTGTCGTATGCAGGACCCGAGTTAAATATTGACATGCCCAAAGCAGGAGTCAGGCACCAGTGAGACATCCTCACTCACTTTGTCCCAGCACAGGCTTGGCAAGAAAGACTCCGCTCATCTGGGGAATCCAACAGATGAGCAACGTTGTTGTCTCCAACCCACATCAACAGCTTTTTTGTTATTTGTTGTTCTTCCAGCGCAAGGAAGAAAAGCCATGTTTTCTCAATAATGTCAAGGAATTTTAGGTAAACAAACCACTGCAAGATGCCTGAGGGATGAGAGTTTAGAGTTTATCGTGCCAGCACATGAGGCACAAGTGGTGCGACCTGCTTTAGCAGAAGATGACATTCTCCCCAGCTACAGGGTGTTACTGACCCAAGGTGAAGGTGCACCATTCCTCAGCTTTGTTCTCCTTCCAAAGAGAACAAACCACTCTGCAGAAGACAGACTATACGACCTCTTAATTAAGAGCCTGTCATTTCTAGGAGAGTTTAATTTCACAGTGACCTTCTTTGACACTTCAAAGAGCAGAAAAACTGTGCTATAGCACGGAAGCAAACTCTGTATTTCCTACAAATCATTAAATACCTATCTCGTTAGCTTTCTGCTTCTCTGTATGAACGGAACTGGAGAAAGCACGCATGTGCAAGGAACTGTAGTACAGTACACAGGCTGGGGAAGGGGGGGAAAGGAAAAAAAAAGAAAAAAAAAGAAACTCCACCGTCCAACATCCACCATATCCTCTTTGGTCTGCCTGCCAAGTCTGTCCCTGAGTAGAAAAACCCAGATGAGAACTGTGGTGTGACGAGTTCTCCCACGTACCTTTCACGAAATCAGCCTGTGTAGGTTTGTCCCACAGGGCTTTAGCTGCTTAGACATTTTGGAACCTACGTCTGCAGCGAACCATGCCTTTGAAATGCATTCAGCACTCCAGTCCTTCCACCCAGAACGGGTGAGCTCCAGTAACTTATGCTTTTCATCACAAATATTCTGTGTGATTTCATCCAAACCATCCCTGGAAAGCTTCTCCTCGGTGAAAGAAGAAAACCATTCCCATGAAAAATTATTTCCTCCAAGAACATAAATGGGAACTCTCCAGCTCATAAAATTACTGGTAAAAAAGAAGGAAGACAAAAATTCAGAGGAGATCATTTTAGAGGAATTCAGAAAAACAGACTGAAGTCTCACTTGCACTTTTTATACCTGGAATGTCTGTGTCAAAGCCTTGTCAGAAATGTTCATCACTAAAGACCTTAATATTTTCTTTTCTGCATAATTCCTAATTTTAAAGTTTATTGAAAAGTTTTACTAATACTGGGTAGGGGAATTTTTCTCTTACTTTCCAAAATGCCCAGGAGGGAAAACTTACCCCCAAATCAGTACATAATACCACTACTGTTTTACTAACACAGCAGAAATGGAGAATATAAGTATGGAAATGACTTCTCTAAAATAAGAACTATTCAGAGGAGGAGTCTGAAGGAAAATCTGTAAGTTCTAATTTCCAGTGTCTCCCTCTGCACCGAACAGCTCTCCTTCCGCAGCCACAGTCGCAAGGGGAGAGAGCCCTTTGCCTGCTGCCTGGCCTGGCCAGGTTTGGGAACAGGCCAGATTCCTGGCACAAACTCAGACTTTTCAGAGGAGATACAAATAAAGACAATCCTGGGATCTTAATAATTATACGTAAAATTAACAAAGAATCAACACTGCCAAAACTTTATACACACAATGTAACTGGGAAACCTTCATTCACTTTTCCTTTTCTTTTTTTTTTCCTTATGAATACTTCTGAGACATAAAGAAATTACACTGCCAACTTTCTTCACAAGAAGTCTGAAAATAAATCTAATTCCAACAAATTTAGAAAATTGTTCTGATCATCTTTCTGAACAGTGTCTACGAAGTTAAAGCATTCCTTAGTTTTTGGCACCTTATTTTTTGCATCATATAGGTCAGTATTTGTAGTTTGAAGATTTTAATTCTACATTTCTATAAAAAAAAAAAAGAAAAGTCGCCTGGAAGAAACTGCCTACTGGACAGCTATGGATTTTAATGAGTAATGGAATTTTCCTTCACTCAGACAATGCAAAAATACCAGAGGATGGCTATAAGAAGACATCCAGGAGAAGGTTTTATGACAGTGGTAAGCATCATACAATAATAGAACATTTTTAACCCATCCAGGAGTACTCTCCAAAAGCCCACGTAGGAACCAGTACCATATATCAATATAAACGTAAAAATGCTACCTTTGTATCAACTTAATTTGTATTCTTCTGAGCTAAATATTTTTTAGAAAGCTGATAGTATTTGTGAGCTTCAAAACTGGAACTACTCAGATGAGTCCTTTTGGCCAAATCAGGAACCACAGCTACACACTGAGCTTCGCAGCTAAGATTTTCATCTGATTCCACCTACTGGTGGGACCACTGTCTTCAGGAGCCACCACAATGGGACAAACAGGCACAAAGGCTTTGCCCACAATCTCATTCAATTAGTAGAAAGTGAAATGGGCAATCGGGTTTTCCAATGAGGAATCTGATATCCAACATTTACAAATCTGCAATTGAGGACTTTTAAAGAACAATACTGCCACATTTTTTGAAATTCACAGGCTGTACTGAGGCATGACTAACTTTCTGTAAACATTTCAACTTTAAAGCCTAAGCTTGTTTGGAATGCATAGCACTGAAGATTGAAAAAAAAAAAAATGAATTTCATTTTAAATTTTTCTTTTATGTAATCTATCTTATTTAGTGTTTGCACTGTTCTTTACATGAAAAAATGTTTCTTTTCATCACTTTCCCAAGAGCAACATTTTCATAAATACAGATTTTAAAATGTTTGTTTCAAATATATACGTGAACATAGAGGACATTTCAAGCAACAAAACAAAGCAAATTGAATAAATCTTCTATATTCAGATAATTTGCTCGGAATAAATCTTCTTTTTGTTTATATTCATATAAACATTACGGTCATGACTTAAGACTATCCAAGAGAAAATATCTCTGTTCAAGCCATATAAGCACAAAAAGGCAGGGAGGTTGGCTCCACGATGGGCAAATTCACCTCAGGGAAAGACTGTTTTACAAACCAGACAAAATAAAGTCAGCAAAATACTAAATCCCAACTAAACCATTTTGTGAGGATTACCACGCTGGTAACGGGGGAAAAGAATTCTCAGAAAAGCAAGGTTTGACATACACATCATGGACCTTATTCTTCTAAATCCAAAGTGGGATCTGGAATAACTGACCTACAGGACATCACAAAACCTGAGAAAAGACCCACCTCTTCTCCTGGTCCCGCAGGGTGGGAAACGACCCAACCCCTGCCTGGGCGCTCGGGGAAAATTAACATTTCTGCCCAGCTTTGCAACGAAAGCGGATGAGGGCTTCAGCACAGATTGCTTGAAGGAATCCTTGAATACCTTTTAAACACCATAAATCACTTCCCTCCCCCAACTAAACATTATGAAAACGTATCCACCCCTCTTTTTATTTCTTAATCTCTTGGCCTGTTTGGGGCCAGAATTCCCTTATATTTCCCCTTTGACTTACCATCATTCAATCAGACTGGGAAAAATAAGTTTTAAAAAATATAATACGATAGGAGTCATTCAGCATTTCCCAGGAAGACACCAGTAGCATGTGGAAAATGCTTAACAAAATTGATGGGAAAGAATCTTTTCAAAGCAACCTTGGACATCAGTGTTTGTTGAGCCTTTTGAAGGAGCCTTTTGGAGGTCGGACTAGATGACCTTTGGAGGTCCCTTCCGGCCTGGACAATTCTATGATTCTATGAAGTGACAGTAAAATTCGTAGCATAAAGCAGATCATTTACTCCCCATGTAGCATGCAGGCATATCTGAACAAATACAGGCGTGTGAGAAGAAGGACAAACCTGCAAATGTTTCAGCAGAGCTCCCAGTGAAACAGTTAAAGGTGGGGAGGGCTCGGACACGCTGTTCCTTCACGAAATATTCGGCACAGGAAAGTGCCAAAGCAGCTTAGTTCAGAAAGAAGCTCTGTTATACTACAGCGCAAAAACATTTCAACTGTAATTTTTACAAATAATGTGAACACTTGTTCTTCGGATTTTTAAACATTATTTATCTTCTAATGTTGAGAAATAAATTAGTTACAAGAAGAATAACAGAGCCATGAAGTTTGGAGTCACATACAGTAAGTCTGTTGAGTCTACTGTAAGTAAATTTACTGTCAAAAAGAATCTTTTTAAATACTTCTAAAGTAGCCAGTTGCTTCCAGTAATAAAACAAACCATGAATGTTTCCACATGCAATTAAATCTCCATCTTGTTTGTGCACCATGACTGGACTAACAAACCCTCAGAGGCGGGAAGGTGGTGCAGTGCAGCGCGGGCACCTGAACCAGCCCTGGGAAACCAGGAGCGTGTGGAAGCAATAGCATTACCTGCTTTTTCCACTGGCTTGGATTTCAGCTCTCTCCTGGCCATGACATTAGCTAATGGAACTGTGACGACAACTCCATTTCACACATGCAATGATTACAGTGTATTTGAATAATTCATCCCTTTTCAGACTATAAGCACAAACTTGCTTTTATCTGACCCAATCTGGAGTAAATCACAGTATGAAAGACATTAAGTACTTCTTCAATTCTCTTCTAATATGCTAAGAATAAGTTTAGAAAAAATAAATTAATTATATTAGGTTTGATCAGTCTAAAGAAAAAATGAGGCAGCTGCAATATCAGCCTTCCAATAGAAAACAGGACATTAGATTCCTCATGTCCACTAAAGGGCAAGGAATATGAACTATCTGCCAACAGAAGAGAATTTTTCTATCAGAATCAATACACATGGACGGCTCCACTTGTTATCCCACACTGTCTGCTTTGTAAACTGTCCTGAAACCCATATCCTGAAGTCACACATCATTGTGTGAAAAGAGAAATATTTAATGCTGGCCACACTCTTTACCCTATTTGCCTAATCTAGGTTGTTAAAATACCCAAGTCATGCAACACTCACATCTACCAGCAGTGGAACATTTTGAAAAGCACAGCTTTCTGTACAAAACAGTACTTGATGAAACTGTGTCCCAAAGGCCGGCAAAAAGGGATTGACCCACAGGCAAAGGACCCCAAAGGCTGCTGTTGGGCACGAGCCCACAGGCTCTGAGGGGCTGCTCCGGTCCCACCTGTGGTGTTGGGGATGCGCGGGGCAATGGTCCGTCCTTCTGCAGAGATGAGGCCAAACACAGCATCATCTGCAATCTGGCAGGGGCTTGGGAAAGATGTACCACAGATGGTCTTTCACTAACTGGTTCAAGTTTTTAAACCTTTAGAATTAATATTTGAAATTGGGGGTTTTCCTCCAATCATCCAGTTCACTAATCATACACCAAAGCCAAGTTTGGGATTCCATTTCATCTTGAATTCAGTTTTCAGCAGTTTATTCTCTTTACTTCTGATTAAAGAAATATCCGCCAATGCCAATTAAAAGTGATAATGCAGCATAGAACAGAACTGGACTTAAAACTTTAATAAAAGCTACTTGTTAAATGCATGATTACCAATCCAACTGTATGAATAATTCTATCCACCAGATGGCATATACCTCACATTTTGCTTCAAATATAGTCAAACATCAGTGACGTGGGTGAAGACTTTTCCTTATTTCATTAGAAGAAATTTTCTTCCTCAACAGAAGAAAAATGAATGAATTTCCACAGTTAACAATACCCACAGTCATCTATGAGCTGCTCCGAAACCTTAGCCTTTGCTCTCCTCGCAAGGAGATGCTAATGCAGTTCTACCAGGAAACTTAGACTGTAAAACTAGCCTTGCAGAGACATCAACAGCAGTGGATCATTTTCTGATATGTCTCATCTTAGTCTTCCAAGAAACCTTGCTATTCTAAGGCTTTCCAAAATTGTCTCATTCTATTTCATTATTTAATTTCATTTGTTACCCAGACAAGAATTTGAAGCTGTTTTTTATGTACAAATGCTTGTACATTTGAATTTTTTAAACCAATAACCATTTTTAAGAAGCATGTTATTTTCATCAGATACTTTCCATAGCAGAAAATATTCCCAAAAAAAACCCCAACCTATAAAACATAATCTAATTAAAATCCCAAGAAACTAGCAAAATAGCCCGAGTACCAAGCCTCACCACACACGCTTGGCCTGGTCACATCAAGCCTTGCCAGAGTGCCTCAGTTCCTAAGAGTGACTAACCATCTCTCTCCAAATTCTTCTCATTTTCTTTATATTTCTACTTCAAGCGCAACTACTACTACTGGTCTACTTTGTACACAACCATAACCATAGTACTAGCACTCGTTTACATATGTCTTAGTTCCATAGGAAAACAGGAAAACCTCTAGTTCTGGTTAGGTTTAGAAATAAGATTTTGTTGTTGTTTGCTCTCTACATTCTTAAAGTTCCAAAACTCAAAGGACTCTTTGTCAACTATCTCTTTTATTTTCCTTCCAAGTTTTTCATAGAACACTGCCTCCTTTTCACTAGTTCTTTCTGTTAACCACCTTTCATATCTCATTAGCAAATTCTGCCCAGTACTGTTAAATCAATTTCCATTTCTTTTATTTAACGAAAAAGGGGTATTTTGGGGTTTTGTTCTCTTGGATCTACTGAGTCACAACCACATGGGTATTTCCTGCAAATCTGCTTTCATCTTGGCTGTTGTTTTCCTTGTGTTTCTTTGCAGAGTAGAGAAATTAAAATTCAGCAAGGATCAGAGGAATCTGGTCATTAATGCCTAATATAAATACTAATTAGCAAATACCTCTTTTTTTCCCTGATGAGTACAACAGGAAAACAGTTACAAATATACTGTTCTCTGGGATAGTTTGATGAAATGGAGATTTAACTTCAGCCAAAAATACCAGCTCATTTGGAAAGCCCATTTCAGGCTAGTGTGTGACACCGCAAGCACGCGAGTATCGATGCACGGCCGTGTGGATGTGGAGTCCTGTCACCATGGACAAAGTGCACTGCACAAGCCAGTCCTGACAGACAGGTGACAGACTGACTGCCCTGGTGAACCTGCCCTGCTTTGCTCTGCGAAAATACAGACACACACTCAGCTCTCAAATTCCAAGAGAGTTTGTACAATTACAAAAACGAACACATCCTCCATCCAAATCAGTCCAAAAAGCAGGGGGAGGGAGGTTGAACAGGACAAATATGATGTAATGGTCAGGTCACTATGTAGATCACAGATCAGATAAATCATAACAGTCTCATATGAACACAAAAATTTGGAACTGCTTAAAAAATTCCATCACACCCCCCCAAATTCCCCGCACACAGCTTCACCCTGCTGTTTCTGATACTGGATTAATCCTCTTGTGTCAAGAGAGCTCCCTGTGCAGCAAAAGCTTTGGAATCTATGAAAGATCTAGGCACAGCAAACAATACTTCACCTTCTGAATCTCACCATGACTTTACTAGTAATGGTGTCCAACTTAATTGCTTTAATCTTCCATCATTTTATAAAGGTAATTTTAATTCTGACACAAATCACTGATGTATTTATCTCCTCAGCAGCTAAACCACTGGGAGGAAAAACAGGAAACAGCTGGTCAAAGCTAAAGTGTGATGAGAAACGTGTTCAAAACCAGAAAAAATTACTCAAAACTGATCATCCTTTACAAAGGCTGGATTTGTAGTTTGTCCAAACCAATGGCAAAGAAACACTATGCAAGCAAAACTGAATGTGCCGTGATTCACAAATGCCTGCTAAAGATGAAAGCCTAAAGAACTTTCTCGCTCAAAGGAAGCATTCAAGTTATTATAGAAGTCTGCCTCCAACCTGTTGGTTAACGGAAGAAAAAAGGAAAGAAACAGAAAAACTCTGAACTGCCAGAGAATAAGAAAATCAATATGCTGTGCTTTAAGTATGACCCATCCTATACTATATTTCCATATTATATTTCCTGCTTGTTGATAACCTCTACCTATCCTTCCTACAGCCTGGATGTGTTGAGTGAGATGGTGTTAACAGACCAAAGCCTCCTTTCTGCTGACAGCAGATCACTTGATGACAATGAAATCTCTGCGCAGCAAAGGATTCTGCACTCCCAGAGTTCTCCCTGGTTGCATTTGAAGTAAGGCAAGTTCCAAAAGGACACACAGGTGAGCCAGAATACAAGTTAATTTCATAAAAGGTAAATATTCAGAATGTTATGAAATAATATTTTTCCCTTTAAAATAAATACATTGACATTTACACACACCAGGCACCTAGTGCAATCCCAGGGCTGTGAACAACAGCCAGGAAGTCCAATGTTATGGTTCCCATGGCAACCGTAATGTGCTTATATAAAGTAAAATATCTTACATATGCAGAGGGTCAGAACGGCCTCAAGTTTGTAGCACGATGCTCTGTGTCTGCAAAGTTACTCAGGATAAATTCCTAATTTAAACCAGAGAAGACTGATGACAGTTTTCTCTCAGGAGCCTTTTTCTTGATCCAACCCACAATCACATTTCGAGCAATTCACAGCTCAGATACATTCTGATGTTTTTGCCGAAAGATAAACTATGCAGAATTAGCATTCAGACCTTTATTCAGGCTACAAGTATTTCAGCGTTGATTGACTACATACATCGAAAAAACCCACAAACTTGTTTTTTCTTCACTCTTATGCATACAACTGTAAAATTATCCAATATTAACAGTTGGAACTGGAGGGAAAAAGTTTTTCTTTCCCCCCCTCCCCCCCACCGGAAACTTAGGATCTGTCTCCTCTGCAGCCTACGGGGAAGCACCCGGCTACTGAGCCTGCTGAGATAACAGAAACCTCAGCCACAGCACATGAAGAGTGTCTGGGAGAAGTTTATCTTCTCCCAAACCTGGGTGAGCTCACCCGTAACTAACTGTTGGGAGTCTGCAGCAGAGATGAGATCACCGCTCAGACAACCGGTTCAGGCCCAGGGGCAGGACTGCCCACCAGCGTGCTAACGTCAAACAGCTTAGGCTACTGAAGGGTACTAAGGAAGCGTTATATAGCAAGTTAATGACCCCAGCTGAATTATATGCATCATACATACTTATATAGATAATATTTTTAGTTTAAAACTGAATTTAAAAGTGCTTAATGTAAGTTTGGCCTATGTCTCTTTATTAAAATGTTTGATGTAAATGATAGTTCCCGTGAAGCCAATAGCTCCGTTTTGCACATACTTCTTTCTCTCCCTCCAAGTAACATTATCCCAGCAGGAGATGGTAAATAGACTATGTGACCAGAATTTCACCCATTCACTAATACTTGAAGGGAATTCCTAAACACCTTAAGAACTAAGTCCGCTGTAACATGAAACTAGAGCAGATAATAATACAGCCTTTGTTTTGTCCACACTTTACTAATGAAGGTCTGTATCAGCTGTGATTTATTTAAAACAATTTTTACAGTATCGCAAGAATAAAAATAATCATGAAATATACATGAAAATAACTTTTAATCATCCGAAAAGAAGCTCACATTATTTTACTGCAGAATCAAAGTCCAAATGTTGGCAGCAGTCAATAGGCATTACAGTTACAGGACAAGCTAAGGAAAAAAAAAAAATAAAAGAAAAATCTTCTGTTTTCACACAAGCTAATTAGATTAGTCAGAGTCCTGCAACAAGTGCATGTGCTGATTGCAAGAGAAAAACAAACATTTCATTACAGTTGCATGTTCCCATACTATGGCAGCAAATTATCTGAAGGTATGTATCTTTGAATATTTGCTATACTAAGAAAATCTTAAGTTTTTACACTAAGTGTTTTAATTCCAGAGACGAAAACTCTTCTGAATTTCATAGAAATGGGAAAACAAGAATATTATCTGTAAGTAAGAACGATCACAAGCAAATCTAACATACTTTTCTCTCTCATACTCAGAGAGGGGATTGGCAAGTACATCTCAAAAGCGAGTCCTCAAACTCAGTTCAAAAATTATCATATCTCGTTACAGTTCAAAATATTTTAAAAATTTCACACAATTTGCAGAATGATACGAGCACTGTCCAATACACTTGTTTTGCAGGTAAGGAATAGCTTCTAAATATCTGATTTTCTAGCGAAATTATTAGGAGAATAAAACAATAAAAAGACGACGACAGTAGTTCAAAATGGCAGGGCTGAACGTCTGTGTTTCCCACGTTCCTGCCGAAACCCGTGTGCTGTCACTGCCCCGAGTCACCCGGCTGGGATGGGGTGAGCTTTGGGGGGCATGGGAGCACCCTCAGAGCTCTCCTGCCCCCCAGTACTCCCATTCATGTGCACCTGGACGGTACCTAACAGCTGCTTTACATTATTCCTTTTGTTAAGCTGCCACCAGTCTGTATTTTCAAGCAAAATTCTTGGTGACCAGAGGCTCAGAACCGTACTACAGCAAATCCCTTTTCACAAACAGAGAACCCCAACAGCCTCATACTCATGGGGAGTGCCTTAGATATTGTGGCAAATACAGAAAAAATCTCTACTGTAAAACTGTAAGTCCTCCCCAAAATGTCATACCAATAAGACGTATGCCTACCAATTACTGGCAAGCCAAGCTTTTTTCATTTTAGAAAACTTTCTTTTTACAAGATCCTGAAGGACTGTAGGAAAGCAAGATAATTAAAAGTGTATATGAAATCTCAATAATTCAGATTTTTATTATTCACTCACCAACAGAGTGATCTTTGTATGGCACAGTTTTTATTCTCTCATACCAGAACAAACAACCCAAACTTTTCAACAGTTCATATAGGTAATGGAGATAACTTAGTTTCAGCTGAGAAAGAATTTAGAAGAGTGTCCAATTCTAACACCAAAACGAACTCTTTAATGTGCTGCAGGGAGATTTTCTAAAACAGATCTTCATGCTTCTTTACAGTTAATGAACAGTCACTAGAAGGAAAGTCAGAAAATGTGGAAAAACTGAAGGCATGATGTATTGCTCTTGCCAAGACTCCCACACTATTGGCTCTAAATACCTAAGTGTGCTCACAGCTAAAACTTATTGTTCATAATTTGGCCCAATATTGTTAAAGCTATGAGGCAACTACAAAACGATACAAACTATTAAGAGATTTATCTCTAATTCTATAACGCATTATGGTAATAAAACTGAATACTTCTACAGACAGAGGGTAAATTTTCTATTTTTAAAGCTAGCCTTTAAAACTGGAGTAACTCAACCCAAAGCAAATATAAGTACAGAGCTTCATTTAACAAAGTTCAATTTATTTTTACAGCACTTAGTGAAGGGAAAACATAATTTCATGCCTCTTTGGCTTCTCTTTTGCCTCCCTGATTTTTTTCCAAATAGTCAATTTAGCTCATGAACTTTTTTCTTTAAACAATAGACTGCAACTCTTATGCAAAGAAACAGGAACCACAGCGTCCAGGTAGAACAAAAACCACCTCACCCAAACCTACTACCTACTTTAACATATTAATAGAAACCTTTATGTCTAAAAACATGACAACATCAGTAATAGGCAAAATACTCATGCACAGTCAGATTAAAAACAAATATTATTAGAGTGGAGAACCCCAACCACTTGCAGATTATTTGCTTTATGTCATTTTTTCCCCACAAATTCCTTTCTGTGTGCTGGACAAGGAATTTTATTTCAAAGGGGAAAACCAAAAAATCTCAAACCCCAAATTTGTCTGCAATCCACTACATAGAACCACAAACTATCTTTACCTATTCATTATGAAACACTCCTGCAAGATAGATCTATAATAAAATCATTTGCTATCTGGAAACAGATGTGGGAACAACTAAGTTTTCTTTTTTCATTATTGCCTTATTAGTATTTGGCATTTCACTAGCACCTTGGTAGCTCTGAAGAGTGAAAGATGTATCAGCGTGCAAACCTCTATCTGAGCAGAGCTAAACTCTTGCTCCTTACAGCTCAACCTCCGGACGTCAGGAATGTAATGACACAGCAAAGATGGCCCTGCCACCTCCAAAATAAGCTGAACTGAAGAATTAAGCTGTTATGCATTGCAGCCCTGTTGTCACAGCTGTCATCTGGAGGTCACTTACCTGGCTTGAGGGAGTCACCCTGCGGAACTCTAGTGAGCTGCTCAGATTTAGTACCTCAGTCAGCAGCGGACCTGGCTACTTCTGTCATATTATATTCCGACTACTGCAGAAACACCATCACCAGGAAGAAAAGCAGCGCACTTCAGCACTGTGAACCTCTCAGACACAGATGGGTCAATGACTCCAGAAGCTCTGACTTTTGCAATTAGTGAGATTGCTAATACAGTGCAGCTGAGCTGAGCCCAGGCAGCGGGCAGCTTGTACCAGGCTGAGCAAAGCCCACACCAAAGCTCTCACTCCCGTTCTCTCTTCCCATGGCCAATCTTTGCCACATCTTTCACATGTACCAATGTGAGGGGCTCGCACTGTTCCAACCCAGACAAGGGCATTTCTCAGGAACAGTTAGAGCAGCCACACATCCATCTGACAGCGGTAAGTGCTGCACTGTACAGAGCTGCAACAGCCACAGGCAAAAGGAGAAAAAGTGTTCAGCATAAAAATCTTCTCTTTTCATACAACACGTACATTAAATCCAGAGTAGAGGAGTCTAAATCTGCATATAAATATCTATCACCAGTAATCATATGCTACATTAAAAATACATCTAATTTTGTGTATTTTCTACACAATCCAAAGCCTCAGTCCCACCTTCCTATGCAAGGAAAGAAAAAAAATATTCAGCAAGACAACAGTTCAGTGCCTTTCCTTTATTAGCACCAGAATTTTTATGTAAGGGATATGCACAAATGAGACCCACATTTTCCTACTTAAAACATAAAGGTCTCTATTGTTCCATGTTTCACCAGTACTGCTATGAAAACTTAATTTCTCCAACTTTTTTTTCCTCTTGAAGAACAGAACTACTGTTCACTTAGCTGTTCCAAACAGAATGCATGCTCAAAGGGTGAGATAAGGGGAAAGAAAGAACAAATTACCACATTCATTTACTACTTTCCCCTTCTTCCTTTGATTATTAGCATGAAAGCTTCCTACAAATGCCCATAATTCATTACATTATTTTAACCCAGTGTATGCGTTCAACGGGTCCATATATTTGTCACATCCACTGAGTTAATTTCTATGTTTGTATGAAAGCCATATATAATGCCAAATAAGCTATAAACACATGGAAATATTATTGCAGAAATAATATTTGACTCTAAAATAACAGAAAAATAATGCTCAGAATGCTTGATGCATATTATACATAAAGAGGTTACATACAAAGGTTGATAAGAAGGAAAATATTTGTAGTCACCATTTTGAAGAAGAAAGACTTAGAAACATGTGGTTTTAAGCTTTTTCTGACCATAAGCAAACATTCTGTGCATGGCAATTGCACAGAGTGCTTTACTGTGCCAGTTAGGCTTTTGTTCATTTGTAGGCAGAAGTTTTCCTATTGAAATGATTATTCAGTGAGTATTTATTACATTTATTTCTGAACTTCTGTGTGTACTACAGAAAAAAATTTCACATTAAAGCCCACAGCCCGAAATGCTATACATTTTAAATCCAAATAAATTTTAAAGGATAAGAGTACATTCTTCTAAAAAGCAGTGTTCAACATGAGGTTTAACGTGCTTAAGTGAAATATCCTTTTCAGTGTTACGAAGTGTTTGCTAGTTGAAGGCTTTTATTTTTAATGAATGAAAAGGTCATCAGGGTATCAAAACTTTTACGAAAAAAAGGAAAAAAAAAACAAGACTATGAAACTCTTACCTCACACCATAAAGACTTCTCAAGAAAGGAATGAAATTCCCATTTTATTAAGGGCTGAATTATAGTTAGCTGTTCTGTCGTAATCCTAGAAAGCTTCAAGCCACTGTTGTTTCTCCTTTGCTCAAGGTAATTCCAAGCAGCATTTCCTATGTGTCCTGAAGGTAAAGTCCTGACAATTGCTCTCGTTCCAGTATAAACTGACTTTTTAACCTCTTTATCATTTTTACAGAAACGTCTTATTAATAAAGTAGAACGTTCCTTTTTGTTTCTAAAAAAATCCTCTTCCATCTCTTCTTCACAGTTATCATTACAGTCTTCAAAATGGCTCAGAAAGGGCTTTGAGGGCATTCTTCCAGTAAAGTTGTTTCCACAGAAGCTGTTACCTGCACACGCCACTTTAACCTTTCGTGGAGCTCTTTCCAGACAGAAATACTTATCCCGTAAAGCGTCTTCATACAACTGCTGCCCATTTTCATTCTCACAATGATTTGCCAACTCCACTAACCTGCAGGAGCAGGCTGGGGAAGCAGTGGTGTGACCGTCGCCAGCGCTCACAGCCTGCAAGCAGTCACCCAAAATGAAGCCGTTGTGCAAACTACACAAAGCCTTGGACACGTTCCTGTCGCTAGCACAGTGAAAGTGAAAAAAGGCCACTTTATCAGCATCATCGCTGTCATTCTTATTTACTGCTGTCTGAGTTCTTAACGAAGGTCCATTCATTTTCAGCTGGATTTCAGCAAGCATGGCTCTTTCCAGTGACACGGGAATTCCAGTTTCCAGGCACGCCTCTGCCCCTGCTAAAGGATCACAAGGTTTGCACAACCGGCTGCACGGGATATTACTCTTGTAGTTTTTCTGTGCAATGTTACAGTTAATGTTAAGAAGTTCCATTGACTCAGGGATGGAGCTGCTCCTCTCCCAGAAGTTTTCATTACCATTGTCATTAGTCGGTTGTTCTTCCGCCAGAGAGAGAATTTTGGGCACGGAGCCCTGAAGACTTTCTCCTTTGAGCCTGTGTGAGTAGGAGAGCACGCCTGTGGTCCGCTGCCCCAGACTGCCAGGGGGGCTCCTTATAACGCTGGTGTCCAAGGCACGTTCAGCCTTTTCATCTGCAGCTGACGGAGCGGGTATCGCTTTACTCCGCGCCGCAGAGACCAGCACAGACGCCGTCATCTCCTCCGAGGTCATCCTGACGCCGTCTTCTGCTGGGGACCGGGGGGGCCTTGTCTACCAATCCTCACACCATGTTTTCAGCGTAATAAAAGGATCAGTGCTAAATAACCGGGGAACACGGTACAATATATATTGACTGCTTGTTCTTCTTGAACTGGGTTTTAAAAAAAAGTAATTTTTTTCCACTGTCGGGCTACTAGGCTTTCCCAGCCTTGGATAACTGGCACGAAATACAAACATTTGTAAACCAGCTCCTTATCGTGACGTAGCCACTCGCCTTGTCTCTTCCCACAATTAATTCCTCTATCATTTGTAGCACACACACTGTTGCCTGGGGTTGTAGAAGACGGCCAAACACATCATCCATGTCAAAGATGCAACTTCCCATAGGGCATCCAAAAAAGCTGGGTTTCTGTAAAGAAAAGAAAAAAAAGTATATAAATATTGAACAGAATCCATGGCACAAAATCCACCATAACAACTACAACAGAAAGAAATTTTTTTTATGTAAAGAGAAGGAATACAAACCAACAGAAGTTAATTATCCCGAGACCTAGAGAATTCCAAAATACACATTTAAATCTGTCTTAAAGCCCCACTTTACAATCTGAGGAACTCAGAGTCATGTTTTACCTATTTAAAAAGCCGTCTTCACTTCACTATGGAAAGCTACGTGACTGCAGAAAACTAACTTTACTGTAGCTGTAACATTGAAATTGAACGTACAAGATACATACAAAGAGAAAAAAAGAAGTGTCTTTTCTATCATTTTTCTACTCGTATCCAGGATAAGTTAAAACATTTTGAAGAACAAAAATAATTTTTTAGCCTACACTGTCTTTTAAAACTAATTATTTTCAGAACTGAACTCTATCACAACTACAACTGTTTTGGTGTTACATGAGGTTTGTTTTCATTAAACTTCGCGTTACCATGAAATTGTGAGGAAAATACAGTATTTTTGCCAGAAGTTTATGACTGAAAAAGCAGGAAGGCAGAGTACATTAAAGAATGAAATATTATCAATAATCTTTTTGACCCCTTTACTTATATGCCTTAAGCTAAAAAATTAACCTGCCCTTCAACGTTGCCATTAATTCGCAGCTTCTTTCCTGCAAATAGCACGGTAGAAGTACATCTGGGAATCAGAAAACAAGAGGTTACAGATAGTTCAACAAAGGAAACAGAATAAAATAGACACACCCAGATAAACCATGGTGAATTAAAATTAAAATAGATATATGCTTATATTTCAATTTATCATATTTAATGTCTAAAAACATCAAGTGTATTATTAAAGATATGGAAAACGCAGAAAGTTATAGTAAGGCCTAAGTTTAATAAAACAGTCTAAATTCAATAGAAACAAGCAAAAAAAAATATGGCTTTGAAACTTTAGTAGCAAAAGATATCACAAAGCTGAGGCAAATCACCATCCAGGCACAGCAACCTGATCACTGACCTGATCCATCAGCTGCTGACCCAGCACCACCTACATGAGCAGAGGGACCACCTTCTGCAGCTCAGCTGCACACAGGAATTAAATCAGCTGTAGTTGATAAAACAAATAGGAACAATGGGAGGGATCAAATACTGCCATGGCACAACGGTAAAGGAGATACAAGGAGAAACCAACACCCGAGCAATTCTTTCAGTCTGTATTCCCTGATAGTCCCTATATCATTACATTGTACCCTGAAAGTTGTTTTAGTTCACTTTCTTCAATTTTAACTATTTCCCTTAAAAAAAACAATCCCAGAACAACACACACACACACGAGAGGAAAGTGTCTCAGCAATAACCTTATTCTACCATTTCCTACCGTTCTACCCTGCTCCTCCTTCCTCTTCAAAACCCCAGGTAACAGCTTCCCTAACCTTTTACCACTGCACACTTGAAGAAAACTGCAAGCAATCCACCTAGGAATGTCCCCATGGTATTTCTTCTGGCAGCCATCCACTGCTCTCGAGTCCAAACCTACACACGATAATGCCGATCAAAGCACAAAGATCTAGGAGGAGCTAGAACAAGAAGCAGCTGGGTTTTTTCTTGTTTTCTTACTCTTAAGTTTCTTTTTTGCTATATCAACCCTGTAAAAGGTGTAAAACATGTACATGGCTCAGTAATAGACTTCAGTACTGATTTTTGAGAGATTTCTCTCATCCTTCAAAACATCTCAGCCTACTGATTCATCTTTCCTGTCTGCACCAGAAAAATTCCAGGCAATCCAATGAAAATACAAACCAACAAAATATATTCATAAATGTACTCCCTGTAATATTGCTAAGCCAGGAATAAAAATTAATGGAATGGATTGTCAGTGCAAAGAATATATCATTTATTGCACTGGTCGCCAAATTAAATTCTTACAAAACAACGTCACTCCACAAGGCAAAACACACAGCCTCATTACGCAACTTTAACACCACACAATGAATCTGAGACAGCAAAACTGACCACGCACGTTGACTTGAATTTTTTTACATCGTTCTTTACAGAGAAACTTTTTTTAAAAAAAAATCATATCCCTGATTTGCTTCTGTAAGCAGAAAGCTGCTAAAATCTGAGGTGCATTTTTATCTGAGACTGTCCACAAAGCTCATTCTGAAGCCAGGACTGCTCCTCCACACTCCTACTTCCTTCATTACCATCCTCACACCTCTCTATTATGTGTCCACATGTATCCTCCTCAAACTGCTTCTCTCAGATCTTTTTCTTTTCTCTAGAAACTTTCTCTCACATCTTCCCCGTTAGTGGTTTTGTCAGTCACCTGTCTCCTCAGCTCCAGGCCACAGGCCTGCCCGTCTCTCTCTACCAGCATCACTCTATATGGGCCTACGTTTGAAATCCATCCCATCCAGAATAAGGTCTGCCTAAGGAGATCCCTGCCTATGCCCAGCTGTTCCCATCCTTTCATGACCACCGCAACGCAGCAGGGAACTCATCCATCTCAAGAATGTTTTGCTCAAGTTACTTCCCAGCCAGATCATTTCCCAACCAAGTTCATACATGGTTGTACTGACACGTGTGCTACAACAGCAACAGGAGGAAATGAGCCGCATGGGGAAGGGAGGAAAATGCTGCTGAAGTCAATTTATACATTTCTGCAGTCTGCAAATCTAATTTGATGTTTCAGCAATGTCAGTCTAGCAGGCAGCTCCCACCAGAGCTGGCAGACTCGCTTCTCCCCTCACTCTTGATCTTCAGTCCCTATTCCTTGCATCTCGAGATCATGAGGCCACAGAGTTAAGTCGATTCAGCTGGCTGATCTGTCAGGAAACTGTTCTTTTCATCCAAATGAACTGATTCACCTTGTGGCCACATGAGCACTGTATTCCACGAAAAGGAAATATTAAGAATGCCTGCTAGGGACCACATGTCTCAGTAGCAGTTTCACTTTAGATCTTGTTTGCTATTATGCCTAAATGCACCCTGAACATAACAAACTAATAGAAAAGTTACCTCATGTACAAGTACACAAAAGTCTCATCAAATAGCAAGCAAAACCCATGATGGTAGAGCCTCTGATCTATGGACAACTGCAAAAATATCTGAAGCTGTGGCTCCACTGAACAGATGACAAGGGTTTCGTGTGTCCCTCACTACACTCTTCTCACTCTCTGCTTTCCACTGCCATCAACAGATTGCAATTCACTGTGCCCAGCAAATTCCTTAAACTCTTGGAATTCATCAGACATGTGACAAAGTGCATTAACACAGTGGTATAAACGCTATCAAGTGTAAAACCCCCAAGCTCAACCAATAAAACAGTATTTTGTAACTTACTGCAAAATTGCAGAATTATCCCTCCCTGTGGCTTCCCTTTCTTGCCTGTCTGCACGTGGGTGGCCAGAGCCAGGACCCTCAGATAAAATCCTCATACAGACATATACAGGCATTTGCATATAACAAGAAGACTGAAATCATTCAAAATAATATTGTTCCTGTTGCACACTCGACTCAAAACACAGTGATTCACAGTTAAATCTGCACGTGAGAGCACGTGAAGCAGAGCATGCAGCCCGCACTGCACTCAACACATGCTGACATTTTCTAAAGCCGCTAGATTAGCTGATGAAACCCATTAATAACTACACTGGTTCATTTTACAAGGCTTAAGTTATGTCAGAAATGCAATGTGGTCCTTCTATCAGTAAAGTAAAAGTAAAAATATAAGAAACTAGATCCAGCGCCAGTGGATGCAGAGGTCAGCCAGCAAGGACAAAGGAATAATGAAAATAAACAATCTGGCAACCCTTCAGCACACACATTCACGAAATGTATCGACTCTGAAAACATGTAACAAAACTAATTTGTCGTCTATCTTTTTAACACTGTGCAAGCTGGTTCTACTTAGTATTAATAATAATGTTTAATAACGTTTAATAATTCCTTATTCCCCAGCCATCTGGGATTAAAGTCTACAACAGTCTAGGCGAAGCATCCAACACAATCAAAGACTATAAAACTCTATAAATTTAGTATCGGTTTAAGCTATAATTCATTACTCCAGCTAATTTATTTTGAAGCCAGGAATTTGCTTCAGAGAAAAAAAGAAAAACGAGTGTGCTAAAACATCCACTATTATTTGGTCTGAGAAAAGGCATATGAAGGGTCAGAACCATCACACCATTGGTAAATCAGAAAGCCTTTCAACTCCAGGCTGTGCAGGAAAAGATGACTGGAGGACGCTGCCTGGACTGTGGGAAGCAGCAACAGGAGGGACAGCAGGGGATGGACCTCACGGTGACAGTGGGGATTACCTGAAGAAGTCACCTGCTGCCAGGGACACCTGGTGCGATTCAGTATCTCTGGTGCTGGGGCAGCTTCACCAGCAGCTTGGTGAGCGCTTGGTGGGGGCCAAGCTCATGGGTGCAGAAAACGAGGGGAACTGACAGACACGTGACATTACAAAACACATCCTGGTAGTTTCCATGGGCAAACTGCTACCGGGCTGGGACAGACGGTGACTCACGCCAGTGAAAGGGTGAATGGGGGCAGCCTGACAATCCCTGCTTCTGCCCTGGCCACGCCGGGACACCGATAGCTATTTCTCCAGCTTCCATCCTACATATGCATGGTGGCTATCTGTCCTAAACAAAAAATGTTTCTGCACACAAAAAAAAACCACCCAAGAAACAAGCAATTATATTAATTAATTCAAATCATTAAATATTTACACAGCATCTAAGACATAAGCAATCAATGAGTAAAAGATTCCTGGGAAACAGTAACCTACAGAAATAAATTGGCACGGTAAGGGGACACAAAACCATTGATCATCTCACGTCACCCAGCAACTGTGTTTAAACGATATAATCCCAGTTCAAGCCCTTAAAGAAACAACTGATTCATGAGGGAAGTTGTTTGTATACTACAACTCTCCATTTACAATAAAGAAAAAAAAAGGACATTATTTTTAGTAAATAAGCTACAGTTTGTTTCAGATCAATTCTTGAGGAGAATAAGAAACCCAAATTTATTAACTCCTCTGTATTTTACCCTGTATCATGCACACACTAATTTCTCATTACAGTGCTTCTCTCAGATACGAGCAGAAGATACCAGCACAAGAACAGGGCCACGTGTCATCATCAGTTTCCCAAACCTTTCTCCTGCCCAGGGAACCACGCAGTGAGGATGAAACAGCCAGACTCTTAAGACTCACTCAAGATGTGCACAAACTCTATTTGAACAGTTGGAAGCAAGTTATAACAACATTTTATTTGGCATAAAGCATCATGTACAACCTCAGATTTACCACCAGTGTCTGTGTTTCAACAACAAAAAAAATCTTGAAGAACTACAGTATTTATATATCCTGTCAAGTTAGAGTCTTTTTTCTAATTTCTAGAATACTTATCTAAACACCATCAAGTATTAGATGTCTCAAAGTACGGGAATGTCTGCCAGATGGTGAACCCTCTCAATTGCCTCATCATCCATCGCTGCATCAGGCAGAACCTGAAACTACTGTCAGATACCAGCCCCGCTCCTCATTTCTTTACAGCAAGTCCTCTTCTGCGTGAGGAGATGCACCAGGACCCATGACTGAATTTATCTTACTGTCAGGGTCAGTTCTTTATTTCTTTCTAGATCTGATCTGCAATAGACTGCTGAAATAAACTTTCTGTTCAGTGGTTAGTTGAATTTCACACTAAACGACCTTATCTGAAAGCTGAAATTTCATCATCGACACTCAGACGAACAATCCCTTCTATCCGAGGTGCATGACGACTCTAACCATTAAAGCAGGATTACCCCTCTCCATCTTGGAACAAGTACTTCTGGAATAATTTCCTTAACTTTTTGAAGAACTGCAAAAACAGTCTCAAATGAGTGAAAAAGATTCTGGAGCACAGAGTCTCACAGTCATAGGAAAAGGGAGGGCAGCAGAATTTAAAACAAAAGTCTTCAAAACGCAGCATTCAACAAACTTGACACCAGTAAATAGAATCTCTTGGAAAGATTAAATAAAACTATAGAGGAACACCAAATAACTGACAATTAATAAAAGATACTATACAGAAAACAAGGACAAATAATGCTTGTGCAGAAGAAAAATAGGAAATACAGTAAGAAATAAACAAAAAAAACCAGTTGAAAGACAAATGGACCAGTGCATCAAGATTTATTTTAAGATCTGAGAGTCTGAGAAGGAATCATACACTGTGCAAAACAGGAAAAAATTAAAAATTAGGTTTGAGGTTGAAACCAACCTACTGGCAGGCTCCAGCCAAAGTAGCTGATTGATGCCTCATTCCCTGTCACCTTCAATGAGGTATTTTCAGTGCCTCCTGCACAGGAACTCCTGCAGGGAGAGGAATCAACTGATCCAGAGGAAGACTAACCCAGGGAAGAGGAAAGACCAGTCTCCAAGCAGGGTTATCTGATGCCACCCACAGCACGATCACACAAGGGGACAGGGACAGCTCAAGCACAAAGCAGGGCACCACCAGAGAACCCAAGCCCAGAGTGGAAATCTATCTGCAGCATCCCACACTGAGACAGCTTTAACCAGTCATTAAAATGCATCCTAAAAATTAATCTACAGCAACACAGACATGTAAGTGTAAAATTCTAAGAGGTTAAGGCAACACAAGTTACAACCAACAGATAAAACACAACAAAGCAAAGACCATAAGGAAAGTTCAGTTTCTTAAATGTAATAAGAAAGAGTAAGATTGGTATTACCAATTAGAGGTCCTCATCGCCCTCCTCCTTTGCATGATTACCAGCCTAAGGAAAAGGGTTGTCTCTTCCAATGTGAAAACTCTGGGAACCTCAATAATCCTTTCCAGCTTCTGTACAAACTACCTTTTTCTAATTTCACTCTATCTTCACTTTATCTCTGAACCGACTCCTGTGAAAGAACACACGCAGTGGACACAACATGAGAAGACAAAGGGAAGCAACAGGTTTGTCTCTCTGAACCCCAAGCAAGTGTCCTGCTCATTACCTCAGCATTTAATATGGTAATTAACTGAGCCCAGTGATGCTTCGGTCTTGCCACAAGATCAGAACTCCCTCACTCAGGCCCACCAAGGATCCTGTCCACCTCAGGTTCCTCGTCATCTTCGTTCTTCCTCATGGCATTTTTCTCATGTGAGCACCCAAGTCTTCTCTCATCTCCCTCTCTCGCTGACCTGCATTAGCTGTAGCTCTAATTCCTGCAACTGTAATTATAGCCACCCCGGTGAGAACAGAACCTGTAGTAAGAATATTCCTGACTACTAAACTGTCTGATGGTATGTTAGAGGCACATCCATCACTACAGTTTATCTTCTGTAAACCCAAGCTAACACTTTTATTCACATTATGCTAAGCCACAGTAGTCCTATTAAAACTGTTACTTAGGTAATAATTTATATATTATTGCTCAGCTGTCATAACTGCAGCAAGAGTGAGTCTGAAACCCCAGTACGTTTCAAATACAAATGAAAAGCTAATCTGTACGTGAACAAGAGTTCAGTCATTTGTCAATCTACACATTTACACTTTAGTTGTAGAAAAGCAAAGAAAAATACTTCTAATGCTGAAGACTAACATTATTAAATTACTGCACCACTCTTGTATTTTCTCAGAATACATTCTCTTTGTTTACTTTTCCTGACCTATTCATACCATTCATTCAGGAATCATAATATTTAGTCTCTTTTTTCTTTCTCTTTTGAACATCTGTTTTTTCATCTGCATATTATTATTGTGCCTAATAGAGAATTCAAGAGAAAAAAAAACAGGGTGTTTTGCTTAGAGAGCAATTAGTTATCTGCTTGAGAAAGATGTCATTTTCAGAAGACTATTGATCAAGCAACCCTGAAAATACATTAAACAATTTCTATACCACTGCTGCTGTTCCAGCATTGCCAGATATTAAGCAGTGACACTGAAAACAGCACTACACAAGCACAGCAAACAATCTGACTCATTCGAGCCACGAAGTAACCTCTACAACTGTGGCTCTTCCCAGAATTAAATGTGTAACCTGCAAATTATTTTTTCATGATGTTGCAAGATATTTACTATGTTAACATAAGAGGTCATGACCAACTTAATAATTTTAAGTAATCATTTTAAATTAAATGTTTTAATATTTTTAAAGTCTTGTAGGCATCATTATAATTGACATTGTAAGTACTAGTAATTCAACCTTATTCAATAAATAAATAGGACCGAAATATACCCAGGGTGAAAATTAGGAGCTTTCTTTTGTAACATACCATCCTGTCTTTTAGATAAATTGAACCAAAAGCAGAGAAAACTGTATGTTCACAGCAACTTCCATGTTCCTTAAGCTCCACTTTCATTTCTGTAACAACTTAACTTATTCGAAAGAGAAACATGCCTGAAGATCTATACAGCATGCCTCCATATAGGATTATGGCACATTTAGGTGATCCTTCATTTGCAGATTTATCTGCTTTTCTTGGTTATCTTTTAGAGCCTCTACGAAAGTCCATTAAGCATTTCTGACTCTTGTGAGACTCCCATTTAGAACCTGTGGCTTCTAATTCTGTGTTTAGACTTCACCCTTTCTTTTGGGATAACACGTTCAGGAAGAGCTCAACTTAAGTGCAGTCATCATAAAACAACTCTTTCTCGGGTAGTACAGTCGAGCTCCTTGCTTCAAGAATAGTAAGAATTTGGAATTCTGAACATGGAAGTCTGCTCCCTTGATAAGATGGGACTTTATCCCAGATTTTTAGTCTACTTCAGTCTTCACAATATAGTTAATTGGGATAAGAATGTGTGGTAAAAGCTAATTCAATACTTATCTAACTCAAACAATCACTTGTTCAAAGTTTGTTACATTTCTTAAAGGTTCTTGTACTTTCAGCTGAACAGATGGAATGCAATTTTAACACAGTGAAGTCGTTGGTAGAATTAATGGACAAGTATTTCAGAGGACACTTAATGTCCACGAAGAATATTCAGTAGCCAAGGGTACACTGAAAAGCAAGAGAACATGCAATAACCAAGCATTATATACCTTAGTTACTTCTAGAAGTAATGAATTCTGAATAATCATGATGTCTAAGAGATGCCAGTTCCAACAGAAGCTTTTCTTACAGTTGGCATATTACTAAGGTCTTTCTCATATACGGACCCTCCGCTAATAGAACCATAGAATGGTTGTGTGAACTCTGAGCGACTTCTCCACAGATTTACAAAACGTCTCTTCTGCACCTGAGTAACATTTGCATGAAATTTGTTGAGTCTTTAGCATATTTGAGATCTGCACTTTTGTAATAAACCTGATTGCTAGAGGCCAAGTTAAAAGTTGGAAGAAAAAACACACAGACACACAGTGTGACTTTGCAAAGTTGTTTCCGTAAGAAACCAGGCTAAAAAATGCAGTCATAATTTGGAAAAGGACACTTCCTTCTCTGGAACACCCTTTTTTTATTTTGACATAACCGGCAATTCATGCCAGAGACTCTGCTAGTATCCAAATAACACTGCCTCATTAAAATCTGAAAATGCTACTAGGGAATCTTGTTGGGGTTTTTTCCCTAAACTAGATATATGTACATTCCAATATTCATATGCCTCAGTAATAACGTATTATGTAAAAATAAGCATTACATATACAGGCTACCATATTCTCAGTCAAGCAGAAAGATTAGTTCACACTCATTCGATTGTGCGTCCCTGCTGCTATCACATTACTTAATATCCTTATATTTAGCTCAAAAAGGTCCTAGAAGTGAGGAGATTTATAGATATGTCTGATATATACCCTAAGCTTGAGCAGAGGAGAAGGGAAGGAGAAGGGAAAGCACCAGAGAGGAAACAGTGCTACAGCTTAAGACGCCAAAGAACCCAAGCACAAAAGGGCTGTAAAAGATAAGGAACCAGTGAACGCATGCTGAAACACTCAAGGTTATTTCTGCTGTAACAGTCAAAGAAGATGAAGCTACTCTGTTTTCTGTAACGTACTTGGGCATGATAACAACAAACTGCAACTAGCACAACGATACGCAATTTTTCCCCGGGATGCGATCACCGTGGGTGTCTGTCAGAGGGAGTGTCAGGGCCCCAAGGACACCAGGTCCTTAAACACTGCCATAACCGGCCCCCGCCTGCGACCCCCACCAACAGGCCCAGGAGCCATTTCAGCTCAGGCTTGTCCAGGCTAAGCCCAGGCCCTGTCCCCTGTGGCTCCTCACCTTTCCACCAGGGTCCTCTGATGGACATGGGACCCAGTTGGGGAGGAGCAGGCAGAATCCCCGGCCCCGGCTCCCCCTCACACAGCCGCCATGGCAGCTCCCGCCTTACGGTCAGCCATGGCCGTGCTCTTACCACAAAGGGTGAAAAGAAGCTAAGGAAATTTAATCACCAAGTAACAGCCCAACAGCACAATGGATACAGACTTTTGCAGGACGCCAGCAAGGCCAAGAGCGGGGACGAGGAAGTTACTCTGAAACGCGGAACCCAAGGCAGCAGGGCCAGCGCCGAGGCAGGGAAGGGGCAGGCCGAGGGCTGGCCATGGGGCTTCTCTTGGGAAGGGAAGGAGGCCGAGGGCTGGCCATGGGGCTTCTCTTGGGAAGGGGAAGGGAAGGAGGCCGAGGGCTGGCCACGGGGCTTCTCTTGGGAAGGGGAAGGGAAGGGAAGGAGGCTGAGGGCTGGCCATGGGGCTTCTCTATCAGGCAGGATGACAACGCTGACTTCATCCCGCTGAGAGGAAAACCTGCAGAGGAGACGCAGGAGGCTCACCTGCAGGACTGATCGCTCAGCCATGACCTTAGCGGGCAGCTGAGCACGTTATGAAGGAATAACTGACATGAGAATAGATCCCCAAAGGGAGGCAAAGCGGCAATGAAAGGTAACGGTGTGTGCAACTTACACAGTCTTGAACAAAACACAGCCTGATGCCAGCAGCACTGCTCTGCGCACAACTGAAACCCATGTAATGTTTCAAAACAGTTGTAAAAACAAAAACACATCTCAAGAGAGCGTGTAAGGCAAGGGGTATCAGTGCCTGACACAACTGGTCAAGTTCACTGATGATACCTAGAGAAAGCGTTGTTAAATGGTAACCCCGTGAGGGTATCACCCCCTCTACCAGACACAAGGTACAACGGGCGGTCTGAAAATCTCCATTTTCCCAAATAATATCTTACATACCATATGGAGTTCTTTGCATTGCTCTCTCACCTCCTGGCTGTTAGGAAGACAACAAGGAAGAACCAGGGGACTGAGGTGAGGAGGAAAATAACCCAGTACGTATACATCTAGAATAAAGTTCACTGATAACAGTAGGTGGCCTATGAAGAAACAACATACAAAACCAGCATACATAAATGAAAGCAGACTAACCTGTCCTTTGAGAATTCAAATTAAATATTGTTTATCGGTCTTCTCAGGCATGCTACCGCCACACCTCAAAACAGTTACCTCCTGCTCCTGCAGGTCTTTTTCATTTCCGTCTTTTCCAAATCAGTTGGTGCCCCTTAACTTCTAGGGCCTTTTTTTTTTTTTATATATCAATAGTCCTTTCATTTTATTACAAATTTATCTTGCAAACTTTTAAGTGCCTCCTTAGACCTGCTATTTTGCCTCTGTCACATTCAGACCCCCTATAAACTCAAAACATTTTTTTATTGACTTCCAAAGCTATCAAAAATTATTCATTGAATTCTTCTTTCCCTTTTTACCTACCTTTAAGAAAAATAAAATCTGTAGAATGAAATTTAGTTTAGGAAAGCTAAGCTCTACCTCCAAAATCAGAATCTACTGTAGACCTTTTCACAAACTTAGAACAGTTCCCAAGAGTAATCTAAGACCGGGTTAAATTAGAAACACACAGTGCACTGCCCACACTGAAGTCTTCATGGATTCTGTATAATCTGGCTTTATTAACTGTTGATCGATGCTGGTTGTTTTTATTTAAGCATTCTAATGCTGCTATAAAAGCAGAAACACCTATGGAAGTAATAACGCTAATAGTACTATAACGTTTCACCACACTTTTGAAAACACAATGTATGCATTTCATCACTTCTTATTTTCCATGTGACCTCTCCAAAAATTAAAAACTATACCTGCTACAGAACATATGCCATAACTACAGAGAAGGAGCCAACAATCAGGTGCACATTATTTATGTAACCATGTAACAGTTGTAGGTGATTCAGGTGTGCATAATTGTTGCCTATAATAACCATAAAACCCGAAACACTTCCTTGGTTTTCATGATCCAGTCACCACAAAAAATTGCACTGCAACCCCTATATGGTCTGAGGTACAGTTATGGTAACAAGTATGTGCAAGAGGTATTATTACTATACTACTTTTAAACTCAAGATCCTGACTATTAATGCTTTAAAATAAAATATTTTACAATAATGAATTAAATATTTTAAAACCATACCAGTACATGTTACAAATAAGCCTGAACTTTACTGATAACTTCCTAACCAGGCTGGATGGGGCTTTGAGCGACCTGCTCTAGTGGGAGGTGTCCCTGCCCATGGCAGGGGGTTGGAACTCGATGATCGCTAAGGTCCCTTCCAACTCTAACCATTCTATGATTCTATGATTCATAACTTAATATTCTTACTTTATTTTATATAGCCACACATCATTCAATGGAGTGTTAGATTATCTGAATATTGAAAGTTTTAAAGCCCTGTATGGGAAAGGACCGGGTACTGGAAGTGCCTACACCCACACATGCAATAAATAGCACGATGCCAGATGACAACATCACCTGTGCTCTTTTAATTGTACACTTCTGTGTACATCAATTATTTTTTAAAAATGAAGCAAGCAGGCCTTCAGATTTAGTAGAAAGAATATCAGAGACAAGCCAAGTGTTTGAAAACTGTATTACTGTAGAGACGGGATTTTTTTGTTGAGATTTAATGGTGTAACTAGAGAAAAAAAAAAAAAAAGTATAGTCAAAGTGCTAATTGGAGGACAAAGGTCAGGCTGATCTAGACAAGTTCAGTGCAGATTAGAGGTCTTTCCCGGGGGGCTTTGGGCCACATCTAGCAAGAGACAGACGAGTCCTCCCAAGAACAGGGCAGGGACTCCACACTCGCAGAAATAAACCTGCACTGAGAAAGATCAGAGCTCCCCTTTTGCTTTGACAAAGGAAGGGCCCCAGCTATCATGCTTTTCTGGCAAGTGGAGGGGAACATGGCCAACTTTCTTTGCATTCGCTGGCCAAGAGCTGAGACAGTCTCTGTCCCAATTCAAGCTTTAAAACCTTTATTGGGATGCACATGGCTGCTCACAGAATAGAGCTTTACTGTAAGCGAGATGGGAAAGGTGGGAAAACCAGGAGACAGAGGCTATCGGGCTTTTCTTAAATTATCCATTGATTTCATCAACAAAAATGCACCTGAAATGTTTGGGAGAGTGTTGGTAAGTGGAAATTCAAGCAAAAACCGCAAGTGAAGAGGCTTTTTAATTTTATGTTGTTTGGGGCTTTCTGCTCTTCTCATTATCATCCTCACAGCTCAAGGGAACAGAGAAAAGCTGATAAAGGACTGAGAATGGCATTACAAAGCAAAAGAAAAATAACTAGAGGACTATGTCAAGTCAGAGGAAGGCACATCAGAGCAGAGTGACTCGTGCAGATTAGATACTTCATTGGCCATCGCAGCTCCCATGCAGTTATGCCAAACGATTTTGCCTTGCTTTAAATCTGTGCACACACCGTACCAAACAATTTTGCCTTGCCTTAAATCTGTGCATACACCTTCCTCAAATATTTTTACAGTGCTCATCAGTCAACTCCATGCAGCTTTCCATCAAGCACACAGCTGAGATGCAGTTCAGGGGTGCGCAGAAGCTGTTGTGCGGGATAATACGGTGCTGCACCATTAAAACTGTGGAATGTTATCTTACGTCCTCAGAAATTTCAGCCTCAGTAACAACTTCTATGTACTTAGACAACAGGATAACTGACTGTTAAGGATGAACATTCACATTCTCGACTCGTATAATATAATAAAGCATATATGGAACCAAGTGAGGGGTGACACAAACGTGGAGGCAAGCGTTTTTGGCAAAGTAGAGTGACATCGGCAAATTTTAAGACAAGACACAAACTTGCCTCTTCTGAAGAGGTGGACTTGCAGACCTCCTGAAAACCACTTACTGTCCATGCATCCCCACCACTCCTAGGCCTGCCAGGGAACAGAACTCCAACCAGATGTGAGGATCTAAACCTTGAGAGATAATTCAGGCAGGCAAAGCAGTCTAATGCTATACAGCCATTTGAAAGATCTTACTGCATATTTTAACGCTGACCTGTTTTATGGCCTGCTGTCTAGGGAACTGCTTATTTCCACAAACCACTACTGAACCTGGCTTGCAAATCTAGAATCACAGTTCAAATAGTATGGAGAATTAATTTCTAAACAGACTTCACAGTATCACTAGTTCTTACAGCCATGCACTCAGAAAAGGCACTGTTTTTCTAGAAGCCCCTAGTTGTAGCATTATATAATTAGTCATAATCTCAGCTTTAAAAACAGACCACTTAGTTATAAAAACAAGAGGAAAATGGGAATAAAGACTTAAGACTTTTAAGACAAAAAGGAAGGTTCCACATTTATTACTTTTAAGCCAAACTAATTACAGAAGGGGAAGGATAATGAGGGTTTGGAACTCAATGCGCTGAACAGTTGGTGCTGACAACACAGTTTTCATAGAAAAATCATTTTGTTGGCATGGCCCCCAAATGGATTTGATTGAAGGGGCTAAAATACCTGTGAAAATAGATTCCAATTGTAGATAGCGTCTATTTATTAATATCACCTGTTAGTATCACTGCACAAAGCAGTAGCTGCTCTGCTACGTGACCCCTTTTTATCTTGCTGAATTCCAAAGGGAAACCAAGTTGGGTTTCCCCAAATACCGCTGAAAGACATTTGCACTGCTACAGAGGGAAATTAACCTCATCCGAGCAACCGAGTTCTGTACGTGGAGTGAAGGAATGCCTTATGGAAATGTCAGAAAGGAGGCGCAGTGTAACAAAACCCCAAATTCCAGAGATCTCTGCAGCAGCACACTCACTGCGGGCTGTGGCACGGACAGAAAACACTGTGGGAGGAGAGGTCTCTAAGCATTGTCTGAAACAGCAGACAGCAAGGTCCTGCCTCACTCGGCAAGGTCAGTGCAACTGGAGAGTCATCTGTTTAAGAAAACATACTATTATTAGATGCAAGTTATGCAGCACTTGTGCATACTAACCCAGTAAAACCATTACCCCAAAAATAAATGTTTTCAGACGGTAGCTTTGACTTGGCAATCAATGTTTCCACTTTTTGTGTCTCATTTTTGTGAATGAAAACATTCACGAGTAACTTAAGGAATATTGAAAATACCCATCATTTTTTAATTACATACGAAAAGGTACAACAATTGAAAAATATGAAGGTATATTCAATTACTTGTAATGAGGTGGCTCCACTGAAAACGTGGCAGCAAATTATCAACTATTGCTTACTGTTAGCAATGCAGAATAGAAAGTGTCGCAGAGCGGGCAGCCCATTTAAAGGACCACGCTGTGCCTCAGCCCACTGCGCGTGAAGGATGGCCATCAGCACCGGGGAACACACCGCCCTGGACACGGCCCAAGCCCGCACCGTCCCCGCGCTCCCAAGCCGTGCTGGAAGTCTCGCTCTTGTGTTTTACCAGTCTCCAGTAACCCATGGCACGTCCAGCTTTTGTGTGAAGCCACTGCATTATTTATGACTGAGCGGGCAGTGGAGAAGCGAGCATTGTGGATGGCCTAGTTTAAAATCAGTGACATTAATTAAGTCTTGCAGAGGGATGTCAGCACGGCAGAGTATATGAAACCACCAAGGACCAGGCTTTGATCCCACAGGGACCTATTTACAAATTAACTCCATTGTTTCAAGTAAGATCAAAATCCTGTGCCTCAAAAACAGAAGAAAAAGGTTAGAGAGCTCCCAATACAGGAAACACAAAGAAAAACTGTCACCACGTTATCCTCAGCTCTTACACGAGCCCCATTGCAGTAGATGGACGCTTTGCTCAAAAAAAATAATAAATCAAAGCATGAAATATGAGCAATATCTGGCCGAATCCGGGCTGTGGAAACCCACCCCCAGGCAGACACACGTGTAGGTTTGCCAAGACAAACACAGCAGGATGCAGAGGAAGCGGGGCTGCTCCCATCTAGCACAGACTCGGTCATGCAGGGCCCCCGGGGCACGTGCAGCAGCTCTGCTCAAGGCGATGCAGAAGGGTAAAGAAGAGACAGAATTAACCTAAGGAGCACCACGGATTCCAGGTTAGCGTGCCAAGAGCCTTCTACAACACAGCCTTGATGGAAAGCCATATTTCAACATCAATGTGACTGCGTGCTCCGGGCACAGAGAGCCAAAAACCCGCTCTCTGCAGAGCCAAGCGATTGCTGTCGCCCACGGAACCATCATCGGCCCGAGAGCCAGCCTGTCCACCCCACAGCTGCGGGACCCGCTCCAACGGCCCAGCTACTGGTATTTTCAAAAAGTAGGTAATAGAAAAAAAAGCTGCAAACTATTGGTAGTAACACTATTCTTGTCATTTACAAAGTTTAGGGCTCACAGTCATGGGCCAATATCTGTTTTGCTGTAGGGGCTGTACACACAGAAAACAAAACACAACCCTTTGTTCCGAAGTGCAGTCTTTAGTGTTTTAAAAGATGAAAATCTTAAAAGAAATACTTTTGTAAATACGCAGGCAAATTCAGCTGTTCACTAAAAAACAGTTTCAATGTTTAATGAAAAATCCCTGTGTAAATAATGGACTTCTAATGATATAATAGATTAATTGCTTTTTGCCTCCTTTATAACTCAAGTCTTCCTTTTAACTAATTCCTGTTTCAAATCCAAGAACTATCGCTAAGTTACAGCTGCTTTTCTCCAAAAAAGAAGAGCTGCTAACTTGAGCTAACTGCTCCCAACCATTATGGATTCACCACAGCCCTCCAGGGACAGTCCCAACTGGCACGTCTCTATGCTGGATTTCAGCACAGGTTCCAGTCGCTGCATCCTCTTCTCCCTCTTCCTCTTATGTGGAGCAGCCCTTGGGTACACGAGACACTCTCTCCTATGGGCACTTACAAATTGGGCTCTAATTGTTTCACATTCTTTTGGATAACCTAAATAGAGAGAATTTCTCGTTCTACAAGTCTCCCAAACCTCAAATTATCTTATCATCTCTTTCATGAACTTGGTCTACGATTTCCAGTAAATACAGTTGTCAGAAATTCTGTATTCTGCAGTGGGGCTTTCATGTTTCTTGGACTTAAAACTTTACCTTGGGTGGGGTTTTTTTTCCGTATTAGATGGTTGGAACTGGCTCGAACACCCCCCCGTTATTGGTTAAGGTGCATCACATTAAATTACTGTGAGCTGAGAGGACAAGAGCTGCAGCCTGGTCTGCACTCACAAAGTCTCAGTAATAAACTTCTTCCCGTGTGTGAGAAGAGGAATGAACTCATTACAGCACACTAGATTAATGCCCCAATGGGGCAGAACATGAATAAATTCTATTTGTATGACTAAGAAAGAAGGATTTTAATAATCCTTTGCGAATTTATGCCCAGGCTGGACATGCCGGTTTGCACCTTGGGCATTCCTCTCTGAAGCATTTCCTAATGCACCAAACGCTGCCTCTGGCTCGGTTTCACCTCGTTTGTCTCATCGCTCCCAGATCTGTTCAGGTGTTTCTCATTTGGTTTGTGTGACCATCACAAACACCAGGTGTTCGCCACCGACTTTCACAGGATGAGAGACCACGGGTCAAAGGCAATTATCTGCAGCTGGAAGCGCACGGCCACCGATCGCTCAGCGGCTGCTTCAGCCCCGGAGGGTTCTGTGATCCCCTTTCAAACACGCAGAGACGTAAAACGTACAGGACTGAAATATTTGCACATGTCCACGGGACAGCAAGCCCAGCGCCGCTCCGCACACCGGCGTCTTGCTCTGACACCGCTCCCCCGGAGCACACCTGGCTTCGGCCGTTCCCCACCCGGCTCTCGCGCTGCCGTTACCGGGAGCCCCCTTCGCAGCCGCCCCGCGGGCTCTTCCCCCGTCGCCTGTGGCAGCCCGACGGCGGGCACGGCCCCTCGGCATCGCACCCGGCCACTTGGGTCCCCGGCCCGCAAACGCTCCAGCGGGAGGGCCCGGCCAGCGTTTGCAGACTCACGGCTCTGGGAAACTCACCCGCCCCTCACCCAGCGCAGCCCGGAGCCGAAGGAATGCGCTCCCCGCCCCCGTCCCCCCGTCCCCGCCCGGGTGCCCGGCGCCCACAGCCCCCGGGGGGGCTCCCCGGGACCCACCGAGGGGGGAGACACATCCCCACCCCCTGCCGCTTGCGGCCGGGGGCTCCCTCCAAGGCCAGGCCTCCCAGCAGC
>VXAK01015245.1:169842-190269 GCA_013399435.1 Arenaria interpres
GGGTGGGGAGGGGAGGGGAAGGCGCTGCGCCGTTTCCATCAGAGCTGCGGAAAAAATAGGGTTTGGGCGAAGTCGGCACCTTGACGTGCCGTCCCATCGCGCGGAGCACAACGAGGAGGAAAACAAGGTCATAAACCCCCGTTTCACGGGAAGCGTTCTCGTTCCCTCTAACCGGGAGGAAGCTGGCCGGGCATCACACGCCGGCGGGTCGGACGGTTCTATGCGAAGGGCGAGGATTCTCATCAGTGAGGTATGTGGAGACGGTGTCCCAGGACAGGGCTGTAAAACTTACAGTTAATTTACTTCGTTCCCTTCCAGCGTAAGGAACTTGTCGTACTATTTTCTCAGGGCAGAACAAATCCGAATGCTTCCAAGTCAGATTTATTACCACACATTCTGCTCTCCCCTCGGCACACGCTCTGCACCTCACGGCAGTCCTTCTCTTGTGAGGATAAGGCTGGTGCAATGGTGTGGATGCCCTGTGGGTAGTAACCACACGCAGGAAGGCTATTAGCAATTCAACAAATACAACAAAAAGAGTGAATAAAGTTACCCACAGAAGGTCTACAGAAGTTACTTACTTGCAAAAAGTTTACATTTTGGTGTTTGGTTTTGTTGGGTTTTTTTTTTTGCAAATTAGGTCAGATCTATTGTCATATATATTTACTCACTCACTACTTCTGGCTTTACCTTTATTATCTGCTCCGACTCGTTGGGTGGCTCACAGGGTCTGGGTATTAGAAGAGGGAGAGAAAATACATCCACTACAGTGAAGCGCCTCAATCTTTTCAGCAGTGTATTGTCAAAATCATTTCTTGTTTAGGAGACATGAGACACGGCCAGTCTGAATTAATTCAGTTGATTAACTCATAATATTGATCGTTCCATACCGAAATCCAGTACACATTGGGTAAAATCCAGGTCCTACAGAAAATGTAATATTCCCTTTGCCCCAGCACGGCCCAGATTTCAGTCCCTGCATATAGTACCCAAAAAAAAGCCATAATACAATATTTTGCAAAAAGTGAAATTTGAGTAATCAATCTTTGTTTTTGCACTTCACGTTGTGTCTGGTCCATGTACTCTTCAGTACTTCCACAGGTTCACACACTGAATATTGACCCACAATACGTTCAGTCACTAATACATCCGTGTACTTCACATGCTGCTGGTGCCAGCGGCACAGGAACTCCTTCACGACAAACCCTGCAACAGGTTTTAGCGCTACAGCAGTGACAACGAGTTATCCTCTGAACGCACAGGCAGCAGGAAAACCTTTCCGTGGAAGCTTTTTCCAGTTTCACACTGCTTTTCCAGTCATTTTAAAGAGTGCAGGAAAGTTATTATCACATTATTCCAGTGGAAAATATATATCAATTTTCCTTCACACCGTGCTCGCACTCTTATTTTTTTCAGCTTGCAAAACTCCAACAATAAAGGCATCCTGCACTGAAGAGAAACCGAGACATTTTGCAGAATGGAAACTCTGGAGGGATCCCCGTCCCCTGGAGCGGACCAAAGCCCGAGGGCTCGGCCTGACCCGGGGCACACGCCGGCGGCGCGGGGCAGGGATGGGTAACACGCCCCAGCAGCTCGCTGCGCTTCAGGAGCTCTTTCTGAGATCCAGCTCCTCACATGTAAATCAGAGATTTCCACGTTTCCCTGGGACACTGGAAGATGTCCAGTAATGGTAGGATTTTCAAACATTGTGATAATGGAAGATATCAAAAAATGTCTAGCAACATGAAAGTTATTCTAAGTCACGTACGATGGTGACAGGCGCTCTCCACAAAATAACTAGATGCTCAATTCCTTCGCGATGACATTCCCTTCCCTGAAAACTGCAGGGAAGAAGAAATCCCAAGGATTCCAGAGCTGCAGCACCACTGGCACAGCTGCTCTCCTCCTAAAATGTGTTTATGTGATTGATAGTTCAGAAATTGCATCCCTGAAAAGCAGTGTAGACGGAGAAAAATCTAAATACAAGGGAATAATGTGCCGAGATATATCTAACAAAAATAAGGTGCCAATTAGTGATTTCAGTGTGATTTCCTTCTTTATAAATGTGTCAGAAGTTACAGGCAGACCCCGGGAAAGATGAATTTGCAGCCCAATTGCACGTTGATGGTTGAGACAGACCATCTTTCTCTGCCAGCAGAAGCGCAGCACCCTGGGAGATGCTGTGGGTGGGCTTGCTTGGGCAGCAGCTCCTTCCTCGGCGACACGCTGCTAAGCTGCTCCCGAGAACAGTCCCCCGGGTGGCATCATTGCCTCCGTTACCCCAAGGTTCCTGGGGTTTGGAGCTCTCCTGGTCGTACGCAGCAGAGGGAACTGCCCCGAACAAGTGTCTTTTCTGCCTGGTTGTACACCACTGGCCCCCGCGTTGGCTGTTGGCCATCACTCTGTGTCCTACCATAGAGACAACTCGCCCAACTCAAACTCACCGTAGGCTGGATTCACCACCAATGTACAGCGACCGTGGGAGCTCAGGGTGGAGACTGGGATGTGAAGTTTCACTCATCTGGGATTCTCCACACAACATTTACATGTAGAGAAAAAATACGGGACTTTCAGAAAACACTGCTGTGTCTTTTAGCTCTTATCACAAAGAGTCTTCTACCAACCACACGCTTTGGAGTTTGGGTTACAAAACTGATTTAGAGATGAACTTCAAAGCAAGACATAAACATTAAATTCTGTGCATTCCTGCAAGATGGTAAGTATCTTCACCTCACACAGATGGGGAAGCTAAAGCAATGGGAGTTTACTTGGGCCATTTTCCCAGCGTCAGGAAGAAAACGTGGTCACAGCGGGAGGGCCAGGAATACCTGGCTTTTTCCTGCGCTCAGCCTGAACTACACATCACCTGCCTAAACCCTGCAGAGGAACGTATAAAGGAATATTTTGTCTTTAATCATGGTATTCTATCGCAATATTTTCAAACAATTTATTTAACAAATTACATAAAACACTTAAAATATGCTTTTCATTTAAAAAAAACAGCCAGAAGGTTTTTCCTCGGGCTTTGCTCCAAAGTTCACCCCTCGGCTAGAGCTACAGAAAAGCGTGTTTGTGCACACGCAAACAGAAATTCTGAAAGAAAATTAGAAACACATGAAAATAAGGACTGAGGATGTTTTCTTAACTGTGCTCGGGTTTCAGTACAGCAAATTTTCATTGATTTACTAATGGGCAGTGATTTTGCATGGAAGAAACACATAGGCCTTATCTGCAATTAATTCCTCCCTTCCATTAGCCCAATTATCTCTCTGCACAAGGACAGCCGGGGAGGCTCTGGGCGGGTAGCCCCGCTCTCCTCACTCTTTAGAGCGCGATCCTCATTCAAACACGGCGATTCTGCGCCACAAGAAGAGTTTTTAGAAAGACAGTTTCAGTTAAGTAGTATTTTATCATGATTTCTAGGTAAATAATCAAACCCGGTACAATTTCTGTACTGGTTCAAAATAATAAACATATAGGAGACAAACTACTTGAATTTCAGAAATTGTTTTTAAATTATTAACTCTGGAGTGCGGGTTTCTCACCAGCCCTGTTCTGCCCATCTGACTGTTATAAACACTGCAGTCACAGAGGCAACTCTGAAAGCCCGAAGAACATGCTCAAAGACTTTCTGACATTTCAATTAGGAATAAAAAAAAACCCAAAAAAACATAGATAACTGTCTGAAAAGACTAATAAGCTGAAACACTTCATTTAAAGTTTTGGAACTGGCATCAACGGCTCAACCTTCAAATCATTAGTAAAGTCGCCTTCCAATTAGTCTTTGGAAGAGATACAGAAGGTTTTGGAGTAAACTTAAAAAACAACCCCATATGTTATTTTCAAATATCTTTGAGAGTGAACATTTCTGATAAGAATAATTAATTATAAATATCGCATAATTTCATTATTGCTTTTTTGGCCACGGAAGTTTTAGTGGAGTCACTCCTGATATACATCAAATGAAAGGAAGCCTTTTACGCCTCAACTCTATAGCAAAATTATGTGGTGGGAATAGTTTTAGTATCCATTTTTGCTCCCCCATTATTTCATGACAGTTTTTTAAAAGTTAGAGACTACATTAGAAGACAAATTCTGCAGAATGCTGGAGGAATAACTCTTGTTTACTTCATATCACAGTCCAGAGGCAATGGAAGCCAAACAAATTACTAGTACGAGTAACTGAATAAAGTTAATAAACTGAATAATATGGACTACTACACCATAATTTTCTATTAATTCTCCCTAAACAACAGAAGATGGAAAGTATATATCTGTTAGTGGGTTAATCTATGAGAATATGGGAGAACAGTACATCAATATTAGCAATATGAAGTGGGGAGTAATAAACACTGACATTCCAGATCAGATTATACAGCCACAATGAAAACTCACGGAGAAGCCTGCTTGATTACCTTCCTTGTGTAGCCCCACATTTAAAGTCCCTCAAACACACAGTAAAGTCTTTAATATATTTATAATGATAAAATGTGTTGTTTCTTGAATGAAATTACATGGTCCAACCAGGATGGAATATTGTCTTGAGCATCCAGCCAATAAAGCCTGACTTTCTAAGATCATTAGATGTATCTATCCTTGTATAACCCCATTAGCTGTTCACGTTCCTTTGATTAATCCTGTTGAAAGGTGTTTTATTTCTAGGCTTGTTTCCCCTGATCGACAGTTTCAAGGAAGCTTCTGCAAAAGGTGGTTCTTCTGTCCCTTCGCAATTTGAATTGCAAATTGTGATTGTGCTTGGGGACTCGCTTCCTCCACAAACCACCAGACCATCCGCCCTGCCCCTGCTCTGCCATCACCTCCAGCCAGCAGCCGGGACACGCGGTTATTCATGTAATAGATGGTAACACCTCTCTTGCCCTTAATGCCTGTGTCGGAACAGCCCCCAGCCTGCAGGGTCCATTCACCGTTGGGTTCCTGCCCTGCATCCTGCGCCTTTGTCCAAATCCAAGAACCAACCCAGGGATCTGTTCAGGGGACCAACCAGAACTGTTAGAGCCATAAGATATTTTAAACATTTGTTTCTTTTTATTTTAATAGCTGAAAAGTTGGGGTGCCAACACAGCAGGCAGTAATATTAGACAACACGTAGTCACCAAGTATGTCAGTATTTTTGCTGTCCTTAATGCTAAGATACTTCATTTCACCTTGGATGAAATGTTGGACCCATGGTTTAGCCTGGCAGGCGCTTCAGTGCTTCACTGAACCCTATAAAAGGTAAATAAATAATAGTCTACTGTTTTCCCAAAGCCAGATTAGCTGATGAGGTGTTGAAAACGTGAGAGTGTGGGATAGTTGTGGTGAATCCTGAGGGTTATTCAGAAAGGAGTTCGTGTGACCAGGACTTTCCGTGGCAGCAGCCAGACCATCAGCCTGTGGAAAGGGGAATCACTACCTTGCTCTTAAAATTAAGAAAAGGACATGAACCTTGCCATATCTATCACAGCCTTCTCCCCCAAAAGGGAACATTATTAAATTCACTGTAAATTCTAAAACCACACATGTTACAATCAATGTGTAAAATTCTAGTACTGAATAGTTAAAGCAAAAAAAAAAATAAATAAATCACCTTGTTCCATTGTGTGTCCCATCAGCACACGCAGTTAGTCCTGGACAACTCCATTTTATGTGACCTTCAATACAACAGAACCTTCATCCAGTGTCCTTTCTTTTATTATAAAAGCAAAATAAACTTCAGCTCCTGTTTTATTTGCCAGCCGAGATTCTTTGCAGTAATTCCTTCCACATCTGCCCTGCAGCTTTCAGCTTTATAAAAGCAGTATCTCCCAATTTCATTTCATCGAAACATTCACATGCTGTCTTTTATAGACATGTTGGTACATTTTAGCACCGAGGCACTCATTACAACTTGGAATCATATGCTAAGGCTGAGAAAATAAATACATGTGGTTATGAGGCATCTAATACTGAAAATCCCAAACAACCTGGCCAAAAATTCCTCCCAGCCTGATAACGTGCCAATGTAAGTACACCTGAAACGATCACAAAAGTTGTAAATATAAAATTAAGGGAGGAAAAGGGGAAAAAAAAGCAAGTAGTAAAACTAAATAAAAGCAGCCCCAGTTTCTAAACTAAGATGAGGTGCAGAAACGCTGCTGCCCAGAGTCCAACAGCAAAACTGCTGTAAAGAACCAAACTGGGGAAGGGGCTGGAATGGGAAGAGCTGGATAAACCATTGGTCCAAAATATAAATTTCTGGTGTCCTGAAGGTTGGTGTCTCCCCCTGATTGTGAGTTTGTGAGTTGTGGGAGTGCTCTAAATGTCACTGGCTTCCAGCCAGAGTCCACCCATGGCAGCAGTTGAGGGGTCAGAGCATGGGATGGACCATCCCAAATCCCGTTAATCCTCTCTGTGTGCAGGACCAGGAGGTCATGTGTGGTCCTGACCCCCCCAGTGGAGCTCTGCTCCCTTTCTGCCTCTGCCACCGCACACCCAGAGCCCCTGTCCCCCTGAGGGACACGTGTTGGAGCCTGCCTCTCTCCCTCCCACATCCCACAGACGACAGCCCAAAGCACAACCGAGAGACTGATGGTGGTGGCTGCTCCTTACAGCTAACAGTCCGTAATGGTACATGGCATCATCTACATAAAAATTAGGGGCCCTAAGAACATTCATTAACCTCAAGAGAAAGAGAACTGGGCTGCCATTTCAAAGAGTGGACCATAATCCTTCGTGCTGCTCTCTACAAGCTCCTAACGCACCAAGAGCATCTCAATGGTAGAAATGAGAAGTCAAAATGCTTTTCCATCAACTGCCTCCCTGGAACGTATTTGTAAACGTGCAGATGAGAGAGGAAATCTGTCTTCTCAGGAAAATTGCTCAGTAAAGATCACAAATAAACATCTAAGCATCCAACAAAACGAGATAAAAGGCAAATTAGGAAAACATGCTATAAATATTCTGTGGGCACAACCAAACTGGGAAAGACCAAAGTCCTCTAGAAAATTTCCAAGAGCTGAATCAAATTGGTAAGTACCTTCCTCTGGAGGAACCCAGGAGATAAGTTTGTTGATGAAACCCCTGACATAGTAACACAAAGCAGCACCTGTTACCGCAGAGCCAAGGTTTCCAGGTTTCAATAAAGGCTAAAGAAATTAACACTAGTTTTCTAATTGTTTTCCATGCCAACGCCGGGGTACGGGATGCACTCTGGAGCCAGCACACTCGGCCCAGGGTGTTCTTACACAGTCAGCGGAGATCAAACTGTTCCTTCTCTGCCCTAAACCCCTGCCCAGTCCCACGGATGGGCTGCTGGGGACCGTCCTGCCTCGCTGACAGCCCTTGCCAGCGGGAGCAAAGATTCCCCCCCACTTTTACTTTTCCTTGGGAGAGACAGGAGGCTGCTCGCTAAAGCTGGGGGCTCAGGATGATTTACGATAGGCATTGACATTCAAATGTACAAGTTCTGCTGATGCAGGAAATACAGTTAATCTGTAAATGTTATAGTTTGCATAGCTAAAAAAAAAATTCACACCTTCCTTTCTTCCCTGAACACACAACACAGCCAGACTGTGCTGACAGCATCGTAAATTAAATTAGCCACCTTCTCTCACAGAGGAAGAGCTAACGCACCGCAGGGTACGTACAGCTCCGGGGCTCTGGCAAGCAAAGCAGAGCAGTGAGAGGGACCACAGGCGCAAAGCAGGTTTGGGGCAGAGAATGCCACCCGTTGCTGTTTGTAGCCCTCTCACAGGAGAGTTCAAATCATGGCATCTCTTTATCTGTCTACATGTTTGACAACGAAGAAAACATTTTGCCATATGGGGAGAGTAAAGAAGGTCGGGTCCATGTTCTCATGGGGACTTCCCACGTAGGTTACTGCAAACCGCGGGACACAAGCCCTACTGATGGTGCATGAAGCTGATGTTTAATGAAGCAATTGCACACACATTACAAGGCACTGGTTGGCACAAAATGTTTCTGCTAGACTGAAAATGGAGCTAGACCCAATGGGGATTACTTTTTAAAAGCACACAGCTTCTCCCTTCACTTCCTGATCTAAACTCAGTTGTGACCGAACAGTTCTTATGGTAATATAAAGGAATATTTGTTTTAAGAAATAAATTACGAATGGGAAAGTAGAAAGTAAACATTAATATCTGATTCACAGTGCACTTTATATGAAATAAAATGGCTTTGCCATATAGCCTTTCCAAGTAATATTAAAAAGATTTCTCTCTGTTTTGACGTTGCTTAGTTTCCCTAAAACCGTCCAGTGCTTCCCATTAAAGAGAACACCCCTCCCAGTGCCAGCAACACCAGCAAAACCCCTCCAGCCAACCTGCTGGCGGAAAACGCGTTGACAAGTATTTTTTCTTGCCCACTGTAGCAGTTGAATGTCTCACCTCCTGCCTTACTAGTATTTCCCCCCCCCTTAAATTGAGGTTGGAACACCCGTTCCTAGCTCTGCCAGGCTCCAGCGTGGTGAGTCTGCGCTCAGGAGCTTCAGGAGGCTTTTCCAGCCCCCCCCAGCCTCCCTGTGTCCCCCCACTGCAGTGACCAGAGCAGCACCATCACTGCGAAGCCCTGGCACTGGGAATACTAGGAATACAGCAGGGTCCTGGGGAGGAAGTGCTAGAGGATCTCCAGGGCCCCTCTGCCCCAGCGCCTGCACCAAGGACCCGCTCAAGAACTACACAGGGGTCTCTCCACAGCCTCAACGTAAAAGCCAGAACAGAACGGAAAATATTGTTGTAAATCCCTCAGTTGAGCAGGAGAAAAACAGGGGACAGGAGTTACAACATGATGACCAGCTGCTCAGGCAGCACCTCTGCTCTATTTCTGTGCAAAATTAGAACTATCAGCCTAAACCCATCCTAACTGATCACAAGTTACTTCAAATAATTTAACAGCAAGAACGTGGCTCTCATCTCCTTTTTTTTTTTTTTCTTTTAAGGAATGCTTAGGCCACAGGCTGGACGTACAGACGTACAGCCAAGGTCCCCCCTTGGCTTTCCCAGGAGCGTTTTGGGGCAGCAGAGCTCCAGAACTCCAGAGAGCACTGCTAACGCTCTTCTCGCCCTCAGGAACACTTTCCTCAGAGAAGAGGATGCAGCTTAGAACCTCTGGGAAGAGTTTAAGCCATCATTACTGCTGAGCAGTCTGTACAGTCATTTAACTGCTCCAATAGCATTGGCAATCCTGTTTAGATTGAGGTATTTACATCATCTACATCGCACCGACTTGAAACTTTTACTGCCTAGAACTGTGGATTTGGGTTTTTAACACTGTTGTTTAATCTTACACATTAAGGAATAAAGGCAGCCAGCCAGCCCCATCTACTGACCGAACAGTCACAGCACAGAGTGAAAAGTAAAGAATCTGATAGCGGCTGACCAGAAAACAGGAAGTTTTCTCTCCCTCTGCTTTCACACAGACCCCAGAATCACTTTATACCAGCGGGGCAAGAACTCAGATCTCTCATTCCCCTTTGCTCAGCACCTAAGCTCAGGTGACAAACTACCTTCTCATCATCTTTTCCAGAATTTACTGAGACTGGACAGGGTAATGTAGGAACTTCATCCAGAAGTGTCAGGAAATAAAGTTCAATAGCTAACTAAAGGCCATTGAGTCCAAAAGATAACTGGGGGGCCAGAAGCTGTAGCCTGCTGGAGCAGTTCCCCCAGCACTGCAGCCCCCGCATCACCTCCTGCGCTCGGGGCCCTAACCACGCGTTACCACACCAGCAACGAACAGCGCAAGTTCCCCCCAACTTCAGTGAACTTTGTTTGCCAAGTCATAACGGGAATGCTTTTTCCTTTTAAATCCTTTGATGCCTTTTCCCCCCTTTTTTTTGAGCAGGCAGACATAATTCTATAATTTTGTTTCAAGAACCTCAGTATTTAGTAACAGCCCTCATCTCTGTGTTCTGTGTCACTGGTTAAATGTTGTCTATCCAAAATGCTCTTTTTTCCCTTCCCTTAAAGGTTAAATTTCTATCTTATATGCTTATAGTTGTTCCAAAGAACCTACAGAACCATCAAGAGAAAGTTGCAGTGTTTCTCCACAAAATTTTTTCAGAACTACGCTTCTCCCACCTATGCCTGGCACCAACAGCTCCCTCAGAAGCACTTTGCCTTCTCTTTACAGCCCAAGAAGCAGATGGTGTCAGAACATCCCACAAGGAGCTAATTTTTGAGCATATAAGGTGAAGAAGAGGGTACTAAAAAAATTACTACAATCTTTGTTTAGTATGGTGGTGGTTTTGCATACGAGAGAATTTTTTTTACTTCTGCTTTTCCCTTTTCGGTGAAAAGTTGATTGAATTAACAACACACTAGATAAAGGGAAGCACTGGGATGAATTAGAGGATCACCTTGTGACAAAAGGGGCAAGACAAATTCAAATCACGACTTACAGAAATAAAACAAAAAAACCAAACAGAACCCCACAAACCCAAACTGCCGCTTGGACGCTGCAGAATGTGATCTCACTGACCTGGCAATGCGACGGTACCTGCAGCCATGGAACTGCTGTCTGGAGGTTGGTGGAGCTTCTTTCCAGCTCTGGCTCATTATAAGGCTTAAAGAGCGACGCAGCACACGAACAGAGGCAGAATTCGAGGCATATGTTCATATTTAACAGGGACTGTTTGATTAACAGTTCTTTCATAAAGCTTTTACAATCACCACATTCAAACATGTTCTACTAAGGAATACAAAACCAGAGATTCATTCTTCAGGTTCATTTTATTAGCAATGATGAATATAAATCTCTTATGAAAATATTCTTAACATTTCAATATATAAGAATCGTCTATAAAAATATACTACTACATAACAAAGCCAGCAACTTCTACAAAACATATAATTCAACATATCTTTAACAATATATAGGACATAGTAAAAATCTTCTCATTAGCGCTGAGGGTATTTTTAACCCCTTTTTGTCAAACACTAACTCACAGAACATAGGAACCAACTCATTCTGATAGACAGAAGGGTTATCACCATAGAGGTCCATGGACCTTCCACCCTGAATTCCCTGTGTCTGCAGGAACATAAAGCCACAACTTTTCTTTGGATGGATGGGCTGTTACCACCACAGGAACGGCCTTACGCCAGGTGGGGACACAGACCCTGCTCTGCCGCCCTCCTGGGACTGGTGCCACCCTGGTTACTGTGGGTAGAGAGCTGGAAAACAGACTCCTCCTGTCTCACTACTGCTGGTCCCTGAGGGAATCACTGCGACCAGGCTGCCCCGCCAGAAATCAGCTTTCTCCCAACAGACTGCTCTCCAACAAAAGATCAAGGAGGAGAAAATACTGCGGGGAGGGGGGAAGTGATTATGCTAAACAACGATCAAGAGTGATCTTGTCATTACCAGCTACAGGATGAGCAGTCTTATAACAGTTTTCAGCATTGGGAAAGAGCCCAGTTTCAGGTTTCAGGAGAAAAATGACACATTGAACTAGTTATTTCACTTAGTTATGCTGAGGTTAGTTCATGCCTGGTGTTAGACAAATGCAGGAAATGCATTTTAATCACATAGACTGCCCTCGTCCACACACGAGCTTGCCAAATTCTGAGTGTAGATGCATTTAGAGAGCTTTTAGAGCACACTGTGACAACCAACTAAACCTAAAAGAAACAGGCGGCTGCACAGTGACAGTAGGTTGCTTTGTCAGCCACAGGCTTTACGGAGGAGCTGGGTACATAAGGCTTTGAGGCAATAAAGTCCCGCTGAAGACCACGGATATTACAGAGTTTGCATAGTACAGAACACCAGAAACACACCTGTGGTGCCTCAGCAACAACGAGGTCTTTCTGCCCTGTGTTTATGTGCAAAACAACCAATAATTAATTATTACTCCTTCTGTTCAGGACCCACTGAAATCAGTACATTGAATTAGTACGTTGAAATTCAGGAGAAACTTAACTTTATAGCACAGCAATCGCAATGCAACAATATCCCATCATATTACAGAGAGAGGGATTTATACTAGAAAAGTACATTTATCTTAAAAATACTGTAAGGACCACAACAGGACACTACAGGTGATGAACATTAATAATATATTCTGTCTCAAACCTCAGAAAAATAACATTTGACCCTGAGAAGCTTGCTGTATTAAAACTTTAAAAGCTAAAAAAGATTTTGAAAGTAAAAATCTGCCCAAGCACAGAAGAAAAAAAAAAGGAAAAATTGGAATCCAAAAGAATCAAGGCTCAGCCAGTTTCATTTCAGATTGTCAAATGGTTAAATTAAAAAAAAGTTTGACTGTTTTAAAAGGAATGGTAGAAATATTTTCAATTTTAAAAAACCCCAACATTTTAGGGTATCCATACTTTTGTATAATTTCATTCTCTTCAAGGCTTCCAACTAAAATTTTAGGGTTTAAACTACATTTGAGAGGAAGAAAAATGTAAAAACTGAGGTTGTTGAAAAAACTTAAAGCTTAAATGTCTTCCATTCCCAAATACATCTAGAAATGCTATTTATATAAGCTGGCTTGTTGTGCTTCTAGAGAAGCCCTAATCAAGTCCTTCATTCTCACAGCAGTTAAATGATTCTCTAAAAGATGGATCAAAATCACAACAGTGTTCCAAGAAATACAATGTTCTCCTACATAGGATCTTGCTTAGATTATTACTTTAGCAACTTAAGAAAGGTTTAGGAACAGCAAAAGGAAATAAGGAGATGGAGCCATAGGGAAACCCTATAGGTTTGGGCAAGGAAAGAAAACAATCATCTGTGGGTTTTGGCGCCACGGGTGTGGAAATACATCAAAAGGGTTTCTGCAAGAACTCGACAGAAAAGTTACCAATCACTGTATCAGGTTGTTGATTTCTGGTCAGCTTATTTTCTACACTTGCTTATGTGTTACAGGCAAGAAAAGAGTCCTTTCCTCAGGAGTCTGTTCTCTGCTCAGTGTCAACAAGATTGGTTGAAATCACATGACCTAAAGATTTTTCCAATATAAGCTTCCACATTATTTGCACTCTGTACCGACAAAGCAGCATTCATACACTGTAATTTCAACTGCTAGCTTCTTTTTTTCCCCTTCCAAATGTTTTCACACTCTCCTCAGGTCCAGGCCACTCTGGTTTTGCCCCCTCCAACACCTCACCATGAAGCTCTGTAGCTGGAGGAGCCCCAGGGCCAGCTCGCCACAGAACCACAGGAGCAGGAGCCACGGGAGGCAGTGGGACTGGCCAACAACCCCAGTTTGCATCAACCCAAACTGCTCTGAACCCCACCCTACAGCGTCAATTCAAACAAATGCATATTAAACGTGAAGTGAAGCAGTAAAAAATGCAGCCTATTTTCCCTCCCTCCCCTGAAAACTGTTGCTCAATGGCAGTGACGGCTGAACAGCAGAACAAACAATCCCAGTTCACAATTCTGAGTACTAAGCAAAATGGGTGCTAAACTGGGATTTCATTATTCTATCAAGCTTCGAAGAACGTGAAAGCAGTTTCATGCTCCTCCTGACCCTGTCAGCAATAGCTAAACTCCAGCCTGGAGGAGCAGCAGAGAAGGGACAGGACCAGTTCCTGCTTGGAGCTCTCACCCCAGGGAACCTGCTCGTGAACACGTGGACAGATGGAGGGTGCTGGTTTAGGGACAGATCCTGCATGGAGATGGCTCCTCACACCCACGGACACCCAACGTACAATACCCACCCCAGTCCTGCAGGACTCACCTCCTGGACCTGCCCTGCCAGGCTGCAGCACTCACTGGCAGAAGAAAAGATGTGTGACGAGACATCTGTACAACAAAATAAGAAAACATCCGCCACCTCTAGTGATTTTAGAAAAAAAGCCACATGTATCAAGCCTGCAGAACACGGTATTCTGCTTTAGAAAAACACCGGAGTGAGTAAATAGCTGAAAACAGCCTTTGGACTAAATAAAGATCCAAGTTAAAATCGTCTTTAACGGCTACCAAGACAAGCCCCAGAAGCACACGAGACACCAGTCGGTAAAATCCCCCTCCCTGACACTAAACAGATATTCCTCCTCAAACATGAAGGACACCAGGATCAACAACACAAACCTTTTTTGCTTAGTGTTTGTTGCTATCAACACCTGCATCTGCTGTGAAACCAACTACTCTGCACTCTGGGAAATTCTCAGGAAACTGGCAAATGCTTTATTGTAAATCCTCCTAACTTCATGAGGGCCAAGACAACTTAAACTTGGTCTCATAAAGAGCTTTTGCACAAAAGAATCTAAACAAAAGAGTCATAAGCAGCATTTAAAATAACCTATATTAAAGACCTAAAAAATATAATCTTTTGCATAGAATAAAGAAAAGTGCAGCTACAGCATAACATTCCATACCACAAGAAACAGCTGATTTACGAGTGGCATTGAACTGTTGTCTCTCATCACAGAGATTGCAGCAACTAAAGACATGTTTATTGCAAAAATCACATCAAGAAAAAGGGATTAGGACATTTCATTATGTCTGTAAAGCAAGTGCAAACATTTAAAATTCCTCTTAAAAGAAAGCAAAGCTGATAAATAATTTTCACGTTAATTTTCTCTTGATATTACTTGGAAAGATGAAATAGCCTTTGTTCTTTTAGAATCCAAATTAAAAATAAGTCCCCATTAGGCATCTGTTTTGTGCACACACACAAAAAAAAAATTAGAAAGCTTGTACATGTGCAAGCTTATTCCATCCTATAAAAGTTGGATGTTTATAGGATTATAACTCTTCATTCCCTTCTAACTTCTGTACTGCAATCCCTCTGATAATCAAGCACAGAACAGCATTAAATAAGCCTGGAAGACTGATTTCCACAGCTCAGAAGAATAGAGAAAGGGTCTGAAAGAATTGGGAATTTTAGGAAAACAAAAGCCAAAAAACTGTTGTCCACTTTTGATAGAAAGCAAGCAACTTTTAAATATCTTTCTACCTCTCACACTTGCACGCCTAAACATGAGAAAGAAAACCAAATACCTCATCAACTGTTAAAACATTTTTGATTTTGTTTTTTTAAAAAAAAAAAAATCAACTTATTTTATTTGATACAACTTGGTACTACAATTTGGTAAATGAGATATTTCAAATAAATAAAAATAAATATTGTATATATATTTCAAGATTGCTCGGTTCTGTAAAGAATTAGTGTCTGCACTGTTAGATTTCATTTTGCTTTGCTTTTTTCAAGCTTTGTCGCCACTTACGAATGGCAGTTCCAGAACTACTGGCGACTACACAAAGGGCACCACCCACAGTCCACCAAGTCGGGAGATGATTGAGAAAAAGAATTTGTAAAATAAAAGCAAAGACCACATCCATTGTTTTCATTATGGCCACAGGTCCAGCCTTCTCTATCTGCAATGCTTTGGTGAGAAATATCTGACCCCCTAACCCTAACAAGCCTATCAATATTAGGAAAACCCTGTCTTTACCACAATATGGCAAGCGCCATTCGTTCATAACAAACAATGCTATAACACACCCAATTAAACCAATGACTGCGTAATACCAAATTGACAAGAAGTAATGCACAGATTTCCCGACCTTCCTTAGAATAACAATAGTGGAAGCTGCAGATACTGTGCTTGTAATTGCTGCTATAGTTCCTTTGAGGTGATTGGTGTAACTGCCTTCGATCCCCGTAACGCGGGACCCAAAGAGAAAGGGTGGCCTGGCAATGAGAACCACTCCCGTGATTGCGAAGAGGGTGAACAGGAGATCCCAAAGACTGTACTTCTCTTTGAGAAAGATCCACGCCAACAAGGATGTGAAAACAGGGCTGCTAAAAGTTATAACAGTGGCATCAGCCAGTGGCATGACTTGGAAAGCGTAGTAGAGCAGAATCATCGCGCTAGAGCCAAGAAATCCTCGGAAGAAAAGAAAAATTCTTTTACCTTTTGGTCCCAAAAACCCTGTTCTGAAAAACAGAAATGTCACATTAATGTCACTGGCCTGCTTATGTCCTGACCAATATCCCACCATATTTAACTGTACACACCTTTCTAGATTAGGGACTTATCTTAAATGTCAAAATGACATTTTAACTGATCAAAGACCAATTTATTCCCACCCCCAACCACATTCAGAGTCCAGAACCCATTCTAGCTATTAATATCTTGCTTGCAAAATAACCCAAGAGTATTTACAAATTAGTTTGTTTTGGTTTTTTTAAGAACACCACTTCATGGAAGATCAAGACATTTGACACGATCCCTGTAGAAATCTCTAAAATTCAGGGAGTCAAAGATTTTCAGTTTTCTGAATTATATTAAGAAACTATCAAGTAATCCAAAACAATGCTGTTATGCAACTGAAGTCTGAATTAATACTGCAATCCAATTTAAGTGAGTGATATTTCTAGATCTATTTTTAAGAGGTAACTTTGAATTTAAACATTTGCTACACTTACTTGTAGTATATTAAACCAGGAAGAACAAATGCCATTTGGAAAACACATCGAAACGCACTCACTTCCACCGAATGTACATCTTCTATTTTTTTAAGAAATAAAGAGGCCACTGAGAAAAGGAAGGCAGACAGTATGGTATAAAACAGGCCGAGTCCTGGACATGCAGCTTTCTTCTTTGTTCCTGCAACAGACAAACTCCAGTTAATCACCATCTATTAGATTTCTCAGGCCGGGCAGCTCCACATCCCACAGCTGCTGCTGTAGCAAAGGTTGGGGGAAGCAGCAGAAACAATCACAAATACCATCTGTATTTACCAGATCTACCTTGAAAATACCTTTCACTGACCACCACAGCCCTCCAGCCCTTCCTNCCCCCCCCCCCCCCCCCCCCCCCCCCCTCCCCCCCCCCCCCCCCCTTTAAACAGGCAAGAAGATATTAACATTTTGGATACAAACCCATCCCTCCACTTCTCCCAGTTCCACGGGAGTTACTGGGCTCTTCATGGAAGCATCAGACTAGTTTGGGGGATTCACTACATGGTCAGATTCTGAAACATCCAAACTTAATGCCTGGGAAACATCTGATTATTGATTAAGTTAATGAAGGTTCCTAAGCAACTGTTTAATCTCCTTTCTCACAAACACACACAGGTAGAAACTGCGTCTGGAATGTCACTTCTGTTATACCTCACGTTTATTTCGCAGCTAAATCACCCTAAGTTTGGCCTAGGCCTAGAGAAGTTTCATACAACATTTTAATCTTGTCGTAAGAATCCAAATACCTTCTTCAAACAAACATTTTTAAGCATAAGAAATTTAAGTGACTAATTTTAAAACATCATAGGCCTGCTTAAAGTACTGATATCTATTACAGTGCACAAAGACCTTAGTTTATGCTAATTTATGAGATATTCCGTTCCTGAAGCAGTTTCCCAAGTCTAATGGTGTATATTCAAGCTCCCCCATTGCCTCAGGCTCTCATCAGAGACATATTCTTCCTCGTTCCAATCTTCTCCACCCTCGACTATTAAAAAAAGGCAGAGAGGGTGAAGTGCTGCTGACCTCACCTCCAAAACCCAGCATTTTTCTGTTCTTGCTTTGCTGCGCAAGAGGAACACCTTCCACTGCGCCCAGAGGTGAATACCATGAAAACAGAACCATGAAAATGTGAGTGGGACGTTTCCTCGGTATCTCTTTTCCTTCTGCCCGCATAAGCCACTGGGAGTTACCTTTCCTCCTACAACACCCTCGGAAGATAAGAGGGAGAGCTCCCTGTCCCTGAGGCAGTGTTTTGATAAGAGGACACCTCATCTCACAGTGCGGGGAGGCCCTGAGCCTTACTGATCCTCTAAAACACAATCAGCAGGGCACTGCTGCCAGCTGCTTGGCAACTGAATATGGCTCTGAGGGGTTGTTTTGGATGTGTGGTTCAGATGGGTTTTTTTTAAATTAACAAAACTTGTCCCAAACCATCTTAAGCCTCCTCAAGACAAGCACGTGAGGCTGAGAAACTGCATCACAGAATCATAGAATTGTCTAGGTTGGAAGGGACCTTTAAGATCATGAAGTTCAACCATCAACCTAACTGATAAAAACCATCATCCTTCTATCCCAGAGCTGAGCCCCTGGGCTGACAGAGCATGTCCAGCCTTGGCTCTGGGTTTACCAGCTCTGGGGACCAGGCTTCACCACTACCCCCGCAAGGGCTGCTTCTGAAGAAACCCATCCCTGCCACCACTGAAAACAATTGGCCATTTCCACAAGAAATATTTCCGTTTAGCAACAGCCACTTACATAAAAGAGACTATAGAAACTACCATCAGCCAACACTGGACCGGGACATCTACCAACTATGAAACAGAGTGGATTTTAAAAACCTTCATGAATTTCATAACATCCTAATCCACACAGTCATGCAACAGAACTACAAAATCAACACTGCCTCTAATATTAAAGCAAGAGGCATCCGACTGGCCTATAGCTGACACAGGAAATCCAAACCCAGGCTGGCCATGGGCAAACAGAGCACAAACACAACTACTAACTTTTATTTCAAGCATGATAGCTCACCTGATTGCTACTGCACAAAGCCAAGCTAAATAATGGAGGTGTTGACATGGAAAACCAATCAAATCAAAGCAAAGTAAGCTGAAAGGACCTTACACCCAGAACTAAGCTTTGGATTTGAAGGAACAAAGACAACCCAGAAGGAACTAATTTTTGTAAGCTCACCACTATACCCAGCCTATCACAAACAGGGGCTTGAAATACTAGAATTTAAACCACCAACATCTCATATTGCCAAAGCATGTACTCAGTGCAATGAGAAAGTGTTTTATTTCCTTTTAAAAATAAAACGGTACAAGTTCTTCCACCAAAAACAATAATTGCAGTTCTGAAGAATACTTATTTCAAAATATGTTCAAAGGAGAAGTGAGGTTAAGATAACTTTCCCATCTCACAAAATATTAAGCCTCCAAACACTAGCCCAATGCCATCAAAACACTCCAGCACTCCTGTTTTTCAAAAGAAGTGTAGCAGTCTGAAAATAAAAGTTGTAAAAAAAAAAAAAGAAGTCTGAACATAAGTTTCAAGTAGCACCCAAGTTTTCTTTTCTGGCTACAGATCTGAGATTTGGTTTATTTATTTCCTGCCATCTCCACATGTAAGGCTTTCAAACAAACTTCTTTCAAACAACTTTCAAAGTCCTGTTTAAAGTCCTGGTCAAAGCCCTCCCATTGCACACCATTTCCTCTCTAAATTCTGTTTGCATTTTAATGCCATGCTTTCTTGCAAACAGTTTTTATAGTTGCAAAATGCATATACAGTGAAGAAAATGGCACTTCTCACAGACATGCATCTCGAGAACAGCAGCAGGAGAATGCTGGCTATGGGGAAGGTGGTCCCAAGATGATTCCCCCAGGCCTTCAGGAAAGCCAGAAGCAGGTGGCCCGTTCTCCAGGCCACAGAAAGCAGAAAACATCTCTCTCACAGGCTACAGGGCAGTGCCAGGAGCACCACAGCCTGCACAGGCAGTAATCATGGTCATGCAGACGAGATCTAGGCATGATTCATAGAGTTCAGCCACTAACTCAACATTTTGCTAGACAGACTGAAAAAAAAAAAAAAAAGAAAAAGAAGCATTTATTCACCAGAAAAAAAAAGTTTCTCAGGATTTCAAATATATTTTTTTCCCAAGCTTTGCCTCAGAAGAGATACTGGCGAAATTTCACTGGTGAAGTATGCTATCTCTTTTGGCCTCTTCACAGCTAACATAGATAGCAATTTTATCCATTTTCTGCTGGAAAGTCAATTATAGTCCACATTTAACGAGAAGCCTATTTCAGTGAAGTTGTTTAAAAGTTACACGGGCAGAAGTACTTCAGATAACAACTTAAAAAAATTATTCTAAGGTGGCATTTACATTTTGAAAGGGAGCCACATTAAACTTACAAAAGCACATTGCATATTTCGCAGTAAGTTTGTGGCTTTCACAATCCAAGATGACCAAGAAGCGAAGCACAGGCTAAGATAAAATAAAAGAGTAAGCTGACAGTAAAGCAAGTGAAAAATTGTCAAGGAAGTCACAGCTACAAGCCTAAGGACTTGTTGAGCAGCCCCCCTGCCCCTTCTCAGCGTACCTGCAGGGCCAAAAGCTCACACCGCGGGAAGACGCCTCGATTTACCCAAACCTGTCAAAACTCTACCAACAGGAAGCACTGCTTTTCCCGAGGGATAACCGCTACCGGAGCTCTGGCAGCCCCGCGTAGAGCCGNCCCGCGTAGAGCCGACGGGGCAGCAGCCCGAGGCGGGGACGGGAGCGAGCGGCCGGAGCGGCCCCTGGGGCCCGCCAGCAGGGAGGAAGGGGGAGCACCGGGCCCCGGCCTGCAAGCCCAAGGGCCAGCACCACGGCAGGCGGAGGGGAAAGGCGAGGGCGAGGCCGAACGCGGCGAAAGGGGCCCCGGCGTCGCCCCGGCGAGAGACAGGTACAAGGCCGCCGGGACCGGCTGGGAGGCGGCGGGGCTGCAGCCGCCGCCCGCGGGCAG
>VXAK01015246.1:4778-16000 GCA_013399435.1 Arenaria interpres
CCCCCCCGCTTCCGCCGCCGGAAACACCGAGCCACGGCTGCCCCTCTGTCCCGTTTGCAGATCGTGGACCTGGACGTGAAGAGGAACCGGAACCGGGAGGCCCTACGGGCGCTGCAGAAGGACACGGAGCCCGACGGTGAGGCCGGGGCCCGGCCCTGGCCGGCTGCGCCCGCCGTGAGCCCCGCAAACCGGGGAACGGCTGCCCCACCGGGGGGAAAAGCTCCTCTGACAAAGCCTTTCCCTTTCCCCCTTCCCTTTCCCTCCTCTCCCCACCCCCAGGCAAGGCCATGGTCTGCTTCGGGAACATGTTCATCGAGCTCCCAAAAGGCCAGACCAAGGAGATGCTGCAGAAGGGTAAGGCCGGCAGCCCCTGGGGCTTTGTGTGCACATCGCCTTAACTCTACTAAGATTTTAGAAAAATAAACAGTGTTCTGCCTGGTGCCGGGCTTCAAAGTGCCCAAAACCTCCCGCTGGCAGGCCCAGGCAGATCCTGGCCATCCGTCTGTCCCGGGCAGTGCCCTGGGAAGCACCTTCGGGCATGAAGCAACCTGGGGCTCAGCCCCGTGGGCAGCAGAGGGACAGGTGGGACCCCAGCCCAGCCGGGGAGGAGCCCTCTCCATTCCCCCAGGCCTGGCCTTCCACGCTGAGTGTCCCACGAGAGGTTCAGCCTTCACCCCAGAGCCTGACGTCCTCCTCACTCCTGTCCCGCTTGTCTCAGACCAGGAACATTTGGATGAGGAGATAAACAACCTCCGGAAAGAGCTGCGCGTGAAGGTCAACCGCCTCTTCGAAGCTCAAGGTAAACTCTCCTGTTCTGGAACCTTCTTGGTGTCTGGGAGCAGACGTCGCGTGTCGGGAGGAGGATCCTGAGCTCTGTGTGTTCCTGCAGCCCCTTTCCCGCTGGCTGTGCTATTCCTGCCCGGCTCCAGCAGTATTGTACCAATCCTGGTGCAGAGTTGTCACCCACCAGCATGTTAAATGGGCTCCCACATCACGTCCAGTGCTGCCCCTGCCCTCCCCGCAGCCCCTCTCGACTTTCACATGGACCGCTTCGCTTATTTTGTAGTGAAATCCCGATTTTTCTGTGCGTTCTCTCAGGTAAAGCCGAGCTGAAGGGATTTAACCTGAACCCCATGACTGCTGAGGAAATGAAGCTTATCAATCGCATCCTGGAGGGCTGAGGTGGCCCGCCATCGTCACATGGTTGGGCTGTCACCCGTGGAGCTCACGCTGCAGCAGCCGCGGCTTTGGGGGTTTGCAGGAAGACACTGGCGTGCCCGGAGCCCGCCTCGGGTGAGATCTCTGGTGGGCGCTGGGAAGCGTTCGGCTCCTCAGCTACTCCACCACGGTTTCCTTGGATGACGAACCCTTTCCTGCTCCTTGCTGCAGCCCAGGAGGTGGAGGCACGGGCTGGGACACAGCGATGGGCAAACGCCTGTGGCCAGGGTAGAAATGGGATTATTAAAATCAGAGCAGCGGGGCATTCCTAACTCTGCGTGTCTGTTCCTTGTTGCTTTTTTTTTTTCATGCGAGCTCTTCTGGAGTTTGGCTTCAGAGTTGGTTCTTTGTCGTGTTGGGAACAGGAGTAGGAGGAATTGGGAATCCACAGCCTGCCCGAAGCACAGAAGAGGAGTTGTGCGTGCCTGTGGTATTAAAACAAAGCCAAACTATACATCTGAAGCACGTCAGGAATCTCTTAAAGATTTGCAGGGAGGGAGAGGGGCAGGCAGCATCCTTTTAGTCTCGTTAGGAAAACATGTTCTGCTGTTAACCACAGAAAGGAGGCTTTCAAAACTAGATGAGGGGATAAAATGTATGTATATTTTAAAAAAAGCAGCCTGAGGAGAGCTGAGCAGCAATAGTCACTGAGCCTGTCTTGTAATAAAAGGAAAACTGGTTTCTTCAAAGGTTTTAACACTTACTGTCTTCTACGCTACCCTCCTTAGTCTGCATTTGCTACCCCGCAACAATTTGTTAAAGATCATAAGAATTTTTTTAAAAAACAGTTAATCATAATTGCTAACGGACTACAGTGTGATTGATTTTTTTCTGTGTACAGAGAAGTGCCCTTTCTTTTTTGAACTTCTGTAAAGATACTTCCTTATAGAATTTAAAAACTTTAAACATGGCAGTCGTCCTTCTTTCTCCAGCTCTCGAGGTAGCTCACCCGTTCTGTCAAACCTCACACACGTTAACGCAGGGGCCTGATCCCTCGATCTCTTCCCTCCTGCACAGCCGAGCAGAACTTCAAACACGGCACCACCGTTTTCCTGCCTCCCTGACCACCTTCCAGCGGTCCCTCCTCCAGGCAGCCTGTCCGGCTCCACACATTCTTCAAATTATACAGAGCTCCAAAAATACCCTGTTTCAGACTCCTTAAAAATGAGGTGTGATTTCTTTAAATCTAAGCAGCCAACTACCCTTGCTTGATCTAAGTTTTACAATTCTGTAGCTAATGCCACGTACCCTGAATGTAGAAGTGCAAGCAGCGAAGCCGTCCACTTCAGGCTTAAGTTTCAGATACACAGATTAAAACCAACATCGACTTACTACCTGACCTATCTTGCCTGTAGCTTTTTCAGAAAATTGCATCTCCTCTGGAGGCGAGAGGCAGCGCACGGCGCCAAGTCCCGGTGTTAGAGCCGCACTCTTACACAACCCGTGTAGTACAGCCAGCCAGCGTCTCCCTAACATGTGATGGCGAGGTTATTTTTACAGTATCATGGCAACAGGTTTTCTGCTCTGACATGTTTCCATAGTAGTAGCAGTAGGAGGACCAGGTGCCTGCCTTCCCTCAGAGCTTTGTTTTGCTGTACAGAATGTGTTTAGCCCCTTTATTTTCTTACACGGTACAAAACTAAGCCCTGCGAGCGCAGGTGGACAGCTGAGAAGCCGGCGTCTCTTGTGTCTTGTGTCAGCCACAATGAAATATTTCATTCAAGCTTCCAAGCTGGGGAACCTTCAGGAGCAGAAGGCCGGCATCTTGTGCTAAGCCAGCAGTGGCCAGAGAGAAGTGGGACCTGCTGCTGTCCCGATACGAGGAAAAGAGAGTGAATTTCATCCGTGGTGATCTCTCCCATCCCAAGCTCAGGATCAGCATTACACTTCCTGCTGTGCAGGAAGATCCCTGAAAAGCTGTTTCAGTCGTTTCTTCCCGTCATCTTCCCTAGCAGCCTGCAAAGAAAATGTTAACAGGGGAGTCACACATCCCCTTACTCTTCCTTCCTGTAGAGGTGAGGTGATGTCCTACTTTCAGGTGAAGCTGTACTTGTGTTTTGTTAGTTAGAAACCACAGCCAGAGATGATCGTAGGCACACTGAGCTGCGTACGGCAAAATAAAGTTACACCACCTGTCAGCCTCTGGGAGGTATGACTTCAGAATCTGAGTGCTCCTTCCCAACAGTAAGGTACACAATTAGACTCAGCAAAGTGCCCAGTAAACAGTCACCACAGTGACTGTAGAACAGTTTTTGCAGCAGAGCTGGCGTCTGAAGCAGCCTGCTGTGAGTTGACGCTTGAAAAGCAGGACTCTGAACAAAACTGTTCCCACTACATTTACATGCTTGTTTTCAACAGCGCTTCTGCAGCCTGGGCACCTACATCCACTTTTGGAAAGCATTTGCTCCTTTTGGTCTCTTAACCCTGTAAGAGCTCACACACCCGTTCTTCTTTGGGTTTTGAGCGCAAGGTGTGTGCTCTCCTCTTGCTGGTGTGCAGATAGCTTAAGGACTCGAGCAGGGCGCCCTAAATGTGTATTTGTCATGATGTTCTCATTCACTGGAGAACCCAGGTCTTCCCCTCTGCTGACACTCCCATCCTTCCCTATCAAGTCAAAGCCTCCAACATGCTTCTCCTTCCCCCCGCCTCGAGCCTACAACATCCAATACACGTACTGAAGTACCTGAGCAATGACAATTATCTCCCTGCACACAGGAATAAACTCCCAGACAATCAGAGACAAAGCTGGACAGCTGAAAGCAGTGGACATCTTTCTACTATTAATATCTCAGGTTAGCACAGCTGTAAAATCAATCACAAAGTGCTGCAAGACAAGCTGCTTGGAACAGAGCTCTCCAGAAGCAGTAAGTGTAGGAGGCACAATGCAGAAAGGCCTCTGAAAGAGGGCTCTTGTGCAAGTCCCAGCTCTGACACGGACTCCGTTCCCTCTGCAGCCCCGTCCTGCTTTGTTTTCACCACTCTGAAGGGGCAGCGTGCTTGCTTGCTTTGCTCTGTTTCTGGAAAATCATGATTTAATCACTATAAAGGTTAGAGTATTATCACCAGTTGCCAAGAAAGACATGGAACTAGACCATCCATTGCAAACATTTCAATAAAACCCCTTAAAAGGTAATAAACATCTTTGCCCGCCTGCTCTCCCTGTCCACAATATGAAGCGTGTCTTTGAGAAGATGACACTTGAGGTTACAGTCTTCCTGGCTACTGGCAGTGAGGGAGGGTGAAGCATTCACCTCCAGAAGCCAGCAGAGGAGATGCGACAACAGTAAATTAGGGAGAAACAGGCAATTTTGCCAATGGCTCATCTAAGAGAAACGCCTGTCTACAAAATCGTTACCCTGCTAGCAGGCAGGAGTAAGTGTGAAGCAATAGGAAATCCAACCCCAAATCTCTTTCCCATGTGCCGAGCCAAAGAACATTCTGAGCTTATTGCAAAGTTTCTATTCCTGTTCTCGATGGTACTAAAGAAAAAAAAAAACCCACGCCTCTAGCTTCCAGAAAGACATACAAGTGAAAACCAAAGTCTAGCTGAAGCCGTAAATGCTGAGGAGAATTCACAGAATGAGCATTAACCCTTTTTTAGTGGTGGAAGGTGGATGTTTCCTGGGAACGGTTTCCTAGCACAACACGGTGTTCAAACAGCTCTTCTGTGAGAGCCCGGCAGCGCTATCTGGGCACTGTGATGACGTCGAGGACTTTCATTCCGATTCATTTGTTTCCTGACCAACTGAAGTTACTCCAGCTCTTCGCGTGCAGGCTGCCTAAGCAGTCATTTGGTTTGAGGCTATGAACTGAGTAGATTGTGCAAATTAGAGCTATTCAGGACCACAGCTGAGCTGTATTTATTTGCTCATTTGAAATAAAGCTGTCCCCAGTGGCACCATGTGAAATATTGGACTGATGCTGACAGGACGCAGGGCTCTAACAGTTCTACCAGCTACCACGTCTTGTTAGACAGAAGAGTTAAAAGAAAGTAAATTAGAGAAGGCGTTTGGTAGGAGAGCACCGTTGACATAAATCATATCTAAGGGAAATTTCCTTACCTATTGTACTCTTTGTGCTTTACATGATTAAGGCTGAAAGACTAATAATCCTATTTGCTTGTCATTTCCGAAGTACTATTTGCTGTTTCTGTTTTTCTCAACTCCCGTAATTACGAGTCAGTTGCACTCTCAGGTTCCTGCTGTTGCAATACTTGGGCTGCGTATGTAGCAGATAAAATTCCGAGAATTTCAGCTGAACTTTAATGATACATAGTTTTCACTTAGCCAGTGAGGAAACTTGTATTTAAGAAAAAAAATATATCTCGAATCACATTATGTTTTAAAGGTTTGTTGTTGTTGTTTTGTTTTAAATACCCTCAAGTCCCATGGAATCCTTTTCTCTACAATTGGCAGGAGGGACCTCTTTCGGTTGGGGTTTGCCTTGTAGCCCGTGTACCACACACACGGGTCATGTTTAGCGCTGGCAGCCAAAGGGCGCTGGCTGGAGGTTTATCGGGGCTGATGGGGCACTGCTGTAAGACACACAAGCAGGAGAAGAGACGATGGTAACCCCTCCCTCTCTGGCAAGTGCTGCGATACTTGTGATATGCTGATACTTGGAGGGGAACATATTCCAGAAATAGCCAAATTGGCAGGGTTTCACAACACAGTGCGAGAGATCCTACAGACGAAGTCACAGTGTGCCACACCCAGCTAATAAACTCTGACACCCCGAGCAAATCCAGCTGGATTTCCTCTGGACATCAGCTCGCTTCATGTAAAACAGTTCAAACCTCTCTACATTCGACCTGCAGTTCCAGACTGGCTCGCTCAGAGCCAGCTTGCAAGCACCCACCTACAAGACACAGATGCATCACAAGACACCCGTTTCCCAGGGCACGTAGCTGGCCTGATACTACAACCCCTTGTATATTTATTAACACCCTTATGACTTTAGATCCTGAGGGATCAGGATGTCATAGCTGTAGAGCTCAGAGCAGTGTTTGTCACTGCTAATCACCTTCTGAAGTTCCGTAACAGCAACCAGCATCTTATCTTCTATCAGGGTATTGCAAAGAATCTCCTTTCCATACAGATAAGAGAGATTTATAGAAGGAACAGCCCATAAAATGGGAAGTTCAACACTATCCTCCATCACTCTCAAACACCGACTCTCACCTCAGATTCATGAGGGATCTGACATCCCATTTAATTTTTTTTTTCCTCCCTCTTTCTCTCTTTCCCTCAACTGCCACCTCTTGAGAGAGGAAGCGTAACAGTGACAGTTGTGTGCAGCAACGTCAACCCTGTTGTACCGCCGAGGTCTTAGAAGCGAAGGGCCAAGCTATAAGATATCTACATCTCAGCAAAGCACTAACCAGAAAGTTGTTAGGTTTAAAGTCAAAAAGCTCAGTCTCATAGATGTGCAGACAGCTGCAGAGCAACGGTTAAAGCAGAACGCTCACCCAGCCTCTCAGCTAGAGCTGCTATCAACGAAATCACATTTATGGGTGTCAGGAGACAAGGCAGCACAGTTAAGTGGCTGCAGCACATGTCCACGGTGTGGCAGCCGGCAGGATGAGGTCAGCTTGCTCCCATCTGCCAGAAGAGCCCCAGTGGCAGGCGGCAGGGGAATTGTCTGCAGATAGTGATCTTCCCGGGATCATAGTCACATACAGTCTTCTGCAGTGCCACATTTGTCAGATGAACATCTGGAATAAAGTAGAGATATGGATCAAAGACAAACAGACACAGAATAAGCAAATACGGAATTCTCACTCTAAACTAACCAGTCCTCTTCTGCCCCAGTGCCAATTAATTATCTTCCCCATCTGTAATCACAGGCTCCAACCACCTGAGCTTAAATCCATTACTGCATGATGGTATCTTACTAAAAAATGCAGGGAAAATATAAAAATCAGAAGTACTCAAGAGTGGTATCTGGAAAATGAAAGAGTGACTGGCCTGAGCTAGTACTGTACGAAGCTTTTCATGTCAGCACGTCTCCAAACCTCAGTGCGCCTTCACCCAAGACAGCTTGTACCCCGACTCTGGAAAGGCTTTTGATCATTTAGAGAAAGCATGAACTCTGCTGAACTTTCACAGAGAGAAGTGATGGATTTTCCTGTCTACTAAGCCATCAAATTGAGGTGGGATACCTTTTAGGAAGATGTGTTAATCAAATGAAAGCTATCAAACTCAATAGAGTAGCAAGTGTGACACATAGGAAATCAAATAGTTCTCTCCCATGAATCACCCTGTCCTTACATTCTGGGAAGCTAAAGAAGAAGAAAGGCTGCCAACATTCAACCACTAACAATAAAACCAGGACTGACATTTCAGCTTCGGTCCTAGCTGATTTGTCAAACTGACATTTCCAGTGATCTGGTGACACCAGTTTTCCAATGAAAAAAGACAGGAGAGAGACAGGGTGACAGCGGCAGCGACAGGACAGCCGAATCCTGTAGGTGTTTGCAGGAGTCCGAAGTGACAAGGTTCATCTGACGCATCCAATACCGAGCAGTAGAATTCTACACGCCTTTTCTTACCCTTCTTCACGGCACATGCAGACAAGTGGGATACAGTGATCATCTCTGCTATTCAGAGTAAATCACGTCTTAGAAAAGCAAGCAAATTCACCTCTGGATAACCAGGCCTTCAGTGGGATGCACTGGGAGAAGAGGAAAGGAGCAACCTGGCATTAAGGCAAGGAAATCCATTTCTGGCATAATAATGGTGGTTTGCACTTACAGATGTCACTAGAACATAAACTCTCAACCTATGAAGTGCAGAGAAATGTATCATATAACCCATTTGCTGATATTCCTGCCTAGTGTTAGACCTAAGACGGGAAGTTTACACATTACCACACACACAAAGTATAAGAAGTCAGATTCCAGATGAAATATCTCACCATTTGGGAAAAGCCACAGTAAGAAACTTTGTTGTTTCCCTGGGGAACGGCGAAGGAGTATTGCACGAGACAGACACAGGAGAACAGAACAAGTTATTGGCAGAAGGAGAGAACGAAATAAGAGCAAAAAAGCAAATTGCCTGTTGGATATTCCCCAAGGAGAAGATGGAGAGTCGTTCTCACCTTCTTCAATCAATGGTATCCTTCAGTTTTCAGAACAGGAAAACTTCACCTTGTGACCTGCCAACACACAGATGGAAGAGCAGAGTTACCAGCTTTAACGTTAGCATTTCCTGCCCTTTCCCAGAATTTCAGTGTAGAAGCCTTGGATAACCTGATTCATCATCTGTTTGTATGCAAGCACATTTATCTAAGGTTATGGGGGCAGGGGGATCCAACAACAGCTCTCTAGTGGAAAAAGCTCAGATTTGTAAGTGTTAGGAGGATTCCTGAAGGAAAGGGCAGAGCAGGCAGCCAGCCTATGGGGAACTTCCACAGTACTGAATAAACAAACTCTGTCACATGCTTGCGAAAATATAAGTAACGCAACATATGTTGTTGGGAGTGATTTTAAGCCACATTTTAAATTTGTGTACGTTAGAGGGGAACTTAATTAAACAGGAAAGTCATGAAAGATGTCAGAGATCTATGGCAAGCAAGAGCAGAACAATGCTGAAGACAGCCCGGGCTGCACAATAAGTGGGTGACGAGTGGCTCAGATAAGCCACTCGAGAAGCAAGGCTCCACAGGGCACCTTTCCAAGGAGGTCCAGTCTCCCGCAGACCCAGGATGTGGCACTGGGCACTTCCTGACCTACTACTGCATCCGCCTGTGGGCGCAGGCAACCTGAGACGTCACAACATGGGGCTGCTCAAGAGCACAGACCAACAGAAGTAGTAACACGGAGTTTATTTTCACTTGTCTGTGAGTTTTGAGGTCAGCCACAAACTATTTCAGTTAAGTTGCTGGTATAACCTCAGTAATCACGGGCTTTTCATACATCCTTGTTTACTCTCTTCTTGTTTTTACCATGTTAATTGAGGTTGTGGGCATAAAAATCAGCTTAATATAAGGTTTTTTTGTTGCCAATTAACACGTTCCCATTTGTAGAGTTAGATAATCACTAGCTGCTATCCTCCTGGCTGTAATTCACAAGTTAGTTTGCATAATTACCTCCCATTCACTTCGCACAAGTGTGCCCTTTACTGATGGGCCTGACTCGCAGGGTAAGGAGAATCCTCCTGTCCCAGCCTCCTCACCAGACCTGCTGCGCAAAGCAAAGCGACTGCTCGCTCCCAGGTCTCGCAGATGGGTGTATTTTTAATTATGCACCACGGCACGATACTCATGATGTTAAATGGCTTGAATCATCTGGCAGAAGCAAGGCATGCCTTAGCACCACGTGTTGTTGTTATTTCTCAAGGAAACACATTTTTCCCCTCGGTCCCCAGGACGCTGGTGTAACTGGAAGTTGCTGTGTTCTGCACAGCTCCAGACTGCCATAGGTTTGGGGGGAACAAATGTGATTCAGAGCATGAGGCTACCCTTCAGGTCTCTAACTGCAGAGCAGAGAGAAGCTAATGCCAATCAAATCCACCCCAACCTGCGTTCCAGGCTGCTCATGGAGTCTCCCGTAATCTCTTCACATTCTAAGGATGGAAGTCCACTCCATAAGTGGCTGGATTTACACTGGCTGACATCTAATGGAGCGGGATTTCCCTAAACTAAACACGTTTTCATAGCTCCATCTTTAGGGGCTGCCCTAGAACACTACTTAACCAGAAGCCAAATTAGACAATTGCCCTGCACACACACACCTTCTTGCACACCTGCAGCTGTACTGCACACCTGCAGCCGTACTGAAAGATTTCAGAGCATGAACTTGGCCATAACCCCACAGAGAGAACTCCTGGGAGCACAATCTGTTCCTCCACACAATAATTCTGCTCTTTATACCTTCACCACAGAGTTAACTTCAGCTCTACAAATAAACTGAGCCGTCTTTCTACTGCTCAAATAAACTGTTATACCAGAAGAAGTGTTTTAATAGTACGTGTTGACCAGGACACTGGCCAGGAGGACTGCTGCTTCTAGCCACCTTGCTCTGCCCAGTTCCTCCTGTGGATTTCCTGCATATTTTCCTCTTCCTCCACAGAACGAAGGCATCTATTCATCTCTGTCTCACTTTCCTTGGGAGAGCACATACTTACTGGTTTCAGAATCCAAGTGATGCCAGGATTCTTGTGAAATTCTTCCACAAATAAATGATACTCTGAAGGCATTCTGAAGGTCTTTGGAATAAAGGCACTTTTTGTTGCCTGAAGCTTTCCTGCTTCTCCTTCTAACTGCTTCCAAAACCTCTTCAGATTCTTCACTAAGCAGTTCTTCTGACTCAGCTGCGTAGAAAGAGAAATTAAGGTTCAGCACAACAAATTCTCCCACACTCTGACTCACTTTAATTGCCCTTGAGAAGCTTCTGGGGATCAACTGCACCACATACTCTGAGGAGAAAACAAAATAATAAATAAATACAGATTACCATTGAGAACTGCTTTTTTCTTTGTGGAGGAGAAGGGTCATTTTTGACTTTATCTCTGCGCAAAATGTGGGGAGCTAGAACAGAACAGGTCTTAAAATCCATGGTCTACCATTTCTGCTGTAGTCTCCCCATGCAGGCAGCACACTCCTCGCCAGGACAAGCACCGCTGAGGTAACTTTTGCCCCCCAGAGCTGCAGCAGCCATACCCCACCGCTCCCGAACCACCGTAGGATACAGTCCAGTGCTACAAACCACCCCCAGCCTCCCCTCACGCCATGGCTGCTGAGTGTGAAGGCCCAGAGCGGGGACACGTCCTCCTCAGCCACCCGTTCTGTGATGGGAGCATCACCCCGGAGAGGACGGGGCAGGAAAAGTTTTACCTGTCACAGCTAAACCTGCCCGTGGACTCAAACGAGACTCTGCAGGCCTCTCACAACGCACCATCCTCGGGCGGTTTTAAGGCAAAAGCTCCTTTTTGCTGGGCAGGTGGGACGCAGTGCAAGGGCAGGAGGCCCCGCTGGCGCCGTGCTCACCCTCACCCGCACACGGA
>VXAK01015246.1:16614-27975 GCA_013399435.1 Arenaria interpres
AGCGCGGGCAGGGGTGGGCATGGGACGGGCAAGGGAGGTCATGGGACAGGTAAGGGTGGGCAGGGGACGGGTAGGGGTGGGCATGGGACGGGCAGGGGTGGGCATGGCGCGGGCAGAGATGGGCATGGCGCAGGCAGGGGAGGTCATGGGACAGGCAGGGGTGGGCATGGCGCCACAGACCTTCCTTGATGGAGCGGGACAAAGGTTTTGTTCTTCTCCCAACACTGCAGCCTTGTGCGGCGGCGGCGACAGGCAGCAGCCAGCGCGGCCCCCGCGCTCCCTCGCCGCGGCGCAGAGGGGGAGCTTCTCCTCCTTTGTCTGCTCCCGGCGACAGCAGCCGCCGGGGAAGGGCCTCGGCGGGAGCCCAGGACGCCGAGGACGGCGGCCGAGGTCCCCCCGGCCCCGGTACAACCGCCCCGACGACGATCCCGCCCCGCCACGGGCAGCCATCCCGGGGGAGCCAGGGTCTTCATGACGGAAACCCGAGCGGGGAGCGTCCGGAGCGGGGACGGCGGCTGCGCCTGGGGACGGGGAGGACGGCAGCATCGGGGACAAGGACACCCTGTCCCCCCAAGCCTCGCCCGCTGCCGGCCATGGGAAACGGCATGAGCCAGGTAACGGGGGGAGCGCTGGAGGGGGGGGGCGGCTTGTCCCGGGGCTGCGGGTATAGGGAACGCTTGCCCGGCTCGCTCTGCCGTGCCAAACGGCGTTTCACCGGATCCGGCACCGGGTTGGGAGGTCAGGCAGCTTGTTTACCCGCCGGCGGAGCGAAATTGGGAGGAGAAGCGGGCAGGGACGGCGCGCCAGCCCGCAGCCGCGGCTTGCGGGGTGTGGAGGGGCAAGGGTGACAGAGATCCCCTCCCAGGGAGGGGGGAACCTTTAAAAACCAAACGCCTTTAAAAAAAACCAACAACGAAAAACCAGAGCCTTTAAAACCAAGGCACCAGCTCCCCAGCACACACCGGGGGTCCTGTGCGACCCCCAGCCCAGCGGGGCCGGGCTGTGCCCAGCATCACTGCGTGGAGGGGGCGGGTGCTATTTTATGGTCTTTTGAGCTTCTCCCTGTCACAGGTAAATAGAGACACCTTCTTCCTGCAGGTATCTCCAGCTCCTAAGCTTTAAACACCCCTCCCCAGCCCCGTAACTGCTCATTATCTGGGGAAGAGCCCGGTGCTGCAGACGGGGCTTTACTGTGCCCTGCTTTCTCCAGCGAGGAGTGGGTCAGAAGGGTGCTGGGGACAGAAGGTGCTGCTATTCGTGGCTCAGCGTTCTGCCCTTGGGAGCTGCCCTTGCTAACTGGTGCTCTTCTACCACCTCCTTTTGGTGCCGCAGCTGTAAGTTAAAGGCGCCCTTGTCAATAGAAAGTTGATCCAAAATCTCAGGAATCATAAAAAAAAACCAAAAACCTCTTTAAGCTGTTTGACCGAGAGAAACGTTTCCAAACGTAGGCAGTGAGATCAGTGTGAGCCCAGCTGTGCCGGTGGAAATCACCTCTGCCTGCCCAGGTCCCAGGCACCAAACATCACAGCACAGAGAAGCTGGGGAGGAACTGGCTGGACGCAGGGGTGAACAGCCTGGGTAGCCTTGCTGGGAGACAGGGAAAATAAAAAATAGCTCTGAGTAAGAAGGGATGCAAGGCATCCTGCTTCCATACCTGCAGTGCAATTAACAGAGCCATTGTCAAATAATTACCTTTTCATCATGCAAAGTGGAATTTCACAAGGAAAATAAGATGAAGACATGGTGTCCAGGGTGATCTGTTAGAAAAGGGCTCCCTTAGGTGTAGAGTGAGGGGAAGCAGAGCTGAGGGGGGGACCACCGCGTACCCGCACGCTTCTCTGTGCCTGTTGCTTCCCTGTCCCTCTGGCAGCAGGACTTCCACGGGCCACGGGTATAGTCCAAGGCTGTATGGAGGCGTGTACAGCTTCCTGAGCTCAGATAAAAAAGCCCCAACAAAGAAGCTACTGATAATAAGCAAGAGGAGCAATAAAAAAAAGCCATGGCCGACGCTGACTCCCAGCACCCGTGAGGGTGCAGTGCCAGGCAGTCGCACACGTTGGGGTGCCAGGGCTGCATCCAGCCCCCTGCGCTGGATGCCAGAGGAGTTGTAGCCCCAGGAGCACCCATGGTCAGCTGCACCGGCACCGATCCTGTCCCGGGGCTGGTGACAGTCACGTTAACAGCAGAAATTTGGCCTTTCCGGACAAGGGGTCCCGGCGCGGTGGGTACCACAGCACAAGGTCACTGCTCACACTGCCGCTTTTCCTTGTGTCCCACAGATCCTCCCCGGCCTCTACCTTGGGAACTTCATCGGTAAGCAGAGCCCCACCACCACAGGGATGTTCTCCGGCTGGGGAGCTGGGCTTGCTTGGGTTCGTGCCTCCCTGCCCGCCAACACTGCCCAGCGCCCACCACACGCTCTGCTGCTCGGTTTGTGTTGGCAGCAGCAAGCGGAGGCACCGGGACAAACGCAAGGCAGAAAACCTCTGCCTTCCTTTTGGTTTCCTTATTTAAGGGCTGCTCTGAGCTCTCGGGACACGTGGATGGAAGGGGCTGAGGGGAGGGGGTCGCCCCACCAGGAAGGGTCCCAGCAGCGCCCAGTGAGATGTATCCTTGACATGACTCCACTGGCTGGGACTGGGAAGCCCTCAGAGCTGTCCCGCTTTCCCTGCACGAGGCAGCGAGCTGGTCAGGCTGGGAGGGGATGGGGGCACACAGGGCAGCACAGGGAAAGCTGGGCTTTGCTTTCAAACTCCCCCGAGTTCTGCGGGAGTTCACCCACCGCAGTGAGCTGTGCCTTCTGCTCGAGCTGGCATGCATCCCGTGCCGGGAGCAGAGGAGTTGGTGGTGTCACACCAGCATGAGGGAGCAGGACCAGAGCTGCTCAGGGTGATGCACCCCAGTTTTGCAGCTGTAGGAGAGGCAGGAGGGGGCTGCTCACCCTCAGGGCAGAGTTTCTCCCAGAGGCATTCACCTCTTTTCACACCAGTTCACTATTTTAAGGGGCTTTTGTTGTCAGAGGACAATTAATGACCAAGCACTGGCCATGACAAACCATCATCAATTAGTGCTCCTGCCTCCCTAATGGCGCTTTTGGTAGTTGATTCCTGCTGTAAGTGCTGAGGTTTATAACCACGGGTGTGAATTGCTAAGAAAATGCCATTGGAGCCTGAGCAGCAGCCCTGGCCAGGGCAGCCCTGTGCTCCCTGCACCCCATGGAGAACCTTGGGGTGGGCTGGGGGGCTGCAGCTTGCTGGGAGCAGAGGGGCAAGAGAGCAGGAGCATCGGCTCCCAGGTTCACCGATGTGGGGTCTTGGCCTGATGCCACCTGAACACCAACCTACCAAGCAATCCAGGGTGACGATAGAGATTTCAGACCGGCTCCATTAATGCTCTGGCTGCTCACAGAGAGACGTTTTCTCCAACTAAAAGCTTTTCCAGTCACTGTGAGCTTTGACACCGGCGTCACTGATTGCCATCGCTCTGCCTGCCCGAGGCAGGTGGGAAGGTGCAAGTCCCCACAAGGGTCCCCACCTCCCTCCCCACATAAGCGGCACGGCTCACCCGCAGAGCGTCTCTCTCGAGACTCACTCCTATTAAAATTCACATCATGCTGTGAGCACATTGCGGTCTAGATTCCCGAGCCAAGGTTTTACACCACGTGAAAGTTTAGAAACCCAAAGCGACAAGATGGGAAAAAAAATGTTACTCCTCCTCTCCAGCAGCTTGTGCAGCCTCCACTGGTCATGGCACGAAAGGGAGATGGATACGAAGCTGCTTGGCCAGCAAGACAAGCACACTGCCCTCCCAGTGGACCGGTGACCAGGATCACAACCAGGGATGCTGAAACACTAGCGAGAAGCAGGTCATTGCCCCAGAAAGCTGAGAACACCCAATTTCTGTGCATGCAACTGCAGAGAGGATACATGCGAAGTGCTGCCAATTGCCTTTTCAGGTGTTTTCTGCAGCCCCCTCAGGTGCTAAAGGGGAGCTCAGAGAGACTGAGCCAAACTCAGGGTGATACGAGTGGCTGCGGCTCTGCTTCCATAGTTCACAAGATAGAGCAGATCCCTCAGGCTGCACCAAGTCCCCTTGCCCCATGCGTGTTGGCACAGGGGAGGTGCAGGCAGAGCACACATCTCTTCCCCGAGCTGGGAACAAGTACAGGCAGGCGGGAGGCTGCCTGCCTGCAAAGGAGGGAGCTTTTCCAGGCAGATGTGAATTCTCACCCCAGCACAAGCAGCGAGGTCAAGTGCCTTCGGAGGGAGGAGGTCTCTGGTATCATGGGGTTCGCATTCCAGATTTCCAGTTTGTTTGCGTATTTGCCTGTGTCTGCTGCTGTATGCTGGGGATGTGATGCATGAGATCCTCTGGAGCAAGGCTTTGCGTGCTTGGCTGTCTGCAGGAGCACAGTGGATGCATTTCTAGGAAGAGAAGGGTAAGAAATAAATACCTGCTAATATCTAGTGTTATCCTTTAGATGCCAAAGACCTAGAGCAGCTAAGCCGGAACAAGATCACCCACATCGTTTCGATCCATGAATCTCCCCAGCCCTTGCTGCAGGTAGAGTCCTGTGTCTGACACCACTGTGCAGATGTTGGCAGCTCCTTCCATGCTGCAGCATCTTCCTTCCCCTTCTGAGCACCCCACAGCATGTACACCTCTCCCCTCTCCCTGCCAGCAGTCCCAACGGAGCTGGGCAGCTGCCCCAGCTCTGGGAAACTGGCTGTCTTGTGACTATAACCTGGCCTTGAACGGGGAACTGTTTCCAGCTCTCCAGCATCATCTTGTTTCCCACCCCCTCCCACCAGCTGCCTGTCCCCTGCTGCCCTCCCCAGGCTCCTGCCGAGGGACAGAGTGCCTCCCTCCCAGTGCAGGGGGATGCTGTGTTGGGGGAGTGAATCCCTACAGGCAGCACTGGGGTGAGGAGCAAAGGCGCTGCCAGACCAGCTGTGAGCACCCACGACACCCCGGCCACAGCACCTGAGTTTTTCCTCTTCCTTTTGTGTCTTCCAGGACATAACCTACCTCCGCATCCCCCTGCCTGACACCCCCGAGGCCAATATGTGAGTACCCCAGGGATGCCAGGGCCGGCTCAGGGCACACAGGAGGGCTGGGCTCTGCAGGGCAATCAGGGGTGAGGGCTCACAGCACCCCGAGCCTTTGAGATGCCACCTCCAGCTCCATGCCAGGCTGAAGGCATGATGCCCTTGTGCTGGGGACCACCTTTGGACCCTGACAGCATCCCAGCGCAGTAACCACTGGGGAGTGAGTCCCATCCCTGGGGTGAGGCGAGGGGCAGCCCCTCTGCAGCACCGATGGAGAGGGGCAGTGTGGATTCTCCTGGGAGGTGCCTGGACGGGGGGAGAGCAGGTAAGGTGTGTGGAGCCGGCCAAGGGTGCTGGCCTGGCTGGAGGCATGACCAACCAAGCTCTCGCCACCCCAGCACAAGTCACAGGAGTCACAGGGCAGCTGAACAGCCCCCCACAACCATGGCACAGCTGCAGAGAGGCACCTACTCCCATCCCCAGCACAGCCTGAGCTGGCCTGTGCCCCTTCCCTTGGGAAACAACAGCACTGAACTACTCAGGTCTCAGCAGCTGCTTGTGGTGCTTGTAAAGCAGCAGGCAGTTTCTGTTAGTGCTTCATCCTCAAAGCTCCAGGGCTGTGCTGCATGCAGCTGAAAAATCCTATTCCACCCCTGAAGTCCTTATTCTCTCTGGTTTGTTTTTCCTGCTAGCAAGAGGCACTTCAAGGAATGCATCAGTTTTATCCACCAGTGTCGCCTGCATGGAGGGAACTGCCTCGTCCACTGGTAACGCTTCTTTCCCCATGCCTGATGTCCCCCCAGTATAACAGAAGAAAAGATCCAGCCCCTAGCTTTGGTTGCAGGCCCCTGATCAAAGCCAGCCTGTGCCAGAAGGCTCCGTGCCCACGGATCCACCCTCGGCTGTGGCTTTTGCCTCAGACCAAGTGGGATCCAGGCAGCCCTGGACATGGAGCAGCTTCTTTGCTGCAGCTGAGGGAGTGGGAAGAGCGGGGTTTGGGGCAGGCAGCCAGGCAGTGACCGCTGCTCTCGATTCCCCAGGGAGGAGTGGGTATTTATAGGCAGTGATGGAGAGGACCTTGGAAGAACTCAGGCCTCCCAGAGAGTAAGTTCTCGGAGAATAGGAACTGAAATAGCCGAAGCACAAGGGTGGAGGAACGGGCGAGCGTGAGGTCAGGGTGCGCTGCTGACAGCAGCGTTTCTGCCTTTTCCCTTGCCAGCCTCGCCGGCATCTCCCGCAGTACCACTGTGGTCGTTGCCTACGTCATGGTCGTCACAGAACTGAGCTACCAGGAGGTGCTGGATGCCGTCCGAACCATCCGGCCCGTTGCCAACCCCAACCCCGGCTTCAGGCAGCAGCTGGCTGAGTTCAACGGCGGTGCAGCCCGCAAGGTGGGACCGGCCACCCGTGCTCTGCCCCACAGCTGAGCCTGCCCAGGGGTCTCAGAGCAAGGTCCCCAGGGGACCAGGTTGCTTCCCCGCTCCCCTTGCTGGCAGGCTTGGATCTGCCCTTGGAAACAGCAGCTTACTTTGCTTCTCCCTCCTTCCCCAGGTCCGCAGGCACCTGAAGCAGAGATATGGGACATCCCCTTTCAATGACGAGGAAGAAATAAAGGCCCTGTTGCCAGCAGGGAGAGGAGGACCATCCAGGACAGAGGGAGCTCTGCAAGGACTGGTCCCAAGAGCCAGAGACATCAGGACCACGACTCCCTTCCTGCTGCGGGTGAAGAGGACGTTCTCCTGCATCCCAACTTGTCTGAAGTGACCCCAGCCAAGGGAGAGCAGCGAGTATCACCCAACAGCCTGGGAGAGACGAAGGAGCCGCAGCACAGCGGGCTGGGGCAGCACTGCACAGGGGAGCTGCACCAAGCCCAGCTCCTTCTTCTCTTCTGGGGTGCGAGCGTGCCATCCTCTGTCCTGGCTCTCAGCTGTCGGGGAGAGATTCGTGTGCGCTGCCGGGTCCTGCAGCACTCAGTGGGCTCAGCCTCTTCGTGCCCAGCATATTGGGGATGCCTGGTGACAGGGCAGCTGACAACCCCTAGGTCACCACGGGCTTTTGCTTGGGACAGAGTGACGGAGGGGGTCTCTCCTGCCACAGGGCCAGCACCCAGATGATGCCAGCAGCAGCTTTAGCACTTGGGTACCCACTGCACGGGCCTTGGGGTGCCCAGGGTGCAGGAGAGACAGCGCTCCCCTCGGAGCAGTTTTCCCACCAGCAGCACAAGCTCGCAGGGCCGAGGCAGCTGTGGAGCAGGGGTGCAGCAGCCGGGAACACCACTGCACCGGCTCCCAAGCAAGGATCCAGCTCCAGCCCAGCCAAACACAAGCCCTGAGCAAGCACTGTAGCTTTAAGAGTCCGTTGCACCCCATCCCCATTCATCCCAGGGCACAATCTTTAAAAGGTGGGAACTAAGCATTTAACCTGGCTAGACCTCACTAAAGCAGAGCCTTAAGCCATTTTTGCTTAAAGACTTTCTATGTCCCCCCAGTAATAAACACCTCTTCTCCACAGTCTGCCTGGGGCACAGCCTGACTCCCCTGCGATGGCCAGATCAGGAGGGGGACACTGAGGAGGAAGGTCCCGGCATGGGACAGGTCTGGAGGCTGCTGCTGGCAGCTCTCTGCAGCCAAGGGAGGAGTGGGGAAGGAGCACAGTGGGCTGGGGGCACTGGCCTGCCTGGGCAGGGGACCACCCTGCTGCGTTACAGGAAGCTTACAAGAGAGGCCGGAAACCTTGGTGCCACAGCAGGGCCCTCTGCGGGGACAAGGTCTGCCCCAGGAGAGGTCGAGCACTCACGTGGCTCCTGTTTCACCACAGCCTCTTCACTCACCTGAGAAGGAGTCTGCCAAGAGCACTGGGGCCAAAAGCCAGCTGGGAGTACCAGAAGCCCAGCACCAACTGGGTGTCACAAGTCCCAGCTCCTCACCAAACCTGTCCTATTTATACCTTTCCCTGGGGTAGAGTCCCAGGTGAGGAAGATTCTGAGGATGACCAGCTGGGTCATCAGCATCTCCCCTGCTGGGAGCCAGAGTGTGTTTCTGCATCCCCTCCATCCCTGCCACCCCTCTTCCACAGTGTCCCCCAGGAGCCAGACAGGGACAGGCGCCTACAGGGAGGTTTCCAGCTCCGCGCTGGACAGGGTGCCAGGCGTGGGGTCCCAGAGTGAAGGAGCTTCCTGGAGAGTGGGGACTGCCTCTGCCCTGGCAGCTTCCAGGAGACGTCAGCATGGGACAAGCCATGCCCATCAGTAATTAATAATCGCTCATTTACCCCTGCGCGGTGGCTGTGGATGAAGACGAGCAGCCAGCTGGGCATCCTGAGGGCCCTTCTCCCCCCCAGCACCCAGCAGGGTGATGGCCCCACGCCACAGGACCACACACCTGGGAGGGACATGTGCCTCGTGCATGGCTGCACCCTGCCTTCTGCCCCACGCTGGGACACGCTGTGTGGAGGCATTTACACCCAGGGTTTCCCTGCTCACGCTGTAACCCCGTGGCGAGGCTGAACACTGAGCAACGGCACCTCCAGCCCAGCTCTGTCACACGGCAAAATGTATTTATTTTGGCAGATCTGGTTTGCACAACTGGAAAAACCCAGGTGAGGTTCAGGGTTAGCTGTGAGTTAATGTTTCACTCCTTCTGAAGCTCAGTTAGGCATGAAAAGTTTAAGGGTTAAGCAGCTTCACCTTCCCCTGGGCAGGAAGCAGCACGGTGGGGAAACCGGCTCCTGAGCATCTTCGCTGATGCCGGGGTAATTAGATCCCGCGGGTCCTGTGCGTCACCACGCGGCTGTCACACGGGGTGAAATCCCCGGCTGATAAAGGCTTATCCTGTCGGGCTGGGGCTGGCTAATGAGCCGGCGGCTACGATTATCTCCCAGCCTTGGAGGTAATCTGTGCAAGCCGTTGAGAGAGGCCGTGCAATTGCCCCCGTTGCCCTTTGCCATTCCCCCGCTTCCCAGAGCAGAAATGGGAGACGCGGATCCTCCTTCGGTCAGTCCCGGGCCCCTTTCCTGGAATATGGGCCCTGGTTTGCCTGGTGGAGGTGGGGGCAGAACGTTGCCCTGGCAGAGCTGCAGCGGGCTGGAAATCCCCTCCTCGCTGGCGTGGTGCGGAGAGCAGAGAGGCTTCCTGTGCCACCCCAAGTGCAGAGGTTGCCAGCCCGGCCACGACAGCACCAGTGAGGGTGGCCTAATGCTGGCTGGGCCAGGGGGGTCCTACCTGCTGCCCCTCTCCCCCTTCCCAAACCGGGACTCCCCTAGCTCCTGGTGCTCAGAACCATTGCCACCTCTCCCTACCAGGCAGGGAGAGCCGTGGACCCACACCCCGAGCAGGCACAGGCAGGGAGGACAGGCTTTGTTCTGTGGCAAAGGGGCCACGGAGGGGCTCAGTAAGGAGAGCAAACCCCTGCCAGCGTGGCACCCCTGTGTGGCCCCGTGTGCCCTCTGTGCCATGCGGCCACGTCCCTGTCCCTGTGGGAAAGCCCAGGGCTGGGTGCTGTGCCGCTGCTTATTCATTTTGAGGCTTTGCAGCCCCCAGCAGCCCACCAGCTCTCGGGAGTCTCATCTCTCCTCCCCATGAGAGGTGGATTTCTCTGACTCAGAGCTGGAAAGGAAATCCAGCGGGCTGCGAAAGGAGACCCGGTGAGCTGCAGGCTGGGCAGAGGAGCTGGGTTTCCCCACACAGCGACATGTGGTTCTCTCCAGCGGTGACAGAGGAGCAATGTCACATCAGGGCGGCCCAGTGAGCCCAGAAGGCAAAGCCCACCCAGCTCATGCCCTGCTGCTGGGGTGGGTGGTGGTCACGCTGCCACCCCACCCTAGCACAGCCCTTTGCAAGGGCAGCCAGGTGGTACTTGGTACCAGCCAGCTCCATGCCTGCCTTCTGTGAAGTGAAATCCCTCTTCCTCCCGAAAAGACAGCCGAGCTGGGCACTTCACTGGGAGGAGAGAGGCACAAACTCTCCTGGGTAGCCACAGCATTGAGCAAGGATGCTCAGGAGCCAGCCGGGAGTGAAGGGGCCGTCTGGGATCCTGCGTTGGGTCCAACCCTCTCTCAGCGTTGATGCTCATCTCACCCACACATGCACCCACCTCCCTGCAGAGCAGCACAGGCAGGGGAAGACGTTTCCCAACGTGTGGAAAAGCCAGTGCCCAGAAGTACTATGACCACAGTCGCCACGTGTCCTCTGTGGGGACAGCTTCTGCCAGGAACCCCAGGGCCAGGAGGGAGCCAGCGTGGGCACGGGATGAGTCAGGCTCCCTTGCTGGCCCCCGGCAGCCCTTGGCACAGCTCATCTCAGCCCTTCCCACCCAGTTCCTGTTCAACTCAGCACCCGGAGGGGAGGCAGATGTGAGTGTTAGCGCCAAGAGAGATTTGAGAGATGGGGCAATGTCACTGCTTACACCAGCCTGGAAACCCCGTGCCTGTTCCCGCAGCTCCCCACACCCTGAAATGATGATTCCACTGGAGGGGACAGCTCCTGGGGCAGGGAGGTGTCCTGGTCCCTGAAGCGGGAGGATGGGGAAGCAGGGTCCCTTGTCCCCTGCGGAGAGCATGTGGGAGTCTTGAAAGTCTGAAGAAAGGGACCCGGGAGGGGTGCAGGGAAGTCCTCTGTGCTTTCTGGTGCGTGGGAACGAGGTGCCTGTCCCCTTCCCTGTAGGCTGCTCTGTCCTCTCTTCCGTGGGTGGCCCTGTCCCCTCTCCTGTTGGCTGCTCTGCCCCCTCTCCTGTGGGTGCGAGGTGGGCGTCCCCTCTCCCGTGGGTGGCTGTGTCCTCTTCCGTCCCCTCTTCTGTGGGGTTGCCCTGTCCCCTCTCCTGTTGGCTGCTCTGCCCCCTCTCCTGTGGGTGCCAGGTGGGCACCCGTGGTGACTGTGTCCTCTTCCGTCCCCTCTTCTGTGGGGTTGCCCGGGCCCTTCTCCCGTGGGCTGCTCCCTGATCGTCGCCGAGCTGGCAGCACGGCCAGGGCCGGCGGCGTCGGGCGGGAAAGGGAAAGTGAAAGCCCAGCGCCGCGCTTTCGCTTTCGGCCGCCCCAGCACGTTCCCTCGGGGCGGCGGGGCCGGACCGGGCCGGGCACGGGGCCGCGATGGCGGAGCCGGGGGGGCCCATGCGGCTGAAGGAATGGCTGATCGCCCAGATCGACAGCGGCCGGTACCCGGGGCTGCGCTGGGAGAACCGGCACCGGACGCTCTTCCGCATCCCCTGGAAGCACGCGGCCAAGCAGGACTACCGGCAGCAGCAGGACGCCGCGCTCTTCAAGGTACCCCGGGATCCCCGGGACCCCCCTCTCCCCCCCCCGCGGCTCCGGGAGCGTCCCC
>VXAK01015246.1:28320-67809 GCA_013399435.1 Arenaria interpres
CCCACTTGGCCCAGTGCACACCCTCGGGACCCCCAACTTGGCCCCATGCACACCCTCGGGACCCCCTGCCCAGCTCCATGCACACTCCCAGTGCTCCCTATTGCTCACCTCCATGCACTCCCCTGGGACCCCCCACCACACAGCTCCCTGCAGCCCCCCAGGGCACACAGCCCCAGCTCCCCACTGCCCCCTGTCCAGCCCCAGTGGGCTCTTAGCCCAATGGACCCCCTTGGCCAGCAGAGCAGGGTTCTGGGGCACGGGTAGCCCCCGCAGCACAGGGCACCCTCTGCCCGGCAGGCTTGGGCCATCTACAAGGGGAAGTACCACGAAGGGACGGACAAGGCTGATCCCTCCACCTGGAAGACACGTCTCCGCTGCGCGCTCAACAAGAGCACCGACTTCCAGGAGGTGCCTGAGCGGAGCCAGCTGGACATCTCCGAGCCCTACAAGGTGTACCAGATCGTGTCCGACAGTGCCCGGGATGCAGGTATGTCCCTGTTGTCCCTCCTTCTGTGCCAGACTTGGGACTCACGCCTGCACCGTGCCTGTATGAGCCCTGTGTCCTGCAGCCATCACCCTTTGTCCTGGTTTAACCCCAGCTGGCAACTAGGACCATGCAGCCATTCAGTCACTCGTCCCTCAGTAGGGTAGGGAGAAGAGGGAAAAAAGAGAGGACAAAAACCTCATGGGTGGAGATAAAGACAGAAGAGTAATGGAAGAGAAAATAATAATAATGGTAAAAGAATATACAAAAGGAGTGATGCAATACAACTGCTCGGCACCCGGTGAGCCATTGCCCAGCCCACCCCCAGCAGTGATCACAGATTCCTGCCCCCTGGCAGGAACCTCCGTTTATATTCTGAGTGTGATGCCTGTGGTGTGGAATATTCCTTTGACCAGCTTGTCCTGTCTCTGCTCCCTCCCAGCTTCCGTGGGACTTCATACATCAGGCATCATTTAGCAACAACTAAAACAATATGTGTTATCAACATTATTCTCATACCAAAGCCAAAACACAGCAGCTACTAGGAAGAAAATTGACTCTATCCCAGCTGAAACCAGGACACCCTTCCTCCCCACTCCTCTTCCTCTCTGGGTGTCCTGGGCAGCCACGTGCCTTCCCGGTGGCTGTTCCTGTAGTTGGCCACAGGCTCAGTGGGTTTTGCTTGCACTTTGCAGAGAAGGATGGCGACACGCGGTCCCCGGCCAGTGAGGACCAGCAGGTGAGCCACCTCCCCACCCTGTACCATCAGGAGCTGCCTGTGGGCTGGAGAAGGTGGGACCCCCAAATCCTGCCTCATCTGCTGGCTGCTCCCCTGCCTGCCCGCTGCCTGCCTCTGTCCCACCGGGCAGCTGGCTCCCGTGAGCATCGCTGAGGGTTCCCCATGCCACGCAGCTGCCAAACTCAGACAGGAGGTCTGCCAGCACACGGGGTCTGTGGCAGAGGCAGGAGCCAGCTCAGGGCCCCCCCAGCTGCTGGCTCAGTCCTCACCGCAGCCCCGCTCCTCCCCAGGGCAGCGCCGCGGAGAGTCCGGAGGAGGAAAGCCAGAAGGGCACGATGGAGTCGTGCCATGTGTCTCCACTGCCCCTGCTCTCTGCCCATCCGGCTGAGCGAGGTGAGTAGGGTCCCTGGCAGCAGGATGGGTTTGGGAGCACACGCTGCCTGGTAGGAGCAACCCCACTCTCCGCAGCCTTGCACCCTGTCCCTTGTGCAGGCAATGCCCACGGGGACGGAGACCAGGGCTTGGGGCTCCCTCCATGCCTCAGAGAAAAGCCCCAGATCGTGTGCTTACGGGCTTTAATGAGGCCTGGTAACGAGCAGCAGCAGTGGGAAGCACCCTGCTGCCCACCTTGCCCAGGGGCTGGGGCTCAGACAGCACCTGGGGACCCTCAGTGCAGCTGCCCATGTCCCTTTGCCACCTCGTCTCTGCCCTGGCCCAGGGTACCACGTGAGGGGAGTCTTCTATGGCTGGAACCCGACCCACCACCACCTTCTCCCTGGACACCCATCCTACCTCCCTGTGGAGGACGTCAACCACTCAGGTAGGAGCCGTGCCGGCTGGGCAGTGCCTTGGGTGGCCCCTTCAGACTGGGCTGCCCACGAGCTGACCCTCCCTCCCCTCACCCCAGACTGCTGGCTCCACGTCCGGCTCTACTACTGCGACGTGCTGGTGAAGGAAGTCACCACCCGCACGGCCGAGGGCTGCCGCATCACCTCCCGCGCTGTGCCAGCCGACAACGAGCGCCTCTACGGCCCCTCCTGCATGGAGCAGATCGAGTTCCCCCCGCCGCGGGCGCTCAGCGGCAGTGGCCGGGTGGCCAGCATGACGGACGTGCTGGAGAGGCTCCTGCCCCACCTGGAGCGGGGCGTGCTGCTGTGGGTAGCGCCCGAGGGGGTCTTCATGAAGCGCCAGTGCCAGGGCAGAGTGTACTGGAATGGGCCACTGGCCCCGCACAGGGACTGGCCCAACAAGCTGGAGAGGGAGAAGACCTACAAGCTGCTGGACACGCAGCAGTTCCTGCAGCGTAAGTGCCTTCTCAGGGCACAGGGCTCCACTGGCCCCTGCCCTGGGAGACCCTGATCCCCTTGGGAATGGGGGCAGGTCCTGCCCCGGTGTGGCTCCTCTGGGCTGTGGGTACCCCGTGTCCCCTGACAGGGACGGTGTCTTGCAGAGCTGCGGGGGTACCTGAGCCACGGACAGCCCACACCGCAGTACCAGATCCACCTGTGCTTCGGGGAGGAGTACCCCACCAGCGCCGGGCACCACTTCCAGAAGCTCATCATGGCCCACGTGAGTATACACCGGGGCTGGTGCTCATGGTGGCACCAAGCTGGGCACCGGGGCAGTCACTTTGGGGGGCACATGGACCTGCACCCGTCCTCTCTTAGCTCTGTGCCTCCGCAGGTGGAACCGGTGTTCGCACGGGAGCTCTTCCATCACGCCCAGCGCATGGGACCGACGCTGCTCCGGGACTCCCCCCAGCCCTGCGCCCCCGGTGCCTCCAGCCACATCATCCGCGTCCTCAAACAGCTCTGCCAGCCCTGAGCCCGGGCCGGGGCAGGGGAGAGGAGAGCCCAGTCACGACAAAGCCTCGGAGCAGGATGCGCTGCCGCCCCGCAGCCCCTCTCCGGCCACGTTCCCCAAACTGGTGCGCACAGGACGTTCGGCACTGCGGGGCTGGACACGGGCAGGCACAGGCCTGGGGTGAGGAGCGGGGGTGTGGATGGCTGCTGCCCCCACGCAGATCACTGTATTTATTCCCCGGGAGGCACTCGGGTGGGATTTGCTGTGTGCTTGTTTGGTGAGCCCAGGGCAGAGCCAGCTCTGCCCGTGTCTCGCACCGCCGGACTCGCTGTTCCCGAACCTTAGAAATAAAGGTTATGTTTCAGTACCACCGGCTGCGGTGTGGGGGGCTGGCACGGGTCCGAGGGGGGCACGGGCGGATGGCAGAGCCAAGCCCAGGCAGAGCCTCAGCCGCAGCCCCAGCTGTGGGGGGCAGCGTGAGCTGACCCCCCTGCCCCTGCGCTGCCTCAGGTCTCATCCTGCCCCTGGTCCCCAGCCCCTTGGCAGGGGGTGCAGGCAACAGTGGGGTGCCCGTTAGCTGCTCTGCTGACCCGGCAGCGCAGGAGCCCATCCCAAAGGCACGCGCTGCCCCCGTGCCTCAGTTTCCCCTGGCAGGTGGCTCCTGGAAGGTGGGGGCTGTGCTGCACCCTGGAGGCAGTTTCTCCAGCTGGTGAGCATGGTGTGGGGACCCGGCGTGGTGCAGGGAGCAGGCACAGAGCAGGGATCGGGCACGGTGCACGGGATCCGGCACGGTGCACGGGATCCAGCACCGTGCACGGGATCCGGCACGGTGCACGGGATCCAGCACAACCGGATGAAGCTGGGGGGGCTGTGACACTGGGGTGGGCAGGGGGCAGGTGGGGACACGAGGGCTGGCAGCAGCCCCAGCCCTACCAGCAGCCCCCCCTCACAGCGCCCCACCATCCCTAGCCGGGGCCCGGCTGCGCTCCGTGGGCAGGGCAGGATGAGACCCAGGTCGTGGGAACCTCCCGTGGGAAGAGGAGCCGGGGAAGCCGGGGGCCATGCCCGGGACTTGGCCGAGGCCAGCGCTGCCCACCCCTGCCCCGGGGAGGCCACAGCCGTGCCAGCCCCGGAGGCGATGGCTGCTGGCCCCCGGCCTTGGCGGCGGGTCCGTCCGNGTGCAGCAGAGCGGGAGGGCTACGGCCGGCCGGGAGGATGCAGCCGGACCTCCCCGTCGGCGACACGGCGCTGCGCAGCCCGCCGGCCCCCGAGCCGGCCGGCGGCCCCTTCCCCAGCTCCGAGGCCACCAAGCCACCCTACAGCTACATCGCCCTCATCACCATGGCCATCCAGAGCGCGCCCGAGAAGCGCATCACCCTCAGCGGCATCTACCGCTACATCATGGGCCGCTTCACCTTCTACCGCGAGAACAAGCAAGGCTGGCAGAACAGCATCCGCCACAACCTCTCCCTTAACGAGTGCTTCGTCAAGGGGCCCCGCGACGACAAGAAGCCGGGCAAAGGCAACTACTGGACGCTCGACCCCGACTGCTACAACATGTTCGAGAACGGCAGCTTCTTGCGGCGGCGCCGGCGCTTCACCAGGAAGAGGGTCCTTCGGGATGCACCGGGCACCGAGGGGGACGAGGGGCGCGGGAAGACCCCCAGGCACCGGGCACGGGGGCCGCCTGCTGCCCCACTGCCTGAGGAGGGGAAGGCAGAGGGGGGCTATGCCTCCCCGACGGCCACAGGGCGCCTGCCGAGCCCTGCCACGCTGCCTGAGGGTACCGGGGTGCCAGGGTGCACCGAGCCCTGCGCCCGGCGGCAGCCACCCAAGGCCAGGCAGCCCTGCCTGTTCCTGCCGGACACACCGCAGCCCAAGGGGCAATTCTTCACCCCCCCAGAGAGCCGCCCACCCAAGGAGACTGTCTTCGGGGGGCTCCCGGCAGCTCTGCAGCTGCCCCGGCCAGGTCAGTACCCACTGCCCGGTGAGCGCCCGGCACCGCACCCTGCCCTGCTGCCCACCCTGCTTCCTGCCCAGCCCAGGGACCCCCCACAGGACTCCCCAGCCCCCCCAGGAACCCCACCAGGGCAGCTGGAGGGCGAGGAGACAGCCACCTCGGGGCTGGGTCCAGGCCAGCCCTTTGGGCAGGTGCCCCCCGCTTTCCCTGGCACCCTCCTGGGCACGGGCAGGACTGGGGGGTCCTGCTTCCTGGAGGGGGAGGGCTACGCACAGCCCCCCCTGCCAGTTTTCAGCTCCTTTGGCCGGTCGGGGCCCGAGGCGCTGGGCAGCAGCTACCAATGCCGGGTGCAGGCGCTGAGCTTCTGCATGAAGGAGCGGCCATGCGGCGCGGCGCTGGAGCATCTCCTGGCAGCGGGGCCCTCGGCCCCCACCGCCCCCCGCCAGGCACCCTTTGGGGCCACAGGGCTGCGGGCAGGTGAGCAGAAGGAGCCCTGGGGGCCGGGGGGCACAATCCCACTGCAGGGGGGGAACGGCTACTCCCTGGGGCTGCCTCCCTGCCTCTACCGGACGCCCGGCATGTTCTTCTTCGAGTGAGGGACTGGCCCACCCCGGGACACCCCCCAGTCCCAACAGCAAATAAAGTACGTTCCCCAACGCTGCCTCTGTTGGTCTCTGCACCCCATTTGGGGTGGGCAGGGGGCAGGGGCAAGCTAGGGACCCTTTGCCCCAGCTTGGTTGCTGGCCGGGGCACACGAGTCCCCAAGGCCACCCAGTTCAGCCCTTGTCCCCCTGACCCCTCCGTTGGTGATCACTGGCCGGACATCAGGGCCGTGGGGGGACAGGGCATGGCCTGGGTCAGAGCACCCGTGTCCAGGCCCCATGTCCCTGGGAGATGCTGGGGACAAGGTCCTGACACAATGCAGGGCCAGGAGCCCCTGAACCCCGTCCCGGCGTAGCAGGAGGGAACCCTGTCCATGAGGGGCAGGGGGATGCGCTGCGGCAGAAGTGAGACCGTGCGGAGCCCGGCTGCTGTCTCCCTGCACCTGGGACTGCTCAAAGTGCCTGGCTTCACCCCAGGTACCACACATGGCACAACTGGCACCAGCCTCAGCGTCTGGTCCTGCTCACACCCCAGCATGGCCCCAGAGAGATGCTGGGTAGGAGCTGGGGGCAGTGGCACAGTGTGGGGGCTCTGCTCTTGAGAGGAAAGATCTCCCTCCCCTCTGTGTCCCTGCTAAGGGTTGTGCTGGTTCCCGGTTGGGGTCCCACCAGATCCCTGCAGACACCCCAAGGCCAGGGCACCCCCCAAAGCTGGGCTGTGCCAGGGGCTGCAGCTGTAATGGGAATGGCTCGGAAAAGAGGATTCCTCTGACCTGAATCATGCCGGGCGGCTGCTGGTGAGGAGGCACCGTCTGAGTCACCACCAGGCTTGGCACGGGGGCTTGCCCCAACCAGCCAGGCTGGGGGGCACTGGGGTGGGCAGATATCCCCACACAGCCCCAGGCTGGGACCTGGCCACCAGCCTCTTCCCACGCATTGCTGGGACATCTGGGCCAGCATCTCCACAGCACTGGAGTCGAGCCAGAGTGATGCCGGTAAAGTGGAGGCCCGTGCCCCCATCCTGCCCAGAACAGCCGGAGGGAGAGGACACCCCAGGAGCAGCAATGCCCAGAGCCCATGGAGGGGGAGGACACCAGATTAGTGGGGGCTCTCCACGTTCCGTGTGGCAGAGCTCCCCCTTCCCAGCCCCCAAGGCCAGCAGGACCCCAGCTTGGCTCGTCATGAAGGGTCTCTGTGGGGGCTGTGCTGGCACCGAGGGACGGTGCTGGCGTCACTCGGGGACCGGGAAGCACCGCGGCCACGTCAGCCCCGTTATCAGCCCCCGGACGGCTGCTGCCGGGCCACGGCCGTGTCCCAGACCCGGGCAAGACAGAGGGGGGCCGCCCTTCGTCATCGGGGACGGCCACTCAGCCCTGGGCCTCTCTTTTCTCTCTTTTTTTGTTTTTTTCTTTTTTGTTTTTTTTATTTTTTTTCTTTCCCTCCCCAGTGAAAAACAATATTTAAGCGCCTACATCATGCTGGCGTCTCCGGAGCGGCCGGCGGCGAGCGCGGCTGACCTCAGCCCCCTCCTTCGCCGGTCCCCCGGGGGCGCGGGAGGAAGCGAGCGCCGCAGCCGTGCCCAGGGGCCGTCTGGTTCCCACGCAGCGTGGCCGGGCCCATCGCCCGCCCCGGGCTCCCACCATCCGCCTGGGAACAAGCAGCCCCAGCCCCACGCTGGGGTCCCTGGGCTGGGAGCAGCGTTGGCACAGCGTGGCGCATCTCATTGCCCACCCCGAGCTGCAGCATTCGAGGTCCCCAATGGTCCTCCAGAGCTCAGCCGCCTCGCACCGCCCCGGGGCATCCGCTCTCCCGGTGCTCCCCTTTTCCGCCCCGGTTCCTGGCTCCCGGCCGTGGGCCCGTTGCTTTCCCTGCCCTGCCTCCGCCCCGGCTCACTCCCAGTTCATGGTGGGTGGCCTGGCCCCCTGCCCGCTCGCCCGCTCCCAGTATGGGCTGTGCCGTGACTGGGGACCGGGCTGCACCCGGTAACGGAGCAAAAGGTGCCGCCGCTGCAGGAGGTCTGCTCGCTCCCCTTCCCTCCTTGTGTTGGCGAGGGGGGTGCCACAACTTCGGGGTGCAGGCAGGGATGGAGAAAGGGTCCTGCTCTGTCTGAGTGCTCCGGGCTCCAGGGACGAATGCTGCGGACACCAGACTGCGCGGTGTGTCTGTGGGGGTGATGAGAACACCCTCACACAAGGGATGACACCGGCTGCCATGGCCTGTGCTGGACCAGGACCAGCTCTGTCACCATCAGCCCCAGCACGGTCCCCTCCCCAGGGCTCCGGGGAGCTCCCAAGCCCTGTCCTGCCCCTCAGCCGGGAGCATGGAATGAGGCCACAGATGCCAGCCCCATGGCCCCACTCCTCCATCCCCAGTGGGTGCCTCCATGGGGTCCTGGGATGGGAAAGGAGGGGAGCGGCGATGCCAAACCAGGCTGTGGGGTGGTGTGTCCCCCATCCTGGGCTTGGGGCGCTGGGTTGTGCCGGTGTCCGTGCACTCCCACGCCGCGGGTCCACACGCGGGGCTGTGTCTAGGAACTGATACCCCAGAGCAGCTCGGGGCCCCAGGGGTGTCTGGGGACAACAGCCCAGCCGGGAGCTCCGTGAGCCACCCCGTGCCGGGGCCTTGCAGCCCCTGTGGCCTGTCGGGGCCAGGGCAACGCGCGGCTCCCGGGGCCAGGCAGGAAGGAGACGTCACCGCCGCAGAGCGTAACTCAAACCAGATGGGGCCGTGCTGGCGTCCAGGCCCACAGGGTGGTCACCGACAGGAACCGGTCAAAGGCTGCCGGCAGGAAGCGGCTGGGAGGGACGCCCGCGGCGGCAGGAGCCGGCGTCCGAGCCTGGGCAGCCTTAACTGCTTCGGGACCAGCCGCAGCCCCACCGGGCAGAGGAGCACTCAGCCCTTACCTGGGGCATCCCACCCCACTTGGGCAGATGATGAAGCCGTGAGGACATCTCTGACCATCCACCCACCCATCCCTTCATCCCTCCCTCTCTCCATCCATCCCTCCTTCTCCCTTTCCCCCGGCACTCTGGGGTGCTCAGAGCTTGGTTGCAGCTGCACAACCGTGGGGTGCAGAGACCAGCCCCCCCACACACACACACTGTGGGGCTGCACAGCCCTGCCTGGGATTCACCAGGTGGTCCCTGTTCCCAGCAGAGTCGGGCCCCGCTCTGTCCCCTCTGCCCTGGGGATGAGACATTGCTTCCCGTCCCGCCCTCACTTATCTGCAGCCCTCGGACCGCGGCTGCACAGCCCATGCAAGCAGGAGCAGTGGCCCAAGGAGGGGGTCAGAAGCAGCCCCCCCTGCCTCCCAGAGAAGCAGGGCAGGCGCAGGCTGCAGACAGACCTGTACATTTATTTACAAGAAGGCGAGAGCCAGGCAGGACTCCGGCATTGGGCAGGACCCTGTGAGCCGTGTCCCTTGCCAGGAGGGAACGAACCCAAAGTCCCTTCACCTGCTGCAGCAGGGGCTGGGGGGGGAGCTCTGGTGCCTCCCCCTGTCTCTCCCTGGTGTGTTTCCAGCAGGCGCAGAGGGCACGGGCGGCCCCGGAGCAAACACACAGCCCTGGATTGGGGGTGCTCGGCCACGGCAAAAGCCAAAGCTGGAGGGCAGGGGGAGCCTGGGACGCCCCCCCATCCCCTCCCACAGCAGGCAAGGCTGGAAGCTGCGAAGCCTGGGGTCTGCCCATCCTCTGGCAGCAGCAGGGAGCCCCGAGGGGTGCTGGCAGAGGGGAAGAAGGATGGGGTGAAGCAGAGGAGCGGGGGTGGCACCCGCCTCCCCCGGCCTGGCCGGTCCCAGGGAGCCCCCGCACATGGTGGGGGGAGCTGGCGGCCGCAGCCGCCGACCGGCAGTTCCTGTGTGTTGGTGGTCGGGGCCGGAGCGATGCTCGTGGGAGCCGGGGAGCGCGGTCCAGCTGCTCTGCATTAGGACGCCTCGCTCATCTTGATCTGGCGGGGACGGGTGAAGCAGAGGTTGTGTTTTTCCCCCGCTGGCAGAGCCGAAGGGCAGGGAGGGCAGGAGGAACACAAAGGCTCCTTCTTCCCTCGCTGGCTCCCAGCTGGGGATGCTGCTGGAAGTGTGCTCATCGCTTCCTCCCTTCCTGTGCGAGCAGCAGCTCGGGGCCAGCTCCGCTCCCGCACACCCGGCCGGCCAGGGAGGAGGCGCTTCGGCACCTCCGGTGCCGTAAGTGCTGGGATGAGGGTCCACGCCTGCCTTCTGGCATCCCCATGCCAAGCCGTGGTGCTGGGAAGGGAGGTCGGGCAGCTCGGGGTCCAGTGAGGACAGGGCAGGGCTGCAGCATTTACAGGCAGCGCGGAGCAAGTCTTGGGTCCAAGGTAGCGGTAAGTGTGCAGGGCGGCCCAGGCAGCGGGGCTCAGCCCGGGCCAGCCTTTCTCCTCCGAGGCCATGGGAAGGAAGCACGAGCAGAGCAGAGGTGCTGTGGGTCGGGCATTGTGCAGCCAGGCCAGGGATGAGATCAGAAACCACCGCTCAGGACCAGGCTCACAGTCCAAGGAAATCCAGATGGAAGCATTGGCTGGATGGGAATGGGGAGGGCTGGAGACCCGGAGGGTGATGCTGGTGTCCCCAGCAGTGGGATCCCGGTGCAGCAATGCTGCCCGGGGCAGGATGAGCTCGGCAGAGCAGCTCCACAGCAGTTGGGTGCAGGCGAGGAACTTGGTGGGGTCCTGGTCCCCGAGCAGTCCCACAGCTGCTGAGTGCCAGGGCAGGGTGGCAGCCCCAGGAGACATGGCAGAGCAGGACCCATGGTGGGCGGTGACAGCGTGGAGCAGGGTTGCAGCACACACTGCAGGGTCCAGAGCAGCCATCTGGCAGCAGCACAGCCAGGGAGGGGGCTGCACGGCTCCATCCCATGGCCCCTGTGGTGGGAAATGGGCAGGGGCCAACCCCAGCAAGGTCCTGTTTCTGTCCAGAAGCAAGACTGACGAGGGACTCGGACATGGCCCCAGGAGGGGGCTCGGCAGCCCCTCTCAAGCGATTCCTCTCTGGCCTTGACTCACACATGGCTCAGGCTCCCCCAGGGGCCCCTGCTCAGACACCCAGCGCCGTCAGCGACCCCGAGCTGGTGATCTTCTTGAAGCGGTTGGCAGCACACACCCCGATGAAGTTTTTCTGTAAAAGGGGAAGAGGAGAGATGCTCATCCTACCATGAGGGCTGCAGCTCTGGAAGCTGAGCCAGATCCCGCTCACGGGGCTGGTGAGGAGCCAGGCTGGGGAGCGGGCAGCCACCCGGGCACCCACTCAGCCGGGCTGCGTGGGAGGGGAGCACAGGGCAGGGGGATGCACAGGGCTGATGCTGGGCATCATCCACTATAGTCTGTCCCAAAACCACTCCTGCCCCTAAAAGGTGCTTTTTAGATTGGCTCAGAGGAGACCAATGTGAAGGCACCTATACTTGAGGCGTCCCACCATGGAAACACCCACACAAGGACCTTGGTGCTGGAGGAACCTTTCCTCCAGGTTCAGGGGTCTCCGGCACTTGTACCCCAACTACCAGCAGCACAGTGAGACAGAGCCAGCCCAGATGCCATCCACCAGTACAGGCAGAGGCTGACAGTCCCCCCACCAGCTCCCCCAGATGTCATTGACCCCCGTCCCCGTGCCAGCCCTGCACCCCACGCACCTTCCAGCGCCGTCGCATGACGTATTTCTTGAGCAGCACCTGGGACTTGAGCTGGCGGTTGCAGCGCTTGGCTTTTTCTGCCAGGTTGTTGAGCCAGGGATGCTGCAGGCACTGGCCAGCACTCATCCGGGCACTGGGGGCAAGAAGAGCCTGGGTCACCCCTGCTTGAGCCCCTCTCCTCCAACCACCCCCTTCTCCAGCCACCCAAGAGCCCCAAAACTCCAGAAAACTGCAGGAACCAGCTGGAGGGTTGTGCCCAGGGACTGGTGGGGCTGGGAAGGATCCCGAATGGTAGAACATGTCCTGCTTAGAGCAGGTGACACTGGAGGGACACAGGGCTCTGCCGGGGACAGCCAGCAGCCAGGGCAGGGCCCCGCAAGGCTCATTTGGCACGAGACATCAGTGGATGCTGTTGGGCCCAGGGCAGAGGACAGTACGTGGTACCCAAGGACTGGACACACAGCTCTGGGGATGCCCACCCCAGGACCCCTACAGCTGCTGCCGGCCTCGCACCTTTTCTCCTTGATGATGAGGTTTGAGACAAAGTCCTTGGCCTCGTCGGAGACGCTCTCGAAGGTCTCCTCATCGAAGTACCAGTTGGCAGCCAGGACATTGTTGAGCGTTTCCGTGTCGTTGTCACCCAAGAATGGGGAGAGGCCGCTGAGCCTGGGGGCACAAGGAGGGGAGGAATTGGGTACCCTCAGGCTGTGGCATCTCCAACCCCCATCCAGAATGGAGCAAACCTGGCTGGGGCTGCCCTGGGGAGAAAAATGGGGTGGCCCCAAGCAGGAAGGTGGTGTGAGGCTACTCGCACCATGCTGAGCGTGTGCATGAGCTGTTCCCTGCCTGCACACAGGGGCACAGACACTCCTTGGCCCCACTTGCTGCCCCCCAGCCCCACCTGGCCATTTCCCCATCCAGCACCCTCCACCAGCCCACCAAGCAGCTGGGTGCCCAGGGTATATGTATGGCTTGGGAACGGCTCTGTGCCTGGGTGAGCTCTGCCCTGGCACCCTGGCACAGCACTGCCCCCCCCCTCTCCCTGGCACAGCTCTGACGTACAGCATGTAGGTGATGACGCCCATGCTCCACATGTCTGTGGAGTAGGAGACCTGCTCGTAGTTGACCACCTCGGGAGAGAGGAATTCAGGGGTGCCGAAGTTCACCTTCAGCTTCTCCTGGGGGTTGTACCTGCAACCGGGGTGGGTGAATCAGCAGGAGGGGGACAGGCTACTCCCCCAAACTGCTGCCCCCCTCCCGGCAGGTGTTGCCCTCCCCAGCACTCCCGTATCAGCCAGGAAGAGCTGGAGCTGGCAACCGTGACCAAAGTCACAGCCCAGAGCAGGTCCCGGGGCTCCCAACACACCAAGGGCATGCGGAGCTCAAGGGTGGGAGAGGGACAGTGAGGAGGGACAGAGTTGAGAGGGGAAGATCACACCTTCGAGCCAGCCCAAAGTCGATGATCTTCACCATGTGCCCGGTGGCAGCGACGCAGAGGATGTTCTCGGGCTGTGGGAAAAAAGAGACCATTGCCCCACTGCCAAGAGGGGATGTCCCCAGTGCATCTGGGTCCTGTGGCTGACCTGGGCCAGACTGATACTGACTTGCAGGTGTCCCTGCCACAGCTGGCCAGTGCTGGGGACATGCTGCTCTCACAGGCACGGCAGATCTTGGGCCAGCACACAGCACTCTTCACTTCACTGTCTGCAAACACCCACTGTCCTCCTGTGCCCTGGCCTCCCTCATCCCCACAAGCAGCGGCCGGCCCCTGCTGTCACCGCTGGTCCCTTCTGTCACCCCCAGCCCCTGCTGACACCCCTGGCCCAGCACCTTGAGGTCAAGATGGAGGACACGCATGTGGTGCATGAAGCGGATGCCCTCGCAGATCTGCCGGACGAACACCATGCAGTCCACCTCCGTCAGGTGGTAGTCATCATCGATGATCCTCTCGAAGAGCTCACCACCCTCCACACTGTGCAAGGACGGACCTCAGGGTCACCTGGGGCTCCCTGTCCCATGTCAACTTCCTGCCGAGCCCCTGCCCACCCCAGGGCCCTCCAGCCCAGCCCCACCATGGAGGTGCTGGTGTAGAGGCTGAGCACAGCCACGATGGGATGCATGTGTGCTGGGATTAGGCAACCCCCCACAAGGCAGGCACAGGGACATGTTACCCAGGACATCCCAACTTCACTGGGGTTTGTAGAGCAGATGAGCCCCAACACAGCCCCAGCTTCCCTGGAGCAAGTGGGCAGGGGGAAAAGGAGCTGTGTGGGAAGAACATGGGTCATCTCTACCCTCAACACAGCCATGATGGAAGGAGATGCTGTCCCAGCCAGGCAGAGCCCAGGGCTGCCTCTGAGCTCACTGTGAGACAATGAGGTGCCCAAGAGGGAATGGGTGAGGTGAGGGACATTCCCTGGGGTCAACCCCTTCTGCTTGGTCAGGGACCGGCCCATCTGCCCCATCCCTGGAGCATCCACTGCAATGGTGCTCCTCACCCAGGCATTGGCCCTCACACAATGCTCCCCTGGCACTCACAACTCCATGAAGAGGATGATCTCCCGGGGAGTCTCGATGGCATCGTAGAGCTGGATGAGGTTGCGGTGGTTCAGCTGATTCATCACGTCGATCTCCAGCAGCACCATCTCCTGCACAGTGAGCCCCGTGGTGGTGCGGGGTGTCAGTCCTGCCCAAGCCACCAGCACTGGGACAGGCTGTGCCACAGCACTGGGCACAACAATGCCACCCACCATCTTGGCCATGCCACTTGCTAGTGGCACCATGGCCAGGAGAAACCCCCCACCCTGACATCGGTCAGACCTTGTCCTTGGCGCCCTGCTTCCGGATCACTTTGGCCGCCAGCTTGAGCCCCGTCTGCTTCTCTGTGCACGTGTGAACTTCCCCAAACTTGCCCCTGGGGAGGGACAGAGGGAGAGATGCCTATGCCATGAGCTGCCCAGGCTTCTGGGGACCCCCACACTCCCCTCTGCATCCATCCTGCCTGAGGCAGCAACCCATCACAGCCAGGGAAGTCCCTTTGACCCAAGACCATTTCCCAAGGCTGGATGACCGCCTGGGGCAGTGCCAGGTGAAAGCGGGGCATCCCACATCCTTCCCAAACCCCTCCTTACCCTCCCAGGATCTCCTTGGAGCTGAGGTTGTACTGGGAGCTGACGCTGGCAGACCGCAGGGTGACGATGCGGTGTGCGAAGGGCGCAGGGGGTGGAGGGACGTCATCTGTCCAGAGAAGAGGGTCTGGGGTGAGAAGAGGAGGTGCCCGGCTGGGAGACCCCACCGCTGGCAACCCTGGGGTGCCCCAGGATGGGAGTACACCCCGGTGCAGGGTGAATGCACCCAGCGGCACAGCCCAGCCGAGCCTGTGGGTGCAGGATGCGGGCAGGTACCCAGTGCCCGGGTGAAAATCAGGGTGCCCTGGCTGCCTGCAGCACGGGGGGAGGCAGCATCCGCCAACAGGTCCTTCACCGCTGCCCACCGCATCACCCTGCTGCATGGCACCCCACTGCATGGCACCCCTCCTCCCCTCCGCATGGCACCCCACCATCCCACGTGGCACGCTCGCCCTCTCCAGGCCACGCTGCTGTGTGTCACCCTCTCTGGGCCACCACCCCTCCAGGCCACCACGTCCTGCTCGCCCTCCCAGGACGGACCCCACACCCGGGGCACCCCAGGCACCCCGTCCCGGGACACCCTTCCTGGAGCCGGCCTCGCAGGGAGTCCCACCAGCACCCACCGCCTCCAGGCTCGGTGCAGTGTCCCCCCCCACCAAATCCCTGCAAGGACAGCGGTGCAGGACACGGGGACACTCTGTCCCTTGCCACCAGCCAGGCGGTGGCTGTCACTCCCCGGGCTCCTCTTCCTCCCGGGCAGCCCCAGGCCGGAGCAGCCCGGGGAGGGGATGCGACGCATTTAGCCCTGTTTACAGTGAAACAGGAGCTCGAAGGCCACCGGGCAGGCGACCAGCCAAGAGCATGAGCCAGCAGCATGGGAGGGCAGCGCAGGCAGGGCCATGGGGGACCCCAGGCTGCTGCCCCACAGAGGGTCCCAGGGTGCAAGGACAAGGCAGGCACCTCCCAGCCTTACCCAATATCTCAAAAGGGTCTTCCTTCCCGAAATCGGGGGTGAGGTAGGGGCTGGGGGGTGGCTCTGCCTGTATCGAAGACGGTTGCCACCCAGTACCAGGCTGCTCTGCAGCCCCGATGGGATCAGGGGGCTGCCCCACAATGCTGGGCAATGTCCTCTCCTGTGGGGTGCCAGGGCTCCCCGCAGGGATGGGAGGCTCCGGGGGCTGCAGGTCCCCTGGGGCTGGTGGGGCAGGGCCAGGCTCTGTTGGACCCTCTCTCTGCTCCACCGCTGTGGTCTCTTCAGGTATCATCTCCATCGCTGCCGCCTCCACCCAGGGCTGCTCCTCCCTGGAAGCAGGAGCAGGAGGTGAGCAGAGCCCAGCCAGCAGCCCCCCAAGCCCAGCGCCCACCCAGAGGGAGCCGGGGCTCCCCAGGGAACAGCAAGGAGAGGGGACCCCATCCCAGGAGGGTGCGGGGATACCTTTGGCAGGTGGCTGGGCAGCTCAGGCTCTGCAGCAGAACCGGGCGCGGGGGCTCAGAGCCCTTCGGCTGCCGCTGCTCGTCCATCTCCTCCACCTTTGCTGCTTTCTCCCCTTCACCCTGAGCCTTCATGGCAGCCATGGCTGCTGTCTCTGTGGGTTCCTCGCCTCCGTTCCCAGCCTCTGCAGCAGTTGGGGGGGCTTCCACCTTTGCAGCTTTCTTCCCTCCCTCCTGAGCCTTTACAGCAGCCGTGGCGTTCTCCTTTGCAGCCGCTGGGACTTTCTCCTGTGCAGGTTCTTCTTTGCCTCCGTTCTTAGCCTTTGAAGCAGCTGTGGTTTTTTCCACCTTTGCAGCCTTCTTTTCTCCATCCTGCACCTTCGCAGCAGCTTTCTCTTTTGCAGGCTCTTCTTTGCTTCCATCTTCACCCTTCTTTGCAGCTGGAGTTTTCTTTGCCTTTGCTGCTGTCTTCTCTCCATCTTGAGCCTTGGCAGCATCTGGGGCCTTCTCTTTTGCAAGAGCTGTGGTTTTCTGCTTTGCAGGCTCTTCTTTTCCTCCATCTTGAGGCTTTTTTGCAGCTGGAGTTTCCTCTGCCTTTGCTGCTGTCTTCTCTCCACCCTGAGCATTGGCAGATTCTGGGGCCTTCTCCTTTGCAGGAGCTGTAGTTTTCTCCTCTGCAGGCTTTTCTTTGCCTCCATCTTGAGCCTTTTTTGCAGCTGGGTCTTTTTCTGCCTTTGCTGCTTTATCCTCTCCATTCTTAGCCTTTACAGTACCTGGAGTCTTCTCCTTTACAGGCTTTTTATCAGCTGGGGGTTTCTCAGCCTTTGCAGCTTTCTTCCCTCCATCCTGAGCCTTTGCAGCAGCTGGGACCTTCTCCTTTGCAGCAGCCGTGTGTTTTTCCTTTGGAGGCTCTTCTTTGCCTCCATCCTGAGACTGTACTGTAGCCAAGGCTGTCTCCTCCTCGGGTTTTGCCTTCCCTCCTTCAGCCTTTGCTGCAGCCGGAGCCTTCTCCTCCATGGGCTCTGCTTTTCCACCACCCTCAGCCTCTAACCCACCGGGGGCTTGGTCCTTCCTGGGCTCATCCTTCCCTCCACCCTGAGCCTCTGCTGCAGCTGGAGCCTTCCCCTCCACAGGCACTGCCTGCCCTCCTCCAGGTTCTCCCACAGCTAGAACCTTCTCCTCCCTGGGCTCATCCTTCCCTCCATCCTGAGCCTCTGCTGCAGCTGGAACCTTCCCCTCCATGGGTGCTGCCTTCCCTCCTTCAGGCTGTGCTGCAGCTGGAGCCTTCTCCTTCCCAGGCTCATCCTTCTCATCCTTCCCTCCATCCTGGGCCTTGGCAGCAGCCGGCACCTTCTCCTCCGCGGGTGCTGCCTGTCGTCCATCATGTTGAGCAGCTGAAGCCTCCCCCTCTGATGGCGCTGCCTTCCCTCCGTCCTGAGGCTCTGGAGCGATCAGGGCTGTCTCCCCCACCGGCTCAGCCTTCCCTCCTCCAGCCTCTACCACAGCCTTCTCCTTCCCGGGCTCTGCCTGTGCCCCATCCTGCCCCACAGCAGCAGTCGGAGCCTTCTCCTGCCTGGCCTTGTCCTTCCCTCCGTCCTGCACCTCGGTGGCAGCCGGCACCGTCCCCCCTTGGGGCTGGGCAGCCTGGTCAGCCGCTGGGACCGGCTCGGTTGTGCTGCCATCTGCTTCAGGGGGGGCCATGCCACCAGCCCCCCCAGTGCCGGGCACGCTGCCCGCCCCACCACCCGCCTCCATCGGGACTTTCCGGGCAGGAGGCAGCTTCCCTGCGGTGCTCCTGGTTCGGTGAGGCTCCTGTGGGAGAGAAGACAGAAGCTGAGGGCTCCCCAGACCCAACGCCCTGCAGAGGGGCACAGGGAGATGTGGGGCAGCGGCTCTGCTCCTGCAGAAAAGGGACGAGCTGCTGCCACCCAGCCGGGCGCTGTGCCCCCGCCACCCAGTTTGTGGCATGGAGCCGGGGGCCCCACGTGGCCGGCGGTCCCTTGCACCATCCCATTGTGCCCCGGTATCTGCTCGGTGGTGACTGATCGATGGCCTGACGCCGGCACCTGTCGCTGCCACGGGGTCTCCGGCGTGCGAACAGCCAGCGCGGTGCGGCCAGGCTGCCAAGTCAGGGCCGCGTCCCCCCATGGCGGGGCAGGAGATGGCATCTCTGCCCCCAGGCCGGTGGGGTGGGGGGATCAGGCGAGGTGATGCTCCCTGGCATGGCCCCACCACTGCCCACCCCGAACCACACGGGCAGGTCCAGCTGCACAGGCAGAGCCCCGTCTGCTCAGGGGTCACGCGAACCCCCAACCCCAACAGCCACCAGCGCTGCCTGTTGGGCACCACAGCTCCTGCCCTAGTGGTCCCCACCAAGGGGACCTGTTGGTGCCCGTGAACCTGCACGAGCTGCCACCCCGTTCCCTCCAGCCCAGCATCCGATCCCCAAATCCCCACTCTGCCCCAGGCTCCGCTGCCCGTCCCTGCCCAGCCTCCTCCCCTCACTCTGTCCCAAAACACCCCCCCTGCGCAGCCTATGCAAACATCCAGAGGCTGGGATATCCCAGGCCTGGAATAAACCCACCAGCGCCCATCCCAGCAACAGGGGAGTCACTTGCTGCTCTTACTGGGAAAGGAACTATAAGCCGTTGGTTCCCAGTCGAGCACTTCCAGGTCCTGCAGCTCACCACGGGGAGACTGTGGGAACTGAGGTGTTCCTCCCGGGGCTGGGGGCTCTGCTCTGCCCAGTATCCCCCACTGCCGTGCCCCGAGTGGGTGGCCGCAGGGGACCCCCCCTGTCCCCTTTACCTGGGTCCCGGTGCGGAGGGCGGTCAGGAGGGCAGCATCCACACTGTGGCAGCGCCCGGAGGGAGCAGCCTCTTCTATCTGGGGTGTAACGGAGCCGGATTAGTGCGGGCAGAGGAGGATCCTTTACAGCAGCGGGAGCCGTCCCGCTTCGCCTTTCCCAGCACCTGTCACTGCTGGAGCCCGTTCAAAGGACACGCCACTCTTCCCTGTCCCCGGCGGGCCAGGGAGGCGCAGACACAGCGCAGGGGATGGAGCCACAGGGAGGGCTGGCACCGGGCACCGCAGCACCCCAGAAACATCCCGGGGGGGCAGTTTGGCTGAGCTGGACATGGTCCAAGGGGGCCAAGCGCTTCCAAGGTGCCCACAGGTGACATAAGGCAGCCACTGGCCACCCCACGGGGATGGTGGCGAGGAGCAGCTCAGTGATGGTGCTGTCCCCCCATGCCACTGAGCCGTGGCTGGCTCTGCCCACCGTCACCAGCCCTTGGGGAGAGCATCCCCGAAGGACCCCACACTCCATGAACACGATGTGGCACCTGCTGGTCCCTGAAGGAAAAGGTAACAGCAGCTGTGAACCCAGTCAGAGGCTGCAGCCCCCTCCAGGAACCAGTTAAAAGACTCCAATGTCCTGGGAAATGAAGGGTTTGGGGCATCAGGGAGAGAATCAAAGGAACTGGGGGCCTCTGCTGGAGGGGTCAGACTATGGGTGGGTGCTGCAGGGGCATCGCCAGCCCCTGCTGAAGGTGCAATGTGTGCTGCCAGGGTGTTGCACCCCAGGGCATGGCATCAGGGACAGAGCAGGGCTGAATCTGGGCATGGAAAACCCCTGGGGAAGGGGGCACCGAGGGCTGCGCTGTGCCAGGGGATGCAGAGACCACAGGCAGAGCTGGGCAAGGGCACGGCCACACAGGGTCCCGAAGTTGATTGATTCCCAAGGGCTATGCCAGGTTTCTGCCTGGTTCCCCCGCCCAGCGGAACCCTGTTTACTTTGAATCTTTGAACTTTAAGATGAGGAAAGCCTTGCTCACCAAGGGCACGCTGCTCAGGTTGCTGCTGGGGGCGGAGGTGGGCAGGAGGGGGGAGAATTTGCAGGAGGAACCCCCGGTAACTGGACCCAGCCCTCCCCAGCCAGCTCTGCCAGGCGAAAGCACTCCAATAATACCAACTATTAAAAACCCAGAACACCCATTTATCATGTCAAGGCAGCAGGAATGCCAGTGCAGAGGAGGAAGGGCTTGGTCCCTTGCCCGCAGCTGGTGCTGCTTTGGAGGGGACAGGGGAGGCTGCACCTCGGTGACAGGAGATAAAGCAGTGAGAGCAGCTCGCAGCAAAAGAAAAAGAGATGGCAGAGGCTGCTGGGGGTCAGGCAGGTGCCTGCACTGGGCATCTCCCTCCCAATCACTCCGTGTTACCCCCAGCTGGATGCAGGCAGGGACACCCTGCTCCTCCACGGGGCTCCACCAGCAGTTGGGGCAGCGAAGGGCTGAGCACTGGCACTTGCTGGGAAGCGGGACTCTCCCTGGGGCCGAGCAGGGCTGGCTGGGTGCCCTCAGGGAGGCTGAGATTACTGCGGGCTCCCCCAGCCTCGGCCCCTGCCAGCTGACGGCCGGGTCTCTCCTCTTGAGCTCTCCATCCCACAGCCACGTGGGGCTCAAGTCCTGCCAGACACCGAGCCCGGTTGCTCCCACAGGGCCGAGCTGAGACAAGGCCACCAGCACGGGCGGCAGCAGCATCCCAGGAGCAGTGCTCACCTTGCCTGCAGCATCTTCCAGGAGGATGTAAAGCTGTCCGGGCAGGGCAGGGGACTGGGCTGCTCCACGTTGCCAAATCCCGGCTCTCATTGAGCCACCAGGTTCTGCACACCATGGGCTGGCTTTGCTGGAGGAGTTGTGGTTCACATACGGCATTGAGAGCGAGACAAGCCAGGATGGGGACATGCCATCCCCATGTCCTGGAGGTGCTGCTGTCCTGCCTGGCCCTGGGCAACTCCCAGGGGGAGCACAAAGGCTCAGGACATCACGCATATGTGAGTGGCCAGCAGGGCAGGACTACAGCCCTCCTTCCTGCTGCAGAGGACACCACCAGCGAGCAGTGTAAGAGGAGAAACAAAAGGTCTCCCTGAGCCCTTCCCCTGTCAGGGGCAGCAGCCTAAGGCCAGTACATGTCTCACCCATGGGAGAGGTGCTGCTCCAACCTTGGGGGGGCAGCTGGAGAGCAGGGGAGCAAGCCAGGGTTTTTATGGCTCACTCTGATCACAGCACTGGCCAAGGGACCCTTCCCACCTCCCCTCCTGCTGCAGCCTCCAGCCATGACTTGCAGCCCTGCTGCACAGGCAATCCCCAGAAGTGGTTTCAAGCTTTGGAGAAAGTGGAACTTGTGGCTGGAGCTGTCTCCTCTGGAGCCCAGCTAGTCCCGACAGCAAAACCAGCAGCACAGGCATCCACCACCACCTCAACGCAAGAGCAATGCTTACTCGGCTGGACACAGCCAGGGGCTCTCGGGCTCTCCCATTCCAGTTTCAGCAAGGCCAGCTCCATGCTGGAGAACCTCCCTCTTCCCAAAATCAGGGGCAGGGCCTGGAATGTGATGAGAAGCAAGAGGGATCACGCAGGAGCCGGCACACAGCTCCTACCAGCAGTGTTGATGGTGTTGTGTATGTGTAGAGGTTGGAGAATCATCAGCACCCACGACACCCGTTCCTGGCACAGCCGCTGCTCCCATGGCAAGTGGGAGTCCCCCCAGCTCAGCCTCTGCAGGACACACCAGCAGGAATTACTGGTGAGACGCCGTGCCTCAGGCAGCAGGGACTCTGCCCACCGACTGTCATCGCCAACGTACAGTTTGGAATTGTCTCTCCCCTCCTCTGGCCAAGGGCTGCCGGGCACCTGGAGGCCACCAATGCCACTCGAGGCACGCACTGCCACTTCTCCGCCAGCCTTCAGCTCTGCGCCCTCCTGGCAAGCCCCAGGTAGAAAGAGCACATCCACTCAGGGGAGCGGGAGCCCATGTGCCACAGCCATGCCCCACAGAAGGTTTGGTGCAGTGGAATCTGGGATAAAATTCTCCAAGGAGGGCAGGAGCTCCTGTCTGGAAGGCGGCCAGCCTTCCCAGGGCACTTGCAATCTTTCACGCTCACCGAGAGTCAGGGTTGGTGTCCAGGGGTGAAGCCTTAGGACAAGGTGAGGAATCAAAGTGGAGAGTGGGCACCTGGGTGCTGGGGAGCCGGTTGTCCAAAGAAAGTGATGGATGTTGGGCACCACAAGACAAAATTCATCTGTGGGCGAAGGGAAATAAGCTGAAGACAGTCCCCTCATGAGAAAGCTGTGTAGCACTGCACGAAGGGCAGGATTTCAGATGCCTTGGTCCAAAACCCCATACCCCAAGGACCAGCACAGCCCTGCAGGTCTCTGCAGAAGTTCCTCAGGCTGGGGTGGTGGTGGTTGGTTTTTTTTTTTTTCTTCCTCCCCATTCAGGAACTTAAGCCAGAGTCTACGTTGGCTGCAGCTGGAAAACAGCCTGTCCTGGGCATATCTGGCAAAGCATCAAGCACGCCAGTTCCCTAGCTACGCGGTTGTCACAACTGAGGCAGCACACTTTAACCTTTATGTTTTTCATGGGTAAAGGGAGGCTTCTCTGCGTAGCCAAGCCCTGCCTGTTCTCCAGGAAACCCTATACCCTGTCTAAATCGAGCAGCAGGGCAGGCGAGAACAACATCCCCACCTGAATCCCGGCCATACCCTGTAACACAAGCCCGCCAGGCTGCTTGTCCCAGTGGGGAGCAACCTGGGCACACAGGCAGCAGCTTAACTGCTTCCATCAGCACCCAGGACTTCCCCCGATGAGCTCTGCTTGTGTCGTGACAGGTCCCATCGAAGCGAAGGGAAAAGTCAGGGAAAAATCCCAACACCATCAGAAGAGCTTCCAGAGCCATGCAACACCTCAAGGACAGCAACGGGGCCAGCAGTGACACAAGGGGGCACTGAACATGGATCCAAATCTCATGCACAGGCTGTCCCTGCCAGCAGCCAAGGTAGCCCAATAGTTTTGAGAGCATCATCAAGTCTTTTCATAAAAATAAGATCTTGCCATTCTCAGCTACCCTTCAATATAAAAATCCAGAAAAGCTTTGTCTGTCTTTTAATTCCATCTCTTCAGCAAATTACTTTGGTAACATTGTACTAGAAATGCATCAGAGAAAGATTTTGGATCCAGCTCTCCTTGATCATTGTCTCCTCCTTCCAGCCCCACGTGCTCTTGACTACAAGAATGTTCCTGCAAAACCCACACAGCAAGAATATAGATTTTACATCAGTTTGTCAACCTACCCTCAGGCTGAAGGTGTGCGCTGAGACAGCACTCGGTTAAATCCCAATCTGCTCCAGTCCTGTAACTTTATTCTCTCACTTTAAATCTCTTGGGACTGGGAAAATCACCTGCCCCTGTATCCTTGTTGAAGCCTGAGCTGAACCCCCTCCCCATTAACATTCAGCTCCTCCAGGACACCCATCATTTACACATTTTCTAGGCTAGAGCAGTTTTTCCAGCACGTCAACACTTTCCCCCTAATGAAGAGGGCAGGTTACACTGACCACCCACCAGCCTGTGACAATCCCCTGGATGACTCCGAGATCTCTGCCAAACGCCGGATACCCTGGCAGGGCATGGCAGCCCGGGGCTCCCTTTTGCTAAGTCTGCAGTGTATGAGGAATATAAGAGGCCGTGTTGGCGGGAAGAGGTAATATCTTTTATTAGAGCCAACGATACCCTTAGGGAAAAAACTGACAAGCTGTCAGGCATACAAACCCTTCCTCAGGTCTGCGGCAGAGGCCATGTAGGGCTGTCACAGAAATCCAGCTGCTCCATCCTTCAGGGATCGATATCTGCTCCAGCTCAGCAGCCTTGTTATCTTGCTCGCCTTTACATTCTTCCCTAACTTTTTTTTTTTTTTGCTTTTCTCTGACTCGCCATAAATATTTACTGCTCCTGCTGCCCGCACGCTGCCTGCTCCGGACGAGCTGGAACTCCAGGCTGCAGCAGAAGTTCTCTTGACTGCACATTCGAGGTCCTGCCGTGTCCCCATCCAGCAGATCACACGGAACAGCTCCACTGCAACAGACATGGTCAGATCCACACAGATTTTTCCTCAAGAGGATGCTTACGAGCTCCTCTTGCTCCAGTCAATCCTGTAAATTGTGCATCAGCAGAGCTGTCAAGTTACCTGTGACAAACAGCCTTGGGGCCAGGCTGCTGCTGTCAACAGTCCCTCGTTACCCTCAGCCCAGTGACACGGGGCTACCCGCAAAGTCAGCACAATGCAGCTGAAGGCATCCTGTGTGACTGGGTCGACCTCTCAGGCCCAGTTCTGCCACCGCCATGTAAAGATCCTCAAGAGAAAGGAAGGAAAACCCAAAACCTCGGCAAAAAGGAGCCTTGCTTCTTATCTCAGCGTTCTGACAAGCCCTGCTGTCACAGGGTCACTCATCCTTTAGTCCCACACGCTTCCTCAAAACACATTGTTCTGTTATTAACTACACAATACCTTTTTAACTTTTTTTTTTTTTTAAAAAAGAATCCTTGTTTCAGTGGATTCTTTTAATCCAAGCAGAGAAAAGTTTGAGGCTGGGGCTCTTTGAAGCACCGAGGTTCAGCACATCCCTACAAAACGCTTGCTCACCGCCGGCTGCAGCTGCTGCTCTGCAGTGACAGCCCTTGAGCATCGCACTTCTTTGGAGAATCCCTGCAGAAACATCATCCTCAGGTACAATGAACGTTCGCCTTTGAATTTAGCTCGTTGAGAACATTCTGCCTCTGTCATCTCTCTCAGATTAAGAATAAAACAGCAGCAATTGCTTGATACACCTTGTTGAGGTTAATGAGACGGTACCAAACCCCTCAGCTGGATGCCCACATCGAACAAGTTGGAACTCCCTCTCTTCTCCACCCAAATGAAAATCTGAATAAAAGGCCACACACCTGAAGAATACTTCTCCAGTGGTATCCGAATTCAAAGGAAATGAAAGCAAGATGACAACAAGAAACAGTTTGCCTTACCTGGACACATCAATTCTAAGTTTCCCACGTTTTCCTCTGCTCAAAACAGCACCACAAGAGCAGTGAGCAGCCCAGCTCACACAGGCTCCAGCAAGCAATAAAGGTGAGACACCCATAAAAAAAGCCAAACCAGCCCAAAGTTATTAATTTCCAAGGGTTTGCTCTCATTCTTTCTACCAACAGCTTCAAGCTCAGCTCCAGTCACCTGCCACACCAGCCTGTTTTTGCAAGTCGCTTTTTGGCTCAGGAAATAGCACCACATCATCACCTGAGTTAGAACAGGTAACAGCAACACAAATATCTTATCTCAGCAGCATCCAAGAGCATCATTTGGAGTAGTTGTACCCCTAACTCCCTTCTTGCCCTCACACAGCCTTTTGGAGTTTTCTTAAGGCAAGTCCAACAATAGAGCTGAACACAGTCTGAGAAGGTAAGAAATCACATCACAACGCTAAGGTAAGAAATCATTCTTAGTAAGTTTTAATCTACAATTTGATCACCTCTTTACAACAATGGGAGTTCTGCCCTCCAATACATCAGAGCACGTGGTCTATATTCAGTCCTGAAAGCTGTGCTAGACTGGCCAGGAGATGATGTGCCTTCAGCCAGGAGAACTGCACTGGCAGGAGCTGGGGAGGCAGCTTTACAGCAAGTCATTTCCCATTGAAGTGGTTCCCCAAATAGAATGACTTCAGCTATAGAAAAGCAGAAGGTTTAATGCTCTAATGTACAGAGACTACTTTAAAAAGTGTGGTTAAGATTCACATTAGCACTCATCTAAACATCAACAAGGGTCAGACCTGCTTGCAGAAGCCACATCACTTAACACAATTCAATCACAATGCAGATTAAAAGTTTAAGAAATAGACACTTGAAAGCAATACTGAGATGTACAAGAGACAAGCCAGCTCTTCCAGATGTGCACATCCTTGTGTGTTCACCAACTGCCCTTTACTGAAAACTCTTCTGCAGGAGAGGGATGGGCCCATTAGCAAGAGACAGTGGTCAGGTCAGGAATTTTTATTTAGTTCAGGTACACAATATTTGTATACAATATAAAACCTGGTGTAGTCTTTAGAGGAAAAGATGCCTAGATGTGAAGCGAGGCCGTGTGGCACTGCCCGTACGCCGTGCCTCAGCCACCTGCCTCGGGTGGTGTTAAACTACTTAATATAACAATAAATGCAATGAAGTATAGGAGTTGAGACTGAGCAGTCACGCAAAAACAACTGTTCTCTCTCTGCCTGTCAAGACAGTGGAGAGGGATGGGATCTTCCTCCTGCTGTCACGCGGATGCACATCAGCACCGGAATCTGTCTGAGAAGTTGGGAGACTTCGGCATAGTCAGTGGCTGCCCACTAGGCTTCACTTCTACGCTGCGGTATTTGCGTATTGGGTTTGCCTTATGAACCTGTAAAAAGAAAAATCAAAGACAAAATGAAGCAAATGGTTGCAAGTTACGATGAAGCCGACACCTGCAGGTGAGCCATCGGTGGGACGAAGGCAGGTGTCTCTCTACAAGACTACCGCACTGCTGAGGACACTGGAGGGAGCCACCAGGAATGCGCAAGGCACATTTTGGGGTTGTGCATTTTACAGAGATCATTCCCCTGCAATGACTACACACGTACAGCTCCAGAACTCAGTCGTCTCAATAGAGCTGCCTTTTTTTTTTTAAAGCCTGTTGTAAAGTTAATGAGGAGTCAGTTTGCAGCAGGGAAGCTTGAAAAGACGATCTTAATGCAGCTCGACATTGACATTAGCTCATTTAGTATATTCACACATCCCTTTGGGTTACTTTACAGCCCCGGTTCAGAAATAGCTCACTTACCAGTTCTTGTCTTAGCTTAGCAACTTCTTCCTTTTCACGCTCCTCTTGTTGCTGTCTGACCTGCTCCTCATGCCTCTCCTTCAAGGCTTCTTTATACGCCAATCGTTTTTCAAATTCTTGCCGCTCTTTAGCTCTTTTTTCTGTTGCCAGCTCAAAGCTTTCAGGAACTATGGAATCAGAAAGGCTCTCTAAGTTTAGAAATAGAGGAGATAAAGCAAAGACAGTCATGTAAAAAGCAGAGCAGCACTAGCATCAGATGAAGGCTCCCTCTGGAGCGCTTCACCTTGCAAGGGGAGTTAGTAAGATACCTCCAGGCTTCAGGAAACTAGAAAACCTTACGCCCGAACGTGAGCAGTGTTAATGCAGATGTTAGCCCCATCACGGGTGTTCTCACAGGAGGGAGCAAGCACATAATTGTTAGTACAAACAAGTTTTTGGCTGGTTCTATATCCCACAAAATTTAGTTTACCCTAAGCTGTGGATGCCTTCGTCTCATTAGAAATGGGAGGAAAAGACTGACAGCTGCTGCAGAAACACCAGCTGTCTCTACAGGGAGCTCCTTGCATACTATTTACCCGTATCCTGAGCTAGCACACATCAATCATCCCCCAATTGCAGCAGAGCTGTTAAATACAGCTGCCACGTTAGTGCCGGGCAGGGGGGCAGTGAGAGGAAACTCCTCCACTCCCCAGGGACACAAGCTATTAGGGAATTAGTTGATTAAGTGCAAGGCACTACTGGCTGTGCTGATAAAAAAGAGGCAACAGCCAGTCTAATCATCATTTAATTGCATCAGTTCTGAGTTATCAGCCAAGACCATGTAGCAAGTACTTGTAACTCCACCTGATAACAGCACATTCTCCTTTTTAGGCACAAAAGGCTCCTGGTACACCACAGTGTTGGGACGAGCTTTAAAACACGCTGCCTCTTTCTGCCTTTTCAAGTCTTCTTTAAGCTGCAAGAGAAGAGAGCCCATCAAGTGCCAGGCATAACAAAAAGACCAACTCCCTCCACCTGGATTTAAGCGCTCCCAACACTGGAAAAGTCAGCTTGACTTAGATCAAATCATTTGCATAGAAAATTATATTAAAGTCAAGAAGTTGTGTCACTTGTTGCCTGCTAGTTGCTTTTGCCAAAAATAGCTTGAAGAAGACTTTAGGTGTCCAGGCCAAACTTCACATGAGAAAGGCAGTATGTTAATTATATGCCAAATAAATCCCCAAGCAGAGAGATGGTCAAAGGGATCCAGCTGCACATAGTTGCCTCTTAGAAAATACCCCCCAGCTGTTCAGGTAGTTGTGGTAAATCCCATCACTTACCATAAAGGGAGAGGAAAAAACCAAGCCCCCAATCCTTAACCCATAGCACAAGTTTCACACCAAGAACAGGATAATTAATTGCTCAAACTTGGATCTTGATTCAACTCAAGCAGGACACTTTCTGAAGTCCATCACAGCTCCACTAGCTGCTTTAAGTCTAGTCAAACCCATTTGTTTTTTTTTCAACCCACCTGCTGTTTCCAGCTCTGTAGCTTGGCAGCTCCCCGTTCATCAACCTGCAGATTGAACGGTTCAGGCTGAGTCGGGTTTTTGACCTTCTTTTCTGGCAGTTTAACATGGTCAAAGTAAGGTAGAGGCAGCGCTTTGAACTTTGGCACCTGAAAGAAACAATTTGAAATATTACTTGCCCATTCCTCAAGGGCAAAAAGCTTTGGAAATTTAACAACCAACAGCAAGAGGCAAGTCCTGCCACATCCTCTTTACTTAAGGACTGGAAGCCAAGGTAGCTTTTAGGTCTTACCTCTTCCTTCTGCATTTCTTCTATTTTTTTCTCTTTTTGTATTTGCCGCTCTCTGTCACGAGCATCAAAAGAGAAGGGGCAAACCTCCACATGCCTCTGCTCTGGCATTTTAGGTTTGAAGGGCACTCCATAATGTGGCATCGGGTTAGCTTTGATCATAGGGACTGCCTCTTTTTCCTAAAGGGATATTAGTGTTAGGATCTGACACAGCACCAGATTTTTTTATTTTTGTAGAAAGACTACAACTTCTGTAACACAAAGCCACGAATAATAGAGTTTCTCTAATAAGGGTCACAGCAGCATCAAGCAAACACACAGGACACTGTCAAAATTAGAAATCTAGGAGAGTACCAATTTACAGGCATCCTGAACCACAGGCAAGTTCTTCCTCTTTCTAAATCACTGTCAGTTCTAGCATTCATCCAAACTAAACTGTAATTCTTTAACATGCTCTTCACAAGAGGGAAAGAAGGACTTGATGTATTCTGAATCCTGCTCCCCACCTCCAGGAATCCAGAGTGACTGCAGGAAGAAGGGTCATGTGCAATATCTGCCCTTCTCAATAACAGAATAGGGAAGGGCAATGTCCTTCAGAAATGTAAGCAGCTCACTTTCCTCATTCATTGCAGCAACACCTCAGGATCCCTAGTCAGTGCCCTCACGTTTAAATTGAGTTATTTCATTTTGTGTGAGAATTCAGTTTTTGTAAAATGAGTAACAGCAACTAGATCATTAGAAGGGAACGGCACAGAGAAAGACGACCACTGGAAGAACTGCCTAACAGGAGGGAAGGGGCTAATGGAACCAGCCCATCACGCCCAGCTGGCAGAGCTACAGCAGCCTGGCCAAGGCAGACACCATGGTGGGACCAGAAAGTTTTACTACAGCCGACACACAACAGTTACCTTTTCTTCATCTCTGCCAGATGTTCGGGTTCTGTTTTTCAAGGTGAAGACTGGAGACTTGGGGACTGTAACAGGAAGCACTTTCTTCTCTGGAACACCCTGTTCAGAAGAGCCAGTAAGGAGTTACCCAAGCCTAAGTACCAAGAAAAAGCACAAGAGAAACAACCCAACCCAGCACAGTACGTACTCATTGCAGTTCTTACCTAATGACAGACAGTGTTTACTGAAGATTACTAGATACATAATGCAATATAGCTACATTTTTTAAAGCTAATTGCCACCCCAGTCCTAATTCCCAGGTCTGGGTATTACTAAGCTGCTTACCACAATCTCCTCCAGGATTTTCGTTGGACACGGCCTGGAATGGAATTCAAAGTGCTCTTCCTCCTGCTGCTTCTTACTGTCACGCTCCTGAATTCTTTTTTCTATTTCCAACTCAAAACCAATGGGTTGTGTGAGTTCCTTCACAGGGGGTTTCTTGGGCAGGAGTGGTCCACCCTCAAAGATCTTGTGATTGAGTTCTCGTGCTTTGAATTTGTATCTACACAGGAACGATTGAGAGAGTCACCACATGTTGTACATGGCAAGATGAAGCTTCTAGCAAATGCCTTCTCCCACAGCATAAGAGCGCAATACTCAGGTGCAGAACCAGTTGTGCCACACACACGTTACATAGTGCACAGCTCTAGTTAGTAATTCCTCCTTTGCTTTTGAAACAGCGACACGTTAAGGAAAACCTTATGGATTGCTTTCTTGGCAGTCCAAAACTTTGTCTACAGGAGAGTTTTGAAGCATGCACAGGCTATACCGCTATACTGGGTTTGCTTTACTGATCATAAGCTGTACTCAACACAAGATCATCTCTCCTAAGAGCACTTTGTTCAAAATGAACTGGGTACTTTCATATCTCTATGATCAGAGCCAGAGGGTTACACACAAGCTAGAAGAATCTCAATATTTTTACGCTACTCATTCTTTTATGCAAAAAAGGTGTTCCTGAGAAGTGATATTTAGTATCTGAAAGATATTTCCAGTGTGGTACAATTCTCTCTTGGAGGATTAGAGCAAACCTTTACTTACTGTTGAAGTTTCTCCAATTCCTCTGCTTCTAACTCTGCTGTAGTTTTGCAGGTGCCAGGTCTGAATCGCTGCTTTGTTAGAAGCATCGGCGTTTTGGGTTTTGTAATCCGAGCCTTCAACACCTTTCCTGGCAAAGGCCCTATAAATTGAAGTGAGAGAACAGCAGTTAATGGCAAGGCCTGCAGACACAGAATTGTTTGCTCAATAGAGCAGTCAAAGCATTGTTCTTGCTCTGCCACCATCTCTGTGGACAGCCTCCTGGCCAGGACTGCTCACCTTCATCAGATTTCCGGCTCCTCAAATGGTAACGAGAGGGTGTGCGCTTTTGGAATGCTTCTACCTGCTCAGCAAGGGACACATATTCTGATGAGGTTTCTTCAAGTTTTCTTTTGTTTCCCTGAGACAGGTTGAAAGGTTTGGGGACAGTGGGTCCCTTTGGCAATCGCCCCTGGAGACAAAACACTACAGTCATTACGGCCATTTAACACAGGCTGCTTTGATGACACTTCCTTTCCTCTCTGATTCAAGGTATCTGCCCCCTCCCCATATTGAAAAGAAGATAACACTTAACATTAGACGTAAGTCTTAACTGTCTGAACATGCATAAGGACATTGGGAAACCGTATGAAGTGGAAGATTAAAGCATGAAGTGTAATGACAAGAAGATATGACATTAAAAGGCCCTTTTCAAAAGGGTCCTTTAGAGTCCTGTGGCAATGCAGATACGCAGTGAGCTAACAGTTACATTTGCACAACGCTTGCCTCTCCTAGGGTAACCCTCTCTGTGCGTTACCAGCAGCACGTGTGTTGCAAAAGCAGAAAGAATTAGTCAGCTGATTGCAGGCAATATTCTAGCTCTCACCGGAGAAGGAGGATGCTTTCTCAGTACCGCAGCAAAATCCACCTCCTTGTACTCATTCCCAGGCTGGCCTTCCACGTGCTGTTTAACTCTACTCTCCGTGCAGAAGTGGAAGTCAACTGGTTTTGTTACTTGGCCAACAGGTCTCTTCACAGGTTGTCCTAAAGAAAAAGAGCATGTAAGGTCTGGAAGGTTTTTTTGTCAGGGTTGGGGAAACATTTACTTTCCAAAAACTGTTCAAGTTATTACAGACTTCACCTATAACCTTTCAAAACATGCCAAAAAACCAACCCCAAAACCGTCTGGAAACAGGTTTGCTTATCTACATTAAAAGCCGCCTAATCCTAATACTTATTACAAAATCTGGAATGTTTTTAGAGGTACTTGTACAGCTCTATGCAGCACTCTCTGGCTGTGCCCAGTACAGATTCAATCTGCAATTCAGCTAGAGCCCACCTGCTCCAGCAATAGCTGCTTTCAGAGACTCCTCATTCCTCTTCCGCAGCTCCATAACCTCCCGCTGCAACTGCTGCATCTTCTCCAGCTCCTGCTCCTCTGTACTTTTCACCTTGCCAGAAACATTGGTCCTCCTGCAGAAGCATGTTAAAAAGATGGAGATATGCCTTCCTGCTTCACAGGAAGTGCAATGGAACATGTTTATCTCTGACTTCATTGCCAAAGCATCGTTCATTATAAAACTGCACTCTTTAGAGAGATCTGTTTGGATTTTGTTTGCTCCAGAAGGCTTGCAGCTAACTGCTATCCTGCCCATACATTTGCTGTATGCATGCTTCATCCATGTGCAAGAACAAATTTTTCCTCAAATGAAAAGCAAAAGCTTCCCTTTGCACGGGATCAGTTGGTGAAGTACACTTCATCCTAATATCATTGCCTTGATCTGATGTTTACTAAATGTGATACCATCACATGCTGAGTTGAAGCTGAAAACAGTCTAGCAGGGGCTGTCACCTAAATCAACTGTGATTAGGAAAGACAAGTCACAAGTAAGCTACGTACTTTAATGTTGTTGGCTTGGAGGGCACATTCAGTTTGCTTTTCCCTCTCCCTGGAGAAAGATCAGGATTCTCCAGTGGCTCTGTCTTTGTGGATTCTTCTGTCAGGTTCTCGCTGCTGCTAGAACTAAGATAACAAGTCGTTATAGCAAAGCACTTTGATTAGCTGTGCTCTAAGTGAAAGATCACCAGCAGTTCTCACCACCATGCACAACATCCCAACACCTGGCAAGTTCTAAGGTATGGCAGACCAGCCTTACCTCACCACAGGCCCAGGTATAGATGGTCTAGTTTTCCCTGGTACTCTAAGGCTGTAGAAGGGAAGATGAATTACTGAGTTTTTGGAACTTAGGGTTTTCTTGAGGAGGCAGGTTTACTGAAGTTCATCTAGGTACAGCAGCGTTTGAAAGATCACACTTCGATTTCCTTACCTCAAGCTTATCACTATATGATATCTTAGTGGTTAAGCTAATTTGAGAAATATTTTAGCTGCGACTCTTTCCCAGCACACACTGCTTGATGGACAAGTTAAACCAAATTGAAAGCTAGCTGACAAACACTGAGTATGGAGTAAGAAGCTTAAGAAACCCAAGCTTATTTCATTCACATCTTCACCTCCAAACAGAGCATTTCCTTCAGGTCTTACAGTCATTTCTTCCTGTTTATGAAACCAGTATCAGGAATCAGGTTTCAGTCACCTCCTCCTAACCTTCCTTTGAGAACCCCCTCAGACAAGTGGAAATCCTTTCCAAAGAAACAGTTGTATGCCCCTTTCATGCCCCAAAGAGTAGAAATTTGATGACTTACAGTTTCATTTTTTTCAGGGGTTGAACCTCTCCTGTATTAGCCAAGGCACTAGCATTTCTCTCTGCTTTTACTCTAGCTGGTTGTTTGCGCTGCTTTGTTTTTCTCTGCTTTGTAGCCTGTGTTCTGCCAGCTCTAGAGTAGAATAGAAAATAGAGGTTAGCTTCCCAATGGGCCTGAGAAGACACACGATCAGTACAACACTTTTAAAGCCAGTGCGTCACCTAAATCCAACATGCCCTTTAGGCTAATTGTTTGTTTAACACAAAAATCCAAATTTAGCTTGAATTATTTAAGTTTAACAATCCATAAATTTAATATTCCTTGATATACATGAGGATACAGAGCCTCTCGCGTTCGTATCAAGAACAAGTTCTGCCCAACACAGGGAGATATAAACAAAGAAACTTTATAAGCCACTTCAGTTTCAGATATCCTCAGATTCCAGAAGCTCCTAGTTGCTACTCAGTCTCAGTTGACAAATATGTGAGACACTGCATTACATTTCCACCCCTAGAAATTGTCCCTCCAGCTTAGCAAGCAGATCAGCTGTCCCAATACACAATCTCTGTGCTGGAGAACTCCAGTCCCATAGGATGACCCAATAACAGCTAGACCTGCAGATCCTGAGAGCAAGGACCTGCTTAGTTACACCGTCAGCAATCTTCATGCAAACTGAATAAAAGTATTTCACCTTCGAAAGGCCTCCACAGGAGCAGCAGCTCTCCAGGTGTCCAGGGATCCAACAATATTCTGAGGAACCACATCAGTCTGCATGTCTTCTGCTTCTCCATTCTCTTTGTCACAGCTTTCACCTGAGAACAGCGACAAGTGTCAGCTCATATATACACACACAGGAATGCTAAACTGAAACCACATGAGACCTTGCTAGAAAACAATATATGAAGATGGTGCCACAAAAGCCAGATTTTTCATTTTGCCAGTGAAAACAGGTATAATTTTTCTCTCCCTGTCCCACACCATGCCAACTTACTCATTGGTATTCCTTGTGATGTGACAGAAGACAGAATAATATCAGGCTTTGAAAAAGCAGGGCTGTTCTGTGAGACCTTTGCCAGATTTTCTGCAGGGGGGACATTCTCCAGATTGGCTTTTTGGTCTGTGAGGAAAGAGAGACTTTCACTACACATACTATGTTAGGAATTTTTAACAGTACCTCAGAATCTCATTATGATGTTAACAAAGTCATCTGTCAAGTTACAGATGACAATCAAAGTTTAAATACAAAAACAAAACAACAACAAAAAAAACCCAAACATGATGAATGATAGAGTTAACAACATGACTAACCCATTGGCACAGAAGCCAGGCCCAAAAATAAGGATCACGCCAAGCCCTCATCCAAAGAGAAAACAGACCAAGGAGTTGGAAGCAACTTACCAAACCAGGAGTCTGGATTGTGTACATCATCCTCACTCAGAGTTGCAAAGTTGATGCAAGGGTTTGGGACATCAAAGGAATAGCGAAATTCTGGGTGAAACATCTTCACCTTCACGCTGTCCCCACGAGTCCTCCGCTTTCACCGCTGCACTCCTTTAGACAACAAGCATTGGTCACCTGTTATACCAAACCCCAACACAGGCGTTGCCTAAATCATTCTCCATTGCTCTTCCTCGGCAGTTTCTAGAGATAGACACTGGGACAGCCTTTGGTACCTTTTCCTGTCTCGCAATTCATAGCCTTCAGACAGAACACCTCCTAATGGTTCTTTATTCTACTGCTGATTAGCAAAGCTAAGGAGATTTTACTACTGTTTACATTTGCAGGTTTTAAATATCCAAAAAGATCAAGTTTTGAAATTTTTCTTTGTACCCATAGGTGCTAGTATTGTGGTTTTTTAAAGGAAATAAAGTACATCGCTTTTCCAGAGAGCAGTTGATTTGCCCTTCCCTCCCTCACCACACACAGCAAAGATGAGTTCTTACCCTTATCAGGGCACAGATTTGTGAAGCAAGAGCCTGATGACGAGGTTTGACCCCAGAGCACTGCAAAGCGTAGCCTTTCTCCCTCTGAAAGCCTACAAACAAGAACTAATGACATAAACATGTTCTTCTATAGAGTAAATTGATTTCCAAAGCAGGAGAAGAGTTCTGCAGAGTATTGTTACTCAGCAAAAAGTAGGAAAAAGGGCAGCATAAGATCCTTGCTGCATTCCACAGTTCTACCCCGATGCTGGCCAGGCTGTAAATGAACCAAGGGCTGTGACCACATCAAGAACAGCCCCTGCAGTTAATTAGTGAAGCACTGACAGCAGGAGGAGTCCCTGTGTCAACAGGTAATATTAAACTCAGGGGAACAGGAATAAAGCCAGCAACAAAGTTATAAACCCTTAAGTGCAACAAAATCTTTTTGCAAAGGTGTTTTCATGCTTTCATGAAGGCTCGCACAGCTGCGAGGCAAAGCCCATGCGGGTGTGTTATAAAACACTCCCTAAGGAAATCACCTGAACTTTGCTTTTATGACTCAAACCAGCTCTAAAGCAGCATATTCTTAATCCACCAAGTCTCAGACCTAAACCATCTGTCTAGGCAGACCACACATAGTTCAACCCAGACCATACTCTCCATAAATAAGAAAATGTTCAAGAGTAAACCATCGGCCTTCCCTCCTGAAGGCGGCTGCATCGAGAAGCCTTCAGTTCCCCAGCAGAGAATTGCAATAGTTAAGGGGAAAAATGTCAGTACAGAAGCATCAGCTACATGACTGTGAAGATGTCAGGGTAGAACCCAAAGAAGGCAAACAAAAGAATCAGAGCCAAAACCAACTGTAACTGAGCTCAAGACATGGTTGGAATCAAATGCTTTCCTACCGCCCTTAATCAAGATAAAGTTTCTGTCAACACTACCCTCTTTTTTAAAAATCAAATGCGTCATCTGCATTCTTCCCTCACCCTCCCCAGTCCATCCACCGAGTCGGAGCTCTGGGCATCATGTTTCACAGCTACTTGTGTCCACTGTTACGCTGCTGTAGTTTCCAACTTTTTACTGTGCAAAGTCCATATTCTTTCATAGCGTCAGCGCCCTCATCACCAACCCCCTCTCTCTCCCCCTCCCCTCCAGCCCAGACAGAAGCAAACAGCCATGAAAAGGGAGTGCATCAACGCCACAGTTTCATACTCCAAGTTTCTTGAAAAAGCCAGTGGGGAGGTAAATGTTATCATGACTGAAATCCAGAGGGTCTGCTTAAGTCAGATGAACTCACAGCATCTGCTTTTCAAATCCTTACATACTCTCGGAGTCCTGCCCAGAACAGGGTTTACTGAAGCAGCGGTTCGCTGAAAAGGGTCTCACTCCTCTGCCCTTCAACTCAGCCTGGGACTGAGCTCCACTCGGGAGCGTTTCCGCGATGCATCGCTCCCATGTGCCCACTGTGATGCTTCCATGATTGGAAGAGGCTCAGCCAAGTACAGCCCAAAATCCCCTGTCCACTCCCTTCAGGCATTTTTAAAACACACAATTGTGCTTTTGATGGCAGAACCACCATCATCTCAATCTTTTCTTTAAAGAAATCTTTTCTTTCTCTCCACCGTGGCACCAGAAGTGAGATGCAGAAATGTCTTCTCATTAATAGGGACATCACCTAATTAGCAGGCACTGCGTGCCTTTTCCAGACCGTGATTACAGGCACGCTGTAATCCTACATAACTACAGCGTGGATTTAAAGCATAACCTTGCTCCCCCTGACATCCATCACCTCCCGTGTCGACACCAGTGTGTGCGGAGCTTCAGAGCGAGCCAGCGGGGGAACCCTCACCCCTGTTCTGCGGGATCAGCTTTCACCTGGTTTGCAAAGAGCTGCTCACACCACTGCTGGTGCAAGAAAGGAGGAGAATCCGGTCTTCTGGCTTTCAAAAATAGCCCAAATTCCTTTGATAAAAGTGACTGCCAAACCAAAGCCTTAATTCTCTTTCTAGATCTGCTCCCCTCACTCACGTAAACGTGCTACAGTTTCTGTACAGAGCAGCAGAGCCGCATCCACAAAGAGAAATAGATGACAAGTTTCTCTGCACATCAGGTTTCTTTTGAGTAACTACACTTTGGCACGTTCCAGAAGAGTGCCTTGGCCTGGTTTAGATTAGTTAGCTTTGAAAAAGGATTAAGTTAAATTAGAACAAGCATTCCTATCCCAGAATAAGCCTGATCCAACAGCAAGCGCCGTAGGTATTTCAGAATAACTTCACACCTCACTCTAATCCAAATTAGCTTTAAAATGCTGACACGATTCCATCACAGATGTGCTCAGTGTCTTTTTTCTCAATGGAGTAGTTAATTTCTTGCCAAAAAACATTCAGACCAGACAAGGCTGAAGAGGAGTAACTCCAACAAGACTTACGTGGTCTCAGCCCAGATACAGTATGTGAAACAGCACCAAGCACATCACAATTACAACAAAAAGAGTTTCTTAATTTTAGAGCAGCAGCCCAGTACAGACTGATGGTCATCAGGCAATACAACAGAACCCACTGCCTGGGACAAACAACCCTCCCAGCTTTACAAGCCTTTGAGAGAGGAAGCAGAGTTCCAAAATGAGAAATTAGAGGTCAGAAGGAAAGAGAACAGGGGAGGTAGGGTTTGGGGGAGCAGCAAGGGATGAACAGAAGGTGGGTGAAGAGAAGATCTGCTCTTTCCTGTTGTCTTGCAACGTAATTAATAAGCCCCTGGTCAACCAGACAACACTTACCACAGTACACCATGGAGCTTCGTTAAGCTACAGATCTTACTTACTCTAAACCCTATCAGGATTAGAAACGGGAAAAGTGTGTTTTTCGGCAGCACAGAATCAACACTGAACTCATGATCTTGGGTACAGAACAGAGGCAACACTGCTGCACCGTCATATAACACTCAAATTGGGAGACAAGGCCATGAACTCCACGCAGGCGAGAGATGAGCAAGTAGGGAGCCCCGCAGACCACCCCGACCTGCCGCCATTAACCAAAGGAGGAGCGAGGTACTGGAGCAGCAGCTTTCCTTCCAAGCAGCTAACGGTGGCCCAGAGTCTCCTCCCTTCCAACAGCCCAAAATAAACAGCCCTAACGCCTCATGCTCCATAAATATCCCATAAATTTTAGAAGACGGGACATTCTAAGAATAGCTGTTCAAGGAAAAGTAAATTATTTTTAGCCCGTATAACCTCAACTTATTGTTAGGTTAAGTCGAAGCTCCTCTAGTTTAAAAAAAACTCTGTATAAGACTAGGTAACTGAATACCTTTTCTGTTAACTAAGCCAGGTTTTCCCCGGGTGCATTCCCTCCTCTTCCCAGGAAGCAGGAATTGGTTTGAGAAGAAGAAACACAGCTTTTCTTTGCTTCAAAATGAAGCTGCTCACCCCGGGCGGGTGTGAACAGGCAGTTAACGACACAGCACAGCGGGCAGCCTGCTCCCGGCAGCCATTAGCACGGCACGGCACTCTAGCTTTAGAACTAGCGCTCAGGGATTTAGGCCCACGTCCCAGGGGCCCCCGGTGCGACCGTTCCCTCCGGTCACCGCCTCAGGCCACCACAAAAGCGGCCCGGGACACAGGCCGAGAGCCCGGAGCCGCTTTCCGCCTCCATTTCCCAGCGGCGTTGCGACGGGCACAGGGCCGCGTTACCGATACCTGGGATCGCAGCAGGCCCAGAGCGCAGCCACAGGCAGAGACCCGACAGGATGCGGGGGAAGGGCCGCGGCCTAAGCTGCCGTTACCGGACGGCGTCTAAAGGGGAAAGGAGAAAGGCGAAGAGAAACCCAGAGCGTCCCTGAAGCGAAGGGGCCGCCCAGTGCCCGGTAGCCCTCGCCCAGTTCCCAGTAACCCTCACCCAATGCCCGGTAACCCCCGTCCAGTGCCACTCACCTCGGCGCCGCAGCCGCCGCGCGTTTTGCGGCCGCCACCGCCGTTAACGTATTTCAAACACAGCTCGTCCGTCCGAACCGACCAATCAACGCCTTAGGGCACGCCCTCGGCGCATGCCGATTGGGCGGGCCGCCAGGAGAGCAGGGGACCCGGATGAGCGCTACCCGCAAAGGCTGCCGGGAAACGTAGTGCTCCCGCGCACTGCACGGTCGCCGCAAGCCAGACGCAAACCACAATCCCCACAAAGCATTGCGCGGGGCACGCCCAGCCAATCAGGGGAGGCAGCGCTCAGAGTGTTGTTCGGAGGGGGCCTATCAGCTGCCGGTAGGCGGGTGGCTCGGGCCCGGTGCCAATGGCCCGCTGGGCCGGGAAGCACCTGCAGCAGGGCAGGTCGTGCCGCCCGGGTGGGAGCCCACCGGGGCTGGGTACCACTGCCGTACCTTACGTGGTCGGTGCAGCATCTGCCTTGTGGCTTTGAGTAAGCACGTAACGGGTCTCCGTCTCTCTCCCGCCTCGATCAAGCACGGGCGGCCTGCATCCACACCGAGCAGCGGAGGCCGGGGCGCCGGGGCCGCCACGGCCTGCGCTGCCCACGGGCCTGGCGGCGGTACCGACAGGGGGCGCCAGAGCCCCGCCCTCCGCCCAGGCCCTCCGTGCGGGCGCGCAGCCGTTGGTGCCAGTGCGCACGCGCTCACC
>VXAK01015246.1:68421-96254 GCA_013399435.1 Arenaria interpres
GGTCCTTTAACGGGCGGGGCGGGGGGCGGTGCTGCCTCCGCCTCCGCGGCGCTCCGGGACTGGCGGAGCGCGGCCGGGCCGGCCCGCAGCTCCAGCAGAACGAGAACCCCCTCCGCTCCGGCCCGACCTGCAGCTGGCCTGCCGGGCGGTGCCTGCACCCGGTGAGACCCCCGGATTGGGAACCGGGGGCTGCTCAGAGCGAGCTGGCGAGGTCCCCTGGGGCTCGGGGATGGTCTCCCCCGGGGGAAGGGGAGCGCGGGGACTCGGGGCCCGGGGCGGGGGGCGGGTTGCAGTCGATTCTCCGTGTGGTTTCAATCCGGTGGCCCTGAGTCTCGGCACAAGGCTGCGGGATGATCTCGGTGTGCTGTCGGTGTTCACGGGGCGGGTGCATCGACAAGCTGTAGCGTTAACTGTTTCTTTGCCTTTCTGCTCTCCTGGTGTTTGTCTGTGCAAAGGTCAGATGTGCCCATCGGTCGCGAAGGAGAGAGGAGTCGGGACCTGCTAAGTGCTGATCTGCTTGTGCTCTGGACCATGGACTCATTGAGGGTGCCCCAGGTGTGAAAATGTCCAACAGTAACCGGGAGTTAGTGATTGACTTTGTTTCCTACAAGCTTTCACAGAAGGGATACAGCTGGAGCGATCTGCAGGAGGAGGATGAGAACAGGACTGACTTTGTGGCAGAGGAGGACGAGATGGACGGCGTCCTCAACGGGAGCCCCTCCTGGCACCAACCCGCCAGCCACGTAGTGAACGGAGCCACCGTGCACCGGGGAAGCCTGGAAGTCCATGAAATCGTTCAAACAGCCGATGTGAGGCAGGCGCTGAGAGAGGCGGGGGATGAGTTTGAGTTGAGGTACCGGCGAGCTTTCAGCGACCTCACTTCCCAGCTCCACATCACCCCCGGCACGGCGTATCAGAGCTTTGAGCAGGTAGTGAACGAACTCTTCCGCGATGGAGTGAACTGGGGTCGCATCGTGGCTTTCTTCTCCTTCGGAGGAGCCTTGTGTGTGGAGAGCGTTGACAAGGAGATGCGGGTATTGGTGGGACGCATTGTATCTTGGATGACCACGTACTTGACCGACCACCTAGATCCCTGGATCCGGGAGAATGGCGGATGGGTAAGAACTCCTCTCCTTGGTGGGGATGGCTGCCTGTGTCCTCCCTTGCTCCAGGCCGGCAGCGGTGCTGGTCAAACCAGAGTGCAGCTCCTTGCAGTGTTTTTCCTAGCGCATGTCCTGTAGACCTTGCAGGGAGCTAAAGGGGGGTGAGGCCTTTCCCTCTGTGCTCTTAATGCTCTGCCTTATGAGGGTTAGTCCACTGCAGTGACACAGTTTATGCTCAGTCATGTCCTTCTCCATCCCTATTTCTTCTCCTTCTCCCTGGACGTTGTGTAAAAGACCTGTTTTCCAAGAGCCTTTGGAAATCTAATGTCATCCAAGCTTGTTCTTCAAGCGGGAGCCCTTGCTCTCAGGCGTGTTCCTGATGTCATTTAACAGCAGGGAGTGGAGCTTCCTCCTCTCGGAGCGTGAAGTGTTCTGGCGGGCTGGCCTGTGGTCTCTGCTGGGGTAACAGCTACTTCTTCATTCCGGAGACGGGTCTTTGCCTTCTGCCGTGCTCACGGTGAAGTGAATCCCGCAGCAGATCCGGGTGGGGGGGTGGGTGGGTGGGCTGCTGGGGCTGTGGGAGCTGGTGCAGTGGGGGCAATCTCTGCGCTGGCGAGCTGTTAAACCTGCAGCTGCTTCTTGCTTGGCAGGGAGCAATACTCCCAGCTGCCCCAGCAGCGAACCCCTGTAAGCTTTCGATGGTGAGGTATTAACATGAATAAGCATTTCTTCAGGAAGCATTCTTGAAATGCCGGGTCCGGCTGCGCGGTGCTGCCTGGGACTGCCAGCGGGAGGTATATGACCTACAGATGTCTTGAGTTTTCTATTTTTTTTTTGCTTCTGCATCTTAGTGCTTCCCTGCTGGGGTAACCTTTGCTGGTGCCCACTGGAAAGAGCTCACGCTGTCAGGCGTTAGCATCTAAACGGTGGGGAATTGCCTTGCTGGGGAGCTGAGGCCTTTCAGCCCTGTTCATCTCACAGTCCATCGGCAGGTCCCTGCGTCTCGAGGAGGGGACAGGAACCTTTGAGCCCCGCGTCGTGCTCTGCACCCTCCTGACAGAGGAGAGGCACAGGAGCCCCATAGAGCTCCTCAGACCTGGCCCAGCGATGTTGGGGTCTCTGGAGAAGAGGGAGAGCGGGTGCACCCAGGGAGAAGGGAGGAGGTTCACACAGGGTGCAGGAATTCCAGGAATGCGGCCGCCCTGGGGCAATACCCGGGTGGGGCTGCTCAGGCAGAGAAGGTTGGTTTCGATTAATAACCCCGGGATCTGCTGGCCATTTCATCAGGATGTCTCTGGCCCATTAGCTCTCTCATCCTGCAGATAACCCTGGCCAAATGCTGAGTTCCTTCCCCCTCCCTCTGGCTTTGGCTTTCAAAGCCACAGATTAGTCTTGGAATTGAGTGATCAAATTGAGGTTTCCAAGCTAGTGTGGCTGTTGCTGTTAGTGACGGATTGGGCTGTATCCTGGAGACCTAGGCGATAATGCAATCTGATTTTTTGTAAATGAACTCTCTGGGGGATTTAGATTAAATCACTGGTGGAAAATCACTGGTCCCTGCTTGCGGGGAATGAAATACCTCCTCCCTCTATTCCCCACCCCCAACCATCACGGTTAAGACTCTTCAATTTTTTTGTGTCTGTCTGTAAATTCATTGTTTGGAGCAAATATTTGTTGAACAGATTGCGGAAGGGTCAGGACTCCTCTCTATCTGACCCGCCCACCAGCTTTTGCTTTGAAGATCACCGTTCGCTGTGTTTCCCACCCAGGGGAACGGCCTTGCTCTCTTCTTCTAACCTTGAATGGGGCTTCTAACTTCAGTGCTCAGGCTGCGCTGCTGCCTGGGCTGTGCCGGTAGCTGAAGGGGAGCGGGCAGGGTGGTAAATGCTGTAGTTGGGGGGACTCCCCCCACCAGCCACCAAAAAAAAGGGCTGGGCATTGTGGCTGCTGCCAGCCTGTTGCAAACCCCAATGCAATCCTTGTTTGACCTCTCAGCAGTAGCTTTCAGGTTTCATCGTGTCCGTTCTTGGGGGACAGCCATGCCTGCTCCAAGCGTAGGGATGGCACGATGCAGAGGGGCCATAAGAGCTCCCCGGTGCCTCATGCGTGGGGCGTGCGGGGAGATGCTCTGCTTAGCTCTCCTGCGACTCCAGCTGCAGGGAAAAAAACCTGGTGGCCTGCAGCCAGCTCCCCCTGCAAGGAGGGAGTGCCACCCTGCGCTTGACGTGACGGAGCGGTCCCTCTCCTGCCGCCCTGTTTGCACAGGGAGCCTGTTTGGTGCATCCGAGCTGTTAGAGCCTGTCCCACGCAAACAAAGCTCTCGGAGAGGTGCAGCAGAGGCAGGTCCTGGTGAGAGAGATGCAAGTTCTGGCAGGCCTGCTTGGCAGGGACCAGGTGGTTTGTGTTCTGGAGCGCCGCAGCACTTCTCTTCCTGGAAAGCCCCTCTGAAAAGAGGGAAGGAGCGCGGCTCCATCCCAGGTATGGCACAGCCTGGTCACGTAAGAAGCTCTGTTTCATTCCTCACCAGTGGAACAAAGGCAAGCGTAGGATGGCTGCGGGGTGCAGGTTGCCTTTGGAGGGCCTTGTTAAGGCTGCTGGGCTGTAGAGGTTTTCTTGAGAAAACCTTTTTTTTTTTGAGGCAAAGGGGAAATGGCAAATCTCACTACATAGCATAAACATGGGTGTATTTTGTCACATTTACTGGCCCTGCCTTGGTTTGCCCTCTCTGCGATCTGGCACTGAGAAAACAAACAAGAACAACCCAAGGGGACCATTTAATAACCAGCCAGGAGAGAGCTGCTGCCTTGGTGAGCCATCAAAACCAAAGAGGAGGCTTTCCTGAGGCAGTCGCTTTGGCCAGGACCAGATTCCACTAGCTGTGAAGTTAAAACAGTCATCCCAGTGGGGACCGGGAGTCGTGGGGGGAGAAATCTGATGAGTGGGAATGTAGGGGGGGGGCGGGAAAGCGCAGGGTGAGCGGGAGAGAGCCTGGCAGGCAGAGATGTACTGACCGTGTTTAATCTGTTTGAGAAATGAAAGTGAGCAGTAGTTCCTGCCTGGTTGTAACCCTCCACTGGATGACAGCTTTTCTTTCAAGGTTAAATCTCTGTTCAGAGTGAGGTTTAAAGAGAGAGGGTGTTCTGGGCGGGGGGACGTGGAGGTAGATCTGTGGACATAAAGGCAAGAGGTTTCCTGTTTGCAGGTTGCGTGGTGGGGACCAGCATGAAGGGTCTGTGCCAGGCCAGGACTGAAAGAAACCAGCATCTTTGTCACCAGTCTGTGACAGAGAATCCCAACAAGCTGGGCAAGGCTGAAGGAGGACTGACTGCTTCCCGCATTGGCTCTGTGCATCCCAGACTCTCAGCTGGCCCTGGCCATGCAGGGCTCGGGGTGCCGGGATGTGTGTGTTGTGTCGCTCTGCGGTGGACTGGAAGCTTGTGGTTCTGTTTGGGGAAAACCCTTAGAAGATGTCAATATAGCAAACTCATTTTCTACCTTTTAAATTTTTTTTTGCTTGAATAATAGGAAATGACTCAGCCTGTGTCATATGATAGAGTGCAGCTGGGATTTCGTCCTGTGCTTTTGCTGCAAACCTTCTCAATGGTTTCAGGTTGAGGGCAAGCCTTCCATTCTCAGCTCTTCAGAAATGCTTTCTTGGCCCTGTGCCATCGCCCAGGTAACCTGCGCAAGGCCCCCCTGCCACCACCACGCTATACAGCTGAACGTGGGTGCCCCAGGACCCTCACGCTTTGTCGGTCTGAGATTTTTGGGCTGTGTAAGATAAGTGCAAGTTCCAATTCTGCTGCTGTTGTGCCCTGAGACTCAGAGGAGCACCCTGCTGAGGTGTGGAAGGGGGCACACCTGCATATTGCACCCTATGGGGAACGCAGCTCCCTCTGGGGTGAGTGCTGTTTCCCAAAGCTCTGCTGTTTTGAGTGTTAGCACGTTGGGTTTCGGGGATGCCCTAGCACCACTAATCCTGTTTGAGATCGCAGCCATCAGTTTAACTTGCTGGCCAACACGCAGCAGAGCTGGCTGTGGGAGTTGACTGTGGATAGCCAGGGCCGTGCTTTGCTTAGAGATGAATCCCTACCAGTGGTCTGCGAAGCTTAGCTGGGTTATCGCTTTCCGCTTTGTCCTCTGTAATTATTTCACAGCCTGGATCCCTTGCAGCTGAGACGATGCCTCTATTGTCATCACCTGCTTGGGATGAAAAAAAATACTCTTCCCCTGCCAGCTGGGTCCCTCGCGTCCCTTCGCAGTACGGGGTGTTCCACTCTGGCTGTGGGAACTGCCTGCCTGATGGTCACTGCCGGCAGGGTCTTGGCTCGGGCTGTCCTGCCTGGCGCAGCCGTCCCAGGTAGCTGTATCCTTGCTGGCGGCTGGAGACTGGGGCTCAGCGTGCAGATCCCTGGCAGCTTCTCGTCCTGCCTGCGACCTGGGAGGCTTTTCTGCAGTGCTCTCCAGGAAATGCCATTGGAATGACTTCCACTGCAGCTTCCTGCCCGGCCCGCAGCAGCATTCCTGCCGCTAGACCGAGAACGATGCAGAGGCGAGTTTTCAGAGCTTTGCTCTTCGCCCCATTTACTCGGTTCTCCTTCTTTGGGGCCCTCCCTGTTTTCCTTCCTACCTCTCGGTGCTGCAGTTTGATTACGTTCCTTAGATCTGTGATTAGAGCAGGCGCCTGGAAGGCAAAGCTCCTGCCCATCACTGGCTGTGGCTCAGAGCAGCCCACTTAACCCCGCGGTCTTTCAGCAAAAAGGATAGCGTTTCCTTCCCTCCCAAGGGAGCCACTGGGAACTCGGATTCATAAAGCATTCTGAGGTTCTTTAATCCGAAGAGTGGAGTGTCACTTAAAAAAAGACCTGTGAAATAATTAACAAACTGTTTCTTGCTGCTCTGTGTTCACAGCTGCTCTCGGTAATGTCAGTCTTCCTGATCATCCTGCTCCTGCCTGAAACTGGAGCTGGGTTCCCCCAAGCGCTGCCTGGGGTCTCTCCCCATTTCAGCAGCAATGGGGTGGTCCCACCACAGCAGACGGGGTGGAAGGGAGCAGCGGGCTCTGTTTTTTTTTCCCCCGTGTGGAAGCTGCAGCTTTCTGTACGTGTTTGGGGTGCTGCACCTGATTTCCTCAGAGCTTCCGTCTGGTTTGCGTACGTGGTTTACCCCAGGGAGCAGCGATACGCCTGCAGCCCACGCCGGGTACGGTGTGAATGGTGGTGCAATGCTTCGAGGCCTTTGCTTAAGCTTCTCTCCTTTGATTTCTACCAAGCTGCTGACGGCTGTGAGCACAGTCCCATCTTGACGTTACAAGGAGTATTTCTCCAGCAGCTCTTTTCCCCACTAGCTGTAAAGCCGGCGTATTCCCAGGAGGAGCTGGGGGAAGGGAAAGGATGGCTATCAGTTGTAGAAGTGTTGCAGACCTGCTGAACCGAGAGGAGAGGGATTGATGGTGGCTTCTGCCGTGGGAGCAGAAAGGGGCTGGGGGGTGGCTGCTCTCTCCCCTCTGGTGACCATGATAGCAGTCGGGATGTTGACCTACCTGCTGGCTGATTCAGTGCGAAGGTATGCTCTGCGGGGTGGCTCTGCCTTTGCACGGCAGGAAAGCAGCAACGCTCTCCTCCTCCTCCACCCTCCCGAGAGGGATGTTACCCTTAAACGCTATTGTTCTGAGCAACTAAAGATTAACGCAGATAATGGAGGCATGAAAGGGAACCGGCGTCCCTCGGTGCCAGGGCACTCCTTGGTTTGCTGCCCTGGCCTTGGGCAGGGAGACCGTTCCTCCTCCGTGCTCTCCCCACGTGGAAGGCCGTGCAGAGGGGTGTTTGGTGCCAGATCTTTCTTGGAAGTCCGGCTCCTAATCGTCCTTGGGATGTCAAGGGCTTAAGTTAGGGGACATACAAGAGCTTTCCCTGCAGCGTGCCCGTGGAGGGGGATGTGATGCCTTTGCTGGGTGCGCTGGGGCAGCTCCACGCTACAGGCTGGCCCTCGCTGTGTTCAGGTGGGGAGAAGGGTTACTCTTCGCCGCAGAAGCAGAACAGCCCGGTGGAGCGAGGGGCCAGAGGGCTGCGGGAGGCAGAGCCGTTAGCAGATGGCTCCAGCTGGGCTTACCGGGGAGCAGGTGTGGGTTTCGGGAGGCAGCCTTTTAAGAGAGATGTCATTTTTGAACCCCGGGAGGCTCGAGGGGCTGAGCCGTGGCTGCCACGACTCGCATGCTGGGGAGCTGTGACCTAGTTGTGCTGTAGAAATGCTCGCTTTATTTTTTATTTTTAGGTATTTTGCTTATTTTATCCTCATGTTTAATTTAGTTAACAAAAAAAAAAAAAAGTAAAAGAATCTGAGGGCTGAGCAGTGCTGGGAAGGACTGCCTGCAGGCGGGAACGCCCGCTGCAGCTCCATCCGTGCAGCCAGCATCTCTCCAGCCGCCCGTGTCTTCTCTCGGACACGTGCTCACGTGTACCAGCCCAGTGCTGTCTCTCAGGATCTCTTTAATGGGAAACCCAGTGCACTCAGCAGCGCTGCTGCCTGCCTCCGGGGTAGCGAGGGAGGGAGGAGCGGGATTCGGAGCGTTAACCAGAGAGGCTCCCGTGGCCACGGGGACTGTTTGAATGTTCTGCTGGAACTGGTCCGCCTTCCCTCTGCTGCTGGGAGCAGGGAGCTGGGTGAGCATGGCGTTTCAGCAGGTTTTGGGCCGGTTACTCTCTCAACCACTGCCTGCCCCTGCATTTATTTACACAGCGTGCCCTGGAAGGGTAATAGGCTGTATCTGCAAAGAGGGAAGTTTCAGGGGTCTGTACAATTCCCTTGGGGAGAGCTGCTTGAATTTATTGCATTATCCTCCTTCCTGCTCAAGCTTGCGTTTCAGCTGTGTCTGCAGACGTAGCTTCTGATTTAAGTAGATCCAATTAGTAGCTAGCTTCTGGCATCGGTATCCTGCTTGGGGAGATGAGCCCTGGAGATGAGGAGCCTCCGGTGGGAGCGGGGCCGGGCTCAGCCTTTCTGCCCCCGCTCCTGATCTAGGATGGACCCAGAGCTCCCCATCTGGCAGCTCCAGTCCTGAACTCAGGGGGAAACCGAGGCAGGTGTCGTCTGCTCCGTGCTCCGCTTGGCCAAGAACAAAGAGCTGTACCGCTGCCAGCCAGGTGTTCCTAAGACTGAAATCAAATACTCCAAAATGTGACAACTTGTCAGCAGGCAGGGCTTGGAGCAGGAGCTGCTCACGTGGGGAGGTGTGCGAGGGGTCGATGGGCCAGGAGCAGCAGGGACCTGTCTGTTGCGGGGTAGGACTGTGTGTCTGAGGGGAGAGAGCTACGGGAGCTGGCTGCCTCCTGAAGGAGCATGGAAGGGTTTTCTTCTCTACTGGAGGGTGAAGGGCTCTTTGGGAAGCTCAGAGAAGAAGCCTAGGCTGGTACAGAGCTGGTTTGGTTTGAATGTAGCTAATGCCATGCTCAGGTGGAGCGGGACAGCTGTCTGCATCTCTTCATTAGTTCTCCAAATGATGCTAGTCTCATTTGCACATCTCTGGTTTTTGCCCTCATTGAGGCTGAGGGAGGCTCATGAGCGTTGTGCAAGGAGCTCGGCTGGCAGCAGTACGTGACATTGCTCTGTGAGTGTAACTCGTGGCGAGCTGGCTCAGGGCTTGGGTGTGTTTGTGGCCCTGGGTAGTGTCTAGGTGACATATGACTTACATATGGAGAAAATGAGGTGTTGCTACCTGTAAATCAGCCATCACAGCAGTGTGGCAAGTGCTTCCATCCTGTAATGGCATGGCTCACCAGTGTATTAAACTTGCCGGAGAGCTAATATCTTTTATTAGAGCAACTGACCTCATTTAGAAGCTTCCAGTGCACCAGCCAGTGATTATTTCATGCAACAACACGTATGGAGGAGCCCAGGGCAGAGCACAAAGTCTCCTTCTTGTGCTGCACTGCTCTCTCCACATTTGCTGCATCAGCTGCCGACTCTGCTTCCTGCCCTCAAGTCAGCAAGGATTTTGCTAAAAGGGACTTCGTGGCCTGAATCATTTGAGATTTCATGTGGACTAACAGGAAGTGAAAACAGAATGAGCACATCTTCCTCCTCTTCCTGCACCTCCACCCTTTCCCCTTTTTCATTCAAGTGGCATGTAAGAATTAGAGCAGCCTCGTGAGGTGCTGGGACTGAAGCGGGAAGTGGTGAGGCTTGGCTGCCGCTCCTCCGGGATGCTGAAGGACAAGTGGCTCAAGGAAAGAGAACCGGGGGGCCCTTCCCTGGGACCTGTGTCCCACGGGGACCGTCCCTGCACCCAGCCTGGCTCCCTCAGGCTCTGGTAATGCTGCCGTTCCCTGCAGGGGGGGTTTGGGGTAAGGCTCGTGGTGTGGTTGATGGCTGGGGATATCCATTGGCATCACACGACTCGGCCCCTGGGTCGGAGGGAACGTGGCTCTGCAGCCAGGCACACGTGAGGGTGGCACGTCTCCTCGGCGCAGGTTTCCCCATAGTTACACAAGGGCACGATTGCACAGGAGCTGTGACGTCTGGGAAAAGCAATGACAAGGTGAAAATTGAGCTTCGTTCCCCAGGTGTGAGGGACCCTGCCGAGGTGTTTGTCTGGTACAGCGAGCTGGCCGAGGCGCTCGGGCTCCCTGGCACCGCAGGGGACAGATAACCGTGAAATTAAAGCAGGAGTCTTCCCCTGTCCCCCCCCGAGCGTGCCCCTCGCACAAAGGCGGACGGGCAAGCAGGCTGCTCTGCCTGCCGGGGCTCAGACACCATCTGTCCGGTGGGGAGAAGCATCAGAGAGACCGTCTTTCCCTGGGACTATTCCACTTAATGCCCTTTGGAAAACAATCCCATTCCCAGCAGGTGCTAATCTCTTGAGTGGATCCGGCTCGGCCAATGTGTTCTTCGCTGTGCCTTTGTACTGGAGCCTCCTCGCCTGCCAGCCGTTCTACTGCCGAGCTCGCCCCACGCCGGCCCCGGAGGGGGGGCTTTGGCACCTTCGGGGAGCCCTGGGCCCGGTTAAGTGCTGGGAGAAACCCTGATGAAAGATGGATGCAAGTAGATTAGTCATTCGCACCGTCTCCCGCTTTAACACACATGAATGTTTCAGCGGATTTCTGGAAGGGGGAGCGCAATTCCCCGCTCTCCCGTCTCGTGCTGCGCGCAGCAGTCTCCCGGGGCAGGGACGGGGGTTACAGCTGTCACCGTGGCCCCTTTCATGTATTTGGAAAATGCTGAAATTGTGCTGAATGGTGTGGGGTTATTGCAGGTTTCCCTGAGCTGGTGATGAAACCAGTTTGACAGGAGGCTGCCGCAGCGAGGATTAGGGCTGGAATGTGCTAGTGAGGGTTTGTTTCTGGTTAGAAAAGAGCTGGCGCTGGCCCTCGCTAGGCTGAAGCCCCCCAGGTTTGTTGGGCTTTGGGCTGAGGCCCCAGGGGCAGCCCCCCCCTCTCCGGTTGCAGCCCAACGTGTGTGGCAAGATCGGTTGGGAGGGCAGCGAGGTGGGGATGTGCTTATTTAATTAACCCTTTTGAGTTTAGGGCTGCATCCTTCAGGGTCTTCTCCGCACAAAGAGCCCTGGAGCTTGGGCAGAGGCAGCTTGGGCAGAGGCAGCACCCCAGCACCGGCTCCCAGGGCAGGAGAGGCAGCGGGGAGGGTGGCATTCCCTGCCATTGTCATGGAGATCAGCAGCTGCTTTCCTGGAGGTCATCATTTGCATAACAGTTAGAGCTGGGTCTCTGGAGCTTTTGCACCTGCGAGTGTGCTGTCCCCAGAGCCCCTTCCCCTCCCCATGTCCCCAGAGAGGCCCTTCCCCAACCATCCCCAGGCTGCCCAAGGTTCTGATGGGGACCAGAGAGGTGAAACTGGGAATGTGGAGACGCTCTGAGACCTGTGCCTTGGATGGCATGTTTCCAAGTCCGGTGATCATGTTGACCTCCAGTCCCGATACCGCAGGCAGTGCTGTGTGACTGGCACGGGCACGCTTGGTGTCCCTGCTGCCCTCATTTCAAGCTTGAGCTTCAGACAGGGCTGGGGATTGTCAGGACCACACGTGGATGCAGTGTTGGGAGGGAGCAGGGTGAAAGGAGGGCCTCCAGGTTGCCTCTTCCACCTTCATGCTGTGTAGGGACCGCCTGAGCTGTGTTTACAGGATCCTAGTGGCAGCCTTTGGGAGTATTTACGTTTTCTTTTCTTTTTTTTTTCCTTCTGAAAGATCTCAGCTGCCTTTTCCCCTCCCTGTGCTTCACCTCCAGGTTCGCATATGGCAGTCCCATGTGGTGAGCTGGCAGCCCGAAGGGGCTCTGGGGGCAGGTTGCTCTCGATGCCGGGCTTTGTTGAGGTCTGTGCTGAGCTGCTGCCTTTCTTTTTCCCCTGCTTGTTCTCGCTGCTCAGCACAAAACTGTTCCCAGCATCTCATTAACAAATGTCTGGTCATCCAGATGACTCCACTCCTGGCCGGTGCTTGATGTTAGACCTCTTCGCAGTAACACAGCTGTAGTTACGGCGAAGGTATAACAGAAACAGCCTTGTTTTCAAGTGAAACATCGCCTCGTGACAGGAATGCAGGGCATTGGGAGTCAGCGGCTGTGGCTCATGCTGCTGGCTCGTATGCAACTTTAGGGAAAGCATTTAACCTCTCTGCTCTTCAGTTGATCCGTCTGGGAATGATGCTGACTTATCCCACGGGAGGTTTTGGAGAACCAGCTCATTTTTGATAAAACACGTTAAGGTGGGAAAGGCTTTTGTACGTGCAGACCTGGTCGCTGTGGGTGTCTGTCTCAAAGAGCCTGGGTGTCAGGGGTGTAGCTCTTGCTGGAGGCAGAGTCTCCCTGTTGAAATCGCATCAAGTGCCACTGGTTCACCATGAATAGTCTGGGTAAACGCTGTCTCTTCTCTGCTGGTTTTCAGAGCTTCGTCCCAGTGTCTCAGTGACCTCCATACCCATCACCTCCATGTGCAAGGGAAGCTTTGAGCACCCAAACTCTGCCCTTCTCAGCAGCCAGCCCCCTTCCCTTCCCACTCTACCCCTGGCTCACAGGAGACCAGATGAGGATTCATTGTCCACATCTGCTCCCTTCACCCACCCTTCGTGGTTCGGTGTCGCTTACTGAATCCTCTTTCCTCCAGTGGTGGGGCTTATCTTGAAAGAGGAACCCACTCTGCTCTGCTTGCCCTGAATGGCAACTGTTCTCCCTCCCTCTCGGCCGGGGGGAGCTGCTTGGGCAGTGCTGGTGAATGAAACCAGCTGAACCTCTGGGGGTGGGTACCAGCAAGAGACTGAAACTTTGGGTCTTCCCCTTCCCGTTGCCAGGCTAGAATGTCAACACTGTGTCACCCAGACCTTGTGCTTGATTAATCTGGTCTCCCGCCCAACACGGAGCACTTTGGGTCAGACCTTCTCCTCTTGTCTTTCCACTAAAGTGTCGTGTATCATCTCTGGGCAGTGTTTAAATGGCTGCTGCGTCCCCCTGGGCGATGGGTTGTAGTTTGGGGCACTGGGGAGGGGGAGGGTGTCTTGAGAACCTTTGGCACTGCAGAACCTCCCTGCCCTGTGGGACGGTGGGCACCGGTGGAGTCTGGATGTCCACGTCCTCTGTGTCCTGTAAGCAGCACGTGCAGCTGGAGGGAAGTCCCCCCCCCCAGCACGTGCTGGTTTAGGCTCTGGCAAGAAAACGTCATGTCCTTCCTCAGCACTGAGGGAGGAGAGACGAAGTCAGGGGATTGTCTTTTGCGTAGCCATAACCTCTCGCTGCTTCCTCATCGCCTGCCCCAGAGCATCCTCCTCTCGGACGTGTCTGGCCCCGGGGTGGGGAAGGGGATGTGACGGGTGTTCGGTGGTGGAACAGCCTGTCCTCTCTGGGGTGGAAGAGGCCCACGGGCACACGGAGAGGGCGGTTGAGACACTGACGTGCTGTTGCTACCATAGTTCTTGTGAGCTACTCAGGAATTCCAAATATTTCCTCTCAGATAAAGGTGACTGGGGGAGGCCAGAAATATCTGGACGTGTCTGGACAAGCCTGAGATCCCAAACACCAGGCTGGAGAGGTCGGAATCGGTACTGGGAGTGCTGGGCTTCAGGTGCAGAGCGGCCGAGGCCCTGGGGGGTGTGGGAACTGAGCAAGCTGCCTTTCCCTAACCTTCAACCCGCCCCCAGGACGAGGCGAGAGGACGCTCCTGCTTGTTTTCCCACTCCCCCTGGTCTGGGATTGCCATTCCCAAGGGACACATCTGGGATTGCAGTTGCGCAGGGGCTGAGTTATCGCAGCTCGTGGGGACGGTTTCCCCTGAGGAAGGGCAAGGCGCTCTCCTCCCGAGTCCCCCGCAGCCCCCAGATGCGTCTCCAGCAGCTGCTGCTCCCTTCCCGAGGGAAGGAGAGGGGCTCGCGTCCCCTCCCTGCCCGCGCAGGACTCTTGTCGTGCTCTTCTCCGTCTGTAGCACCCGATAGCTCTCGGATCACCGTATGCCATTTATCTCTTGTTCAGCAAACACTTCCTTTTCTTAGAAGTAAGGCCTTCAAAACACGCTTCTTGGAACTGCCTTTCCCCAAGCTCGGCGGTACGTACCGTCAAGAAGGCGGCGCAGAGGCTCGGCTGCCAGCCCTCCCCGGCTCCCTGCCCTGGCTGTGGGGGGCCCTTTCCTGGTGCCTGCCCCACTGCTGGCCCTATGGGCAGGCTGGGTGACTGTGCGGCCACTTCCACCTCCCCAGCTTTCCTGGAGAGACGATGGGGGCATCCCCTGCCGTGGGTCAGGAGGAGCCTGCAGAGACGCGTGGTGCTCTATGGGGTGCAGATTACTGAATCTCCGAGCAAAAGCTTTTTCTGGGGAATACATCAGGAGGGGTGCAGCCTCCTTCCTCCCGCTGAGTGCTCCCGCAGCATTGGGTGCTGTGGGTGCACGGCTGGGACTTGCTTCCAAGGGAAGGACCTTCCCCAGGAACGAGGGCCCTGGTACAGAGGGACGTCGTAGGGGTGGTGGAGGCACTCCACAGCTGATGTTTTTGGACAAGTTAGTTTATTCTGTCCCAGTTCCCTTGTGCCCTGCATCCGTGCCAGCCTGCGTGCTGAGCTCTGTCACCGCTCTGCTGCTTGTCACCACCTATCAGCAGAGGGATTTCCTGTGCCGTAATTAAAAATATCCCCTCCTTGGGTTTGGGCTCTCCTCCCATCCCTCCCTCTCCTGCAGCACATCACTGCAGGATGTTTCCAATGTTTCCGTGGCCATCACCCTGGGCAAGTGGCTGGGAAGAGGGGCTGGCAGGGGGCAGCAGCCCTCACCTTTCTCCCTGGATGGCACCTGTGTCTGAGCCGCCGTCCTGCCCGTTCCTGCAGGGCTGGGATGCAATACAACACCTCCGCAGAGCCCGTGCCAGCTGGCAGGCCCGGTGGGAAGTGAGCTGCCTTCTGCTGCGCTGTGTAGGTGGCAGGAGTCACGGGGACGGTTGTCACATCCCTGGAGAGGAGTCTTGAGTGAGGTGGCAGCAGCAGTGATGTGCCCCAGGGTGAGTTAGCAAAGTCCTTGTTGTCCCAGCGCCCTGTTCCCGGGTCTGCTGATACCTCCTCCCGGTCGAGGGGGTGCAAAAGGCAGCCTGGGGAGTTGTGAGATGTTGGGGATGGTGTTTGGTGGAAGGCAGAGAGGAGCTTTGGTGGGGCAGAGGTGGGTACTGAGGTTTCAGCTCACCTGGGTGGTTGTTCAAGTACCTGTTCCCCCCTGGTGGGGAGGCCTGTGGCCGAGGAGAGGGACGCAGCCCAGCTCCATGGGAGCAAGTGCACATGTCTGTTGCACACCTTGCTGTGACAAGCTGTGTGTGAGCTTGATGGTGTGTGGCCAGGTGAGGAGATACCTTACAAGCCGTGACCATGCTGGGGCTGTTTTAGGGAAGCCAGGGGACTGACACCACGTTTCCATGACTGATGGAGAGGCACCTCCCTAAAGACCCTTTCGATCCCAGCCATAATCTGGGCACCAAACCCCCCCACAGCTCCCGTGGCAGCACTTGCAGCTCATCCCAGGCTGTGGGCAGGCATGGGAGGCAGCTTGCAGGCAGAGCTGCCAGACTCAGAGATGCTGCCCCTGCCTCCGGGGAGGCCGTGGTAAGGCATGACACAAGCACAGCGTCAGCTGGGCTTATCTCTGCTTTCCCAGAGCTGCCGGGTTACTGGAACTGCGTTTACTTATCAGGGAACAGGGGACCTTGCCGGGAAGATGGACTCGAGGTGCGACAGCGTCGAGCCCCTTCTGACGCCGAGGTGTCCAGTGCTCTGAACCTGGTGATCCCTGAGCCCCAACTCGCAGCTCCAGCTCCCTCTAGCCCCAGTGCTCCTGCTCGGCCCTGATAAACCTGGGAGCTGCTGGGGCGTAAAGTTCTCTGCTTCACGTAGCCTGAAGCACGTAGCTTGAAAGGAGCCTTAGTGGACCCCTCCTTCCCTGCGGTGCGTGTGGCCCAGAGACCTGAGCAGCTATTCTCACAGTGGCCTGAGGTCCCTGGGTGCCCAGGGGAGCAGGAGGGGAGGCATCGTGCTCCCCTCGGGTGAGGGGACCCCCCTTGCCACCCAGGGGTGCTGCATGGCATGATGCCACCCCTGGATGGCAAGGTGGCACCTGGGTGGCATCACGGATGCAGGGGGCAGACGTGCTCTCTGAGAGCCTGTTCTCAGGAGCAGTTCAGCTCTGGTGGTCGTCTTCTCTCTCTGCTCTCAATCTCCCCCTGTCCCAAACGTGGAGATGTGTCCCCAGCACCATCACAAGCCTCCCTTGGAGGGAGAGGGGCTGTGGCTGTTTGCTGGGCAGTGGTTCTGCTGAAATCTGCCCGGCTCTTGCTGCTGCTGGTGATGAAGGACTGGAGGCGGCCGGCTCGGACGAGCTGGGCCGGAGCGACTGCATTCCTGGCTGGGCCTCGTGTTTGGCCCATTCTCCCAAAGCTGGGGGGAAGGCAGGAGTTTCGCAGCCCAAAGTGTCTGCCTTCGCCACAGGGATTCACAAAATCCAGATCGTGGCTCAGAGTAACCTGTGATGGCCAGGACGCGGGAGTGCTTGTCTTGCTGGGATGCAGCAGTGGGGAGAGGGAGGCAGGAGGCGCTGCTTTGGACCCAAAAACGGCGAGGGGGGTGTGAGGTGTGGGCTCCTGCCACAACCACGGGCACCAACCCTGCTTCTGCTCCCCAAGGCCTCGGCCATGGAATAGAGCCCAGCGTTTTCCTGCTGCAATGATTTCTATCACACTTCAATGCTAATTTTAGAGAGCCTAGAGCACGTGATGCATCTCCTGCCCTGCCCGCGTTGAATTCTCCTTGCAAATCCTTTCTGGCATCCACTTCTCTCATGACTGGTCCTGTGCTTCCCCCATCGCCCTCTGTGCGTGATTCAGAGCGAGGAAGCACAAGGCGTCTGTCATCTGCCTGGTCCCCACCACCGCTTTCCTGCCAGCGGGAGCCCGGCAGCCTTCCTGCCCCTTCCCACGGAGGAGGAAGGAGCCCCCAAAAAGCGGCAGAGATGGTCTCTGTGCTGCGCTTTCACCCCTCTGCTCACTGCTCCTCTCTTCCCACAGGAGCGGTTTGTGGACCTCTACGGGAACGATGCTGCTGCCGAGGTGAGGAAGGGCCAGGAGACCTTCAACAAATGGCTCCTGACCGGGGCGACGGTGGCAGGAGTGCTTCTGCTGGGATCCCTGCTGAGCCGCAAGTGACCCCGCCGCCGAGTGTCCCCCCCCGTCGCCAGGACGGCTGCGCCTTCACCGCCACATCCACTACACTCCGCTCCCGAGCACCGTCACCGCCGCGGGGGGGTGGGCAGCCCCTCCGCCTCCCGGGCCAGCGCCCCGCTCCACCACGGAGCTTTCTCCTTCGTGCCGCCAGCTCCTTTTATCGTAGCCCCTCTTATTTACCGTTCCGTTGTCTTCTAAAGGCGCCGAGACCAATGCAGCACTTCAGCCAACAGCTCCCAGCGCCGGGGAGATCCAGGCAGCCCCGGGGGGTGGGGAGTACTGGCTAGAAGGTGTCCCAGCCCTGCAGGGTCTTCTAGATCACTTTGAATAAACAGACTTATTTTTGCATGTGTGAGTGCGTGCGTGTGTGTAGATGTGTCACTAATATAAGGTTCCCCAGCCAGAGCAAGGGTTGAGGCTCCGTGCCCCCATCTCCGGCATGCTCAGGCCCCGGGAAGAGACAGGCTGCAGAACGGGATGGAGATTCCCTGCAGCATCCCATTCCTGTCCCCGCTTCCTCCGGGCAGAGCTCATCCCTGTGTTTGCGGGGGGAGCTGGGAGGAAGAGGCAGAGGTTGGGGGGCGAGGTGCTCTGCCCTCGTGTCATCCTCTGAGCCCCTTTCTCCCCAGACATCAGCTGCTGGGGGTCTTGGGTGAGGATGGTATGTCAGGCCTAGGGCTGTGCCCGCTTGGAAGGGATTTTCTTCCTCTTCTTCCTCCTCCCTCTGAATGTAGGTTGCAGTGGGGCTGTGTGTGTCCCTCCCCACGCCTGCTCCTCCACGCTGGCAAAGAAAGGAGGCAGGCGAGGGGGGAGAGGGCTTGCCCCAGCCCCTGCCCTGGCACAAGGGGCTCTGCAGAGAGCTGGGGCCACAGCATCCAGCAAGTGCAGGAATAGAGAGTTGGGGGGCGGAAGGGGCAGGGGGGAGCGATGCTCCTGCCCTTCACCGGGGTGTCAGCAGGGGAAGGCAGAGCCACAGCATCAGCCTTACCGTGGCTGATCCATGGGGCTAGCGGGCAAGCGAGCCAAGGGAGGCTGAGAGCCATCCCTGCCACCGGGAAGCCTCTTTGGGGACAGCGGGAGCCGCTGGCCTCTCCGGCGCTGCCCCATAGCACAGGCAGATCCCTGTCCCCTGGCGTGGCTGTGACGGGTGTGTGCAGTGGCAGAGGTGTCTGGCTTCCCCCCCCCGCCCTCCCCACGCTGCTCCTGCTGCCACCGGGGCACGGGACCTCCGAGCTTTGAGCTGAAATAATTAGCTTCAAATAAAAAAATAACCCCTTGTTCTTTGGAGACTACCACCGGCAGACCCAGCTGTCCAGGCGGGCTTGTCTGTGTACATACCGCCCGCGCTCTGCTGTACATATCCGAGTAGTTTTTAATTCATTTGTGAATACTCNCCCGGGGGGTCCCGTCTGGCCACCGAGCACGGACTCCCGCTCCCCACGTCGGATCCCAGGTGGGGAGTGCGAGGATTAGCATTAGCCCGTTGAACGCTTCGGTTTGCAGGTGGAGGTGTCCACTATTAAACTCTCGTCATTGAAGCTGCTGATGGTGCTGTGGTCTTTGTGGGCACGGGGCGATTTGGGGCAGCTTTGGGCAGGAGTTGCCTCCAGCGGGATGGATGGAGAGGGATGGGTCGTTTCCCTGCCTGAGGAAGGGTTGGGGGTGCTCGGGGATGGTGGGGTCTTGCTGTTGTCCCAAGGGGATGGAGCTGGGGAAGGTTGGCACGGCGAGGTGCCGCCTCCTTGGGCATGGTGGGACATGGCTGCCTGTCTCCATCACAGGCAGCATTGGGGCAGACCCCTGCCTCTTCCACATCTCACCTGGGCCAGGCTCCTGTGTCATAGAATGGTTTGGGTTGAAAGGAGCCTTAAAGATCTTCGAGTTCCAGCCCCCTGCCCTGGGCAGGGACACCTCCCACCAGACCAGGTTGCTCAAAGCCCCCTCCAGCTTGGCCTTGAACCCCTCCAGGGATGAGGCAGCCACAGCTTCTCTGGGCAACCTGGGCCAGGGTCTCACCACCCTCACGGCAAAGAACTTCTTCCTATTATCTAATCTAAATCTATCTAACCTCAATCTCCCCTCTTTCAATTTAAAACCATTCTCCCTCGTCCTATTGCTCCACTCCCTGATGAAGAGTCCCTCCCCATCCCACCTATGGACCCCCCATCCTCATCCATGGGGCAGGAGAGCCCAGTCCAGGTTCTTAGCCGGGCTGGGGAGGGCTGTTTTGGGGGCTGTGGGCAGGGCAGGGGGCTTGCAGAGCCCCCGTGTCCCAGGGGCTGCCTCGCTGGGTGCCACAGTCCCCTGTCCCCCCACACTTCTCCCCGTTTCCAGGGCTGCCCCTCGCCCCCAGATCTACTGAAAACCTCCCCCCTCAACATCAACCTTCCCTTGGGGTGGGGGGCTCACATCAGCAGGGATTGAACCCCACGGGGGTGGGCCCTGTCCCGCAGACACTGGGGTTTATTTGGGACGCCCCAAACGTGGGGGGCCACCAAGCTGCCCCCACCCCCCCTCCATCCTGGCAGGACCCTCCCGGCTTGTGGCTCAGCTTTCCCCACGACCGCCCCCATCCCCTCCGGGGTGCGCAGGAGCCGGGGGGGGGGCGGACACGGGGGACAGCGGCGGGGACAGAGCGGGGCCTGGCGGGAGCCGCGGTCCGACGGGACGCGGTGGGAGGCCACGGACACGAGCACCATCCCGTGGGCGACGGGGGAAGCTGCCGTGGAGCCGCAGCGGCCACTGCTGGGGAGGTTGGAGGGCAACGGCACGGCCAGCACACGCGGGGGGGTTGGTGGTGCCCCCCACTCGGTGCCCGAAGGCCACCAGCCTGGTCCCCAGCCCCTCTGAGCCCCACACACACACACTCCCACCCCTCTGGCCCCGACGGGACGAACGGAGCCCCACGCGGCTGGGGACACGGCGATGCCCCAACACGGAGCTGGGAATGGGACCCTTCCTGAGGGGACCTGGATGAAGGGGGGGGTCCCCAAGCACCACACGCCACACCAGGCTGAGCCACGCTCCCGGCTTTAATGTTTGCTGAGAAGCCCCTGGCAAGTGGTGGTGGGGGGTGTCAGTGGGTCCCATGGCTGGGTGGCTCTGCCGGCTGTGGGACCCCGATGGCGTTGGCCCATCCCTGGCTGCCAGCAGGATGGTGACGGGGACACGGCTCCCGGGGTGCTGGTGGGTTCCCACGCAGCAGCTGGTCTCAGGACTCATACTGCAGGTCTGTGGCGATGAGCATGAAGCCCTGTGGGGAGTCAGGGTGAGGGGGGGGGACTTGGAGGGGCACCAGGGTGAGGGGACAGTGGCAGTACCCACCTCCTGCAGCGAGATCCGGGGGTTGAGAAGGCTGAGGCCGTGCAGGGTGGGCAGGGGGACGCCGGTCCGGAGATGCTCTGCAGGGAGAGCAGTGCATGAGGGGGGAGCAGCCCCAGGGCAGACAGGGGGAGGGGGATTGGGGACAGGATGGGGACAGCACTCACTGTTTGCCCAGGGCACCCCAAAAAGCCACAGGCTGAACTTCAGCAGATTCTCAAGCCTCTTCACCTGTGGGACAGACAGATCCCTGAGCCTGGCGCGGGACAGGCAGAGGGGGCCATGGGCTGCACCCACACTGGCCTTGCACAGGGTCCATGGCACCCCCGAACTCCATCCCCCCCAGGCCCCCCACACCCTGCTCCCAGGCTGGTGTGGAGCCTGGGGGTCCCCTTGGCTGCCCCATCGTGCCCCCAGCATGGCCACTCACCTCTACTGGGCCCACATGCGATGTCACCTTCTCCACGCTGAGCCTGGAGGACGAGAGGAGGGTGAGAGCCAGGCATGGGGACAGGGACTGTCCCCTCCTGGGGCAGGGATGGGAGCCCAGCAGAGCAAGTCCAGCTGAGGACCTAGTTAGGATACGAGTGCCGGGGCAGTGGGCATGGGAGGTGGTTGAGTCACCATCCTTGGATGTGTTTAAGAGTCGTTTAGATGTGGTGTTGGGGGATATGGTGTAGGGGAGAACTTCAGAGTAGGGCAGATGGTTGGACTCGATGATCCCAGGGGTCTTTTCCAACCTAAATGATTCTATGGCCAAGAGCCGGGGGCAGGATGGGGTCCAAGCAGGTGATACGGGACTCAGGGAGACAAAAGACCAGAGGTAGGGAATGGGGGGAGCTCCCTGGGGACATCCATGGGGAGGCTGGAGCCAGCATGGGGCTGGGGACTCACCCCTTCAGGCTCACAGTGCCCCCAAGCTTGTTCCTGGTGATGGTCGGCTTCCCTGTCACATTGGCATCCTGCAGCAAGAGATGTCAGAAAGATCAGGGCAGTGCCTGCAACCCTGCATCGCCCAGTGTCGCCCAGCGTCACCCACCATCACCCAGTGTCACCCAGCATCACCCACCATCACCCTGCATCACCCAGTGTCACTCAGCATCACCCAGTATCACCCAGTGTTGCCCAGCATGGCCCCAGCCTGGTGCGCAGGCGGCAGACCCTGTGTTATGGCAGCACCAGACACTCACGATGTTCAGCAGAAAAGCGGGGACACGGGTGGCGTTGGGCAGCACCACGAAGGCCTCGGCAGAGCTGAAGAGGGACCCGTGCAGGGCATCAGGGCGGCAGGAGAACAGGGGTTGCCGGCGGGCTGAGAGGTGCAGCTCCATGGGGTGGTCCGGGTAGCGCTTCTGCAGCTGAGGGGACAAGGGCTGGGCTGGTACGGAGCCACACTGGCACTCACAGCACCGTGGGCACCAGCCTGGGCTCCCAGCTGGCCCCCCACCACTGCCTGGGGCCTGTGTGCCCCTTCGACGCCTTGCCCTGGGCTGGGTGCAGGCAGGGTGGGCAATGAGTCCTGTCTTGCCCACGTCCTGTCCTGTCTGTGTCCCATCCCGACTGCTTCTCATCCTGCCCATCCTACCTGCATCCCATCCCATGTCCCATCTCCCCTGCATCCCATTCCTCTTGTGTCCCATCCTGCCTGCATGCCACCCCATGCCCCACTCCTGCATCCCATCCCCTGTCGTGTCCCTCCTGCATCCCATCCCATCTCCCAACCCTCCTGCGTTTCGCCCCTCCTGCATCCCATCTCGTGTCCCATTCTCCCCATCTCCCACCCCACCCACACCCACCTGTGGGGAGAAGACCCCCATGCTCTTGGTCCTCAGCTGGAGCGGGAACCGCCGGGGGAGCTGGAAGGCAACAGGGAGGTCAGGACGCTGGTGCCACAAGGCACAGGTGGGCGCAGGGACACCCTGGTAGGACCCTGGGAGGACAGCCCTGCCCCATAGCCACAGCCAGAGGCATCCTTACCATGTGACTGGAGATGTTCCTGTGCAGAGCTCCGGCCGTGAAGTACGTGAAGGCGGCCGAGTTGGCAACGAAGTCGGTGATGGCCAGCAGCAGCATGGGCTCGTGTGCCACGGCCAGTGCCATGGGCAGAGCTGCAGACAATGCCACGGGCAGTGCCACGGGCTTGGCTGAGGAGGGTCTCTGCTGGTACTTGCCCACGCCGAAGAACTCCCCCTGTGCAGACAGACAGACAGATGGATACAAGGCTCAGCCCAGCTCCCCCCACAGCCCACTCCCAGAGCCAGCCCAGGGACACCCCGGGTGGCATTACCTTGAGGGCGATGTCCCCGTGCTCCGCTGTGATGACTGGCTGCCCCAGCAGGGAGTAGTCGATGGCGGCAAAGGGGTCCAGCTGGGTGGACACTGCAGGGACACAGGGGTGGTTGGGGGGAGCCAGACCACCCGCCCCCCCCGTCCTGCAGCCCTCAGTCCCACAGACCCCACTGGGCACCAGCCCCACACACAGCATCACCTGGGCCGCCCTGCCCAGTCCCCTCCTGCTCTAGCCCTGGCCGCCGGGGTCCCCTCACCCACCTTTCATGTGCTTCAGAGCAGCCTCCAGCCTGTTGATACCCCTGCGGAGCTCGAGGCAGAGCTGGAAGCAGAGCAGGGTGTCAGCGAGCCCACGGGTGGGTGTCACCCAACCTGCTCCCTTGGTGGGGGGGACAGGGACACCAGGTCCCCATGGCACAGGGGTCGAGTACCCACCTCCTTGTTGAGCTCACGGCGCAGGGCCTTCTGGAGTAGCGGTGCCAGCATGTTGTAGAGCCAGCTGTGGGGCAGAACAAGGTCCTCAGGTCACCCCAGGGTGCCCCAGCCTCTCCCAGCCCAACACCCCAGCTGGGGGCACCGGGGAGTCCCCACGGAGGGGGAGGAGGGTCCCGGCATCACCTGTGTCCTCGGTGAAACTCCAAGTGCAGGTCGGTGCCGTGGGCGTCGCAGCTGACACTCCACACCATGGGGCGGCCGCTGCCGTCCACGCTCACCCCCAGCACGGCCGCCACAGCCAGGTCACCCATGTGGACTTCGATGGAGCCGTTGTCCTGGCTGAGGACAGAGCGAGTGAGCACGGGGACAGCAGTGGCCACAAGCCACCCTGAGCCACCCAGGTTCCCATCCCTGTGCCCGATGAGGGTGAGGACTCACATGGCGCCCAGCTGGGCTCCCCAGTCCGCGCTCAGCCGGATGCGGGCGCGCTGCACTGTCAGCCTCACCCCCACGTCCTCGGCAAAGTCCACGGTGGAGTCATTTATCTGCAGCTCGTGGATCTGGATCCTGCACGACACGGACAGCCTGGGCTTGCAGCTGCACCCAGGGCATGGCTGGGATGGGGACGGGGATGGGGACAGGGACCCCGCGGGCCGCTCTTACCGGGGCACGGTGTAGGTGAGTGTCCCCAGGAGAGGGCTGCGGTAGGAGCCCGTCAGGTTCAGCTTGTGCTCCTTCTGCAGCAGCGACTGGAGCTGCTCCAGCCCAAACTGCCGGCCTGGAGCAGAGCAGGGATTTGGGGAAGGGCGTCAAGGAAGGGGCTGGGGTGCCAGTGGGGCGAGCAGCCCAGTCCAGGACACCCCTCCATCCCCCATCCCGGGTAGTCGGGGCATTATCCCCCTCCACCCCCTGCCCAGTTCCCCCGTGGGTGGTCAGGGGTACGAGACTCACCGAATTCCAGCGCTCTCCGGGTGAGCCGGGCCTTGATGCCGGGGTTGGTGCTGGTAGTGGGCACGCAGGCAGTCAGCAAGAGCAGGAGGCAGAGACACACCGGCCCCGATGTGCCTTGGGGATGGTGCCTGGACCTGGAGGCTGGAGCAGAGGACATGGCTGTGGGACGTCCAGCTGCTGCGGAGACCCCGTCCCCGTGCACCAGCACGGATAGGACTTATATCGGGGACAGAGAGCCCTGGGTGACATCAGCCTCCTGCGCACATGCAGGGCCCACCGCAGCGCTCTGGCCGCCGAAAGCCCAGCCTTGCCCAACGCATGACTCAAAGGGGAAGCCAGTTTCCCCGTTGTTCCCCACTCACGCCTGCCGTGGGAGTGGAGGAAGGCAGGGTCCCACACCGTGCCGCTGCCAGCCCCCCACCCCGGGGGTGTGCAGGAGCTGGAGGCACTGGCCAGGGCTCCCAACGGGGCCATGTAGCTGGCATGTGGGGACATGCAGAGACCCAGCTGGGCCAGGGTCTCAAGGGGACTTTGGACGTGCCCAGCCTGGGGGCGATGGAGGAGCAGGGGAATGCGACAAGTCAGTCCCAGGGCAGGGGGGGAGCTGCACCAGGGGGACAGGGCTTGATTTGCTTGCACAGGGAAGCAGTGTTCCCACTTTGGGAAGGGCTTTGGGACCCTGCGGGGGTGGGTAACCCAAATCTCAACATGGGTCAGGTTGGCTGTGACGTGGCAGCAGCCCCCAGGGCCGTGGAGTGACGGGAAGGTCAGGACAGTCAGAGCGAGAACAGAACTGTGCAATCCCCTCCAAAAAACCCCGGCCGCAGGGGAAGAGCCGCCAGCGCTCTCAAACCCGCTGCTGGCAGGACCTGAGCCCCTCTGGCTGGACGTGTCACGGACGGCACCAGCCGTGTGTCCAGCTGCTTGCCTGCATCCAACCTGGGGACAGCACCGGGGACCCCTAAGATCCCTCCAAGGGGGCAGGGCCCTGACCCAGCACTGTGGAGGGACCTAGGGGCCATGGCCATCCTCATCAGAAGGACCACAGCCCTTTGTAATGCACCTTAGGGACCCCTCGAGAGCAGTTGCTCACTTGCCCAGGACGCCCAACCTTACCAAGCATAGCCACAGCGGTGGCCATGGTCCCAACAGTGTGCCAAAGGCCACCATTGCCCCCCCAGACCCACACCCACCAAGAATCCTCTATCCCTTGGTGCCCCTGCCCTGCACCAAGCCTCACCATGGCAGACGGTCTCGGTGCCCCACGCCGCAAGGGCCCCGGATCCCATCGTGGGTCCCAGCTCCACCATGTCCTCGGGGCTGTACGTGGCAGCGAGTAGCAAAGACCAGCTCTGACGCCAATGTCCATCCCGGGGTGGCCGGGCTGGTCGGACTAGAACGTCACTGGGTTCCCTGGCCCCTAATCCCTTCCGGGATGAATCAGGTCCCATCAAAACAAGAAGGGACTGGTTGGGGCGCAGGTGCCCGCGGGGCTGGGCCCTCCCTGGGGCTACCCAGAGCATCCTGGTGAGGCTGCATCCAGCATCCCAGCACGTGGCAGGAGGCTCAGCCCTGCCAGCGCTGCCAACCCTGCTCTGAGCCTGGGCTGGCTCCGTGCAGCCCCTTCCCCTGCTCTCCGACTGTCCTGGCAGTGCCAGGGCCCCAGTCACGGCAGCCCTGTGGCAGTGCCACCCCTCGTCCCTGCGCCCCGAGGCGGGGATGATGGCTGCTTTGTGAGGGCTCAGTCACGGAGCGCACAGGGCTCGGGCAGGGGATGGGGGCAGAGATGTGGGGACACACATCGACACACACAGACCCCCTTTCCCCACGGCTCCAGTCGGAGCTTCCACCTCTTCCAGCCGTGAATGGGCAAGGATGGCAGCGGGCAGCGCGGCAGGGGTGCGACCGCTGTGCCATGCCATGGGGAAGAGCCCCAGCACCCCCCGCCCCGAACGGAGCCCCCAGGCCCCAGTTTTCTCTGCTCCGAGGTCCCCCGGGCTCCTCCGGGAGGGTGGGCCGGGCCTGGCCGTGCAGTGCGAGCGGGCACCGGGAGAGGGACCCACCGCCCCGGCAGCGCCGCGCTCCGGGACCGGGAGGGAGCCGGCGGGGCCAGGGGGCTGCCGCAGCACCGGCCGAGGGAGGGGACACCAGTGAGGATGACGGAGGGCACCTGGGGGTATAGGATGGAGGGGACCCATCCGACGACAGAAGGGACACTGGGGCTGATGGAAGGGTTCATCCACAGGGACCCTGAGCCTGCAGCCCCCCCGCAGCGTGTCGCTGCTGCTGTGTGACAGCCAGGACAAGGTTGGCTGGACCAGCGAGTGTCCCAAAGCCACCTGCCTCTGCTTGCCCCCTGCCAGGGGATCTGCCAGGCTGGGGAGCCACGAGTGGGCACATAGGGGCAGGGACACACACAGCCGTGACCGTGTAAACACACATGAATGCTTGTGCAAGAACACACACACGCAGTCAGGGCTGGTGAACCCCTTCCAGCCCCAGAGAAAGCCAGCTGTAGGGCCCTGGGGGACAGGAAGGCCCCCACCAGAGAAGCCCTGAGCTGGCCTCCTGCCCCAGTGGAGGAGAAACGCCCTCCCCAGGCACCCCAATTTGCCCCCATCAGGCCTGTGGGAAGGTCCTTACACACCTGGTGTCCCCCAAGGCACTCGTGAGTCACGAGCCGCTCGGGTCAGCGCTGCTGCCCGGGGCACCCCCAGCCTCAGGGGTTGCACAACCCCTGATGCAATTTCCTTGTCCCTAAGAGCTTGTCTGGCCCCAGACTCGCAGGGGTTCCTCCAGGGTCAGCCAGAACCACAGGGGCAGCACCCAGGGGATCACTCACTCTCCCTCAGGGCAGCACAGTGGGGGGACACCCCCCGCAGCATCACCCCCACACCCTGCAACCACCTACACCCCGGCCTCAGCCCCAACACAGGCGTGATTGTGGGAGCCACAGGGACACTGCTGGGAAACAGGATGAGGGCAGGTCCACGCTGGAAACTCACTGTGGTGCAGGGAGATGGGGACCCCCACGCCCCCCAGCTGGGCACAGAGCCCCACACTCAGCTCCCAGCACCGTCCCCTCCATGTCACTGTCCCATCAAGGCACTTTCTCAGAGGAGACACATCCCGGCACTGCCATCCCTTCCCACCGCAGAAAACAGGGTGCAAACAAACTTTCCTCGTGTGCCTGCCCCTGGCACCCCGCGTCTGAGCCCGGGGAGTCGGACATGGACCCCACAGGAGCCACTGGGCCCCAGGAGAGGCTCTGGGGGGGGCACAGCGCTGGGACAAGGACAAAGCCACCTGGAAGACCCCACCACAGCAGCACACTGGAGGGAACCGTGACCAACCCACGGGAGACTCCCTCCCCAGCACCACCACGGGCACGCAGCCCCAGTATCCAGGAGCACACCCACCCAACCCATACTGGGCCAGACAGGCTTCCCCCCCACCCCCAGTTTCATATTCCCAGGAGGGCAGGAAGCAGAGGCGTGCCTGGTCATCAGGGCTTGTTTAATAACAAAACTCCAGCTATTGTAGAACAATATTCTCCAGCATCATTGTAATATACAATACGGGGAATGCTCTCAGCAATCTGAGAAGGATACGTCCCGCGGCCACCGGGCAGCGCCTCCTGCCCCAGGCTGCGGGTGGACACCCCGCCACCCCCCCCCGGGGGTAATCCCACCAGGGGAGGGGGCCGCGACTGCCGCCCCCGGCTGTGCCCCGGGGGTCCCGGGATGCGGGCGAGCCGCGACGCTCGGGGCCGCCGGGGTCCCGGGGATGTCCGTGGCGGGTCCGGAGCGGTCTCAGCGGCACAGGATCCGGTCGGCAGCGGGAATGCACGGAGCCTACGGGAAAAGGCGGGGGGAGAAGCGGCCGGTCAGTGCTGGTCCGTGGGGGTCCCGGAGAGGACGGGAATAGAAGTAGGGGGGAGGCAGGAGGAAGGCGCAACCCCGAGATGGGGACAGCGCGTTGCAGCCCGGCGTGAAAGCGGGACCATCCCGGTGCCGCCGGGCCCGGGGCGGAGGGGAAGGGGGTTCACACTC